>NNCF01128097.1:513890-537898 GCA_002313205.1 Laupala kohalensis | reverse complement strand
TGGCCCATTTCTCTTTGGTTGCAAACCTATGTTCGGAACTACATTCGCAATTTCGACGTTTCGTCTTTCACTGCCATCTGGTAGTGGAAGTTGGAACTCTACTTGGGTGCATTTTTTCCCAAGAATTAATTTTGCCGAGAGAATATTCCTATTTTACGTGTTTTTTATTCATAATACCAATAGTAAGACAAGAAGATAAAAACTTAAGCATTATCACCATGTTGCAGTAGCTCAGTGGTTGCTTGCTCGCCTTCAGATGGAGAGGACCCTGGATCGAATCACTTGAAAGACGGAAATTATAATACAACGTTCTTATAGGAATCAGTGTCACAAGTCAAAGAATATGATTTAACAAGGTAAGACGACGGATCATCCATCAATGAATCCATAAAAATGATAATTCAACATTTTCAAAAAACTCGTGTGACAACTTTGCGAAGACGCTGAATCGACGTTACGTGCGTACGCGTTGGCAACGACGTCACGACGTCGCCACGACATTGACGACGTTTTAACGACGTCTTTAGGACGTCGAAATTTCTACGTGATATACTAAACAGGCCACAGAAATATTAGCGATAATAGTTACTGGCGAAGAATGTATCCCTGTTATTCAAGGTTTTTACTTCTTAAATATTAAATTGTAATAAAATGGTGTAGTCTTACAAAAGTAGCTACATGTTATGGATAAATTTATGTATTGTTTTAGTTTTTATTCGTTTCACTCCGATGATAATTTTCATACTACAGAGTGAAAAAGAATATAAAACTCGTCACAAAATAAGAAGTACTCGTTTGTTTTGCTCTTATTGTCTTTAGGCCCAGTTTCACCATTTGAATTTTCTTAGAAAAGATTAGAAAATTTTTTATCACGATAACATTTGTGTGCGTTTCACCGAGCAGAAATAATCTTCGATTATGATATTCGATGTTTCTGAAGATTTCTCTAGGTTGGTAATAGTTTTGCAGCGCATTACCGGAGCAGTTCCTCGTGTCACGGAACATAACCTATAAATCGAGCTCAAAAGCAAAATGGACGCAATGTTGCTTGCAGAGTACTGAAGAAAATCGCGATTAGCGAATGGTAATCGAAAGGTCCCCTTAAGAGCGTTTAAGCGTAAAACGCGATTTCTTCGTACATTGTAGTTGGTGGAAAGCACATTTCGATTAACTGAACAGAGAACCTCGTTAAGGCATTAAACAAATTTTGTGAAACTGGACCTAAGAATGTTTTCAAACTCATCGGATTCTTCATTCGTTGAGATGTATTGTAGATGGAATATATAATAATGAGATTGCCGTTAGGTAGCATATTGAATACAACCGTACAAACTTTTTACGAACAAACATACTATACTCAAAGTCATCTTACTTTGCCTCTAAGAGAAATTCAACTTAAGAAACAAGTCATGAACGGAAACGCACTGTGTTTATTAGGTTACTGTATATCAGTTGCAGTAAATCACTTTATTGATCTCAACGTCGTCATACGCAATTTGTAAAAGCTCTCTTGACGATAAATTATTTGTATATTTATTTACTTATTCATTATTTATTGTCAGTCTAAGTGGCTTGATGTTGGTATAGAACATGTACTCAATGTAACCAATACTTTTACTTCGCCATCGTCCATAAGAGTAATGATACGACTACCTCGCGCTCTGTTGGCAATACATTCAAAATTAATCCATTGCCAACCTCGGACACAAATTCAATTCACTTGCTCTTGTGGCGCTGTTCTGTACTTTGTGCATCGTGTATACGTTTTGTCTTTGTTCGTTTTGTTATTAATTTTGTTATTTCATTACAGCAAATGGTCACTTTTACGACTACTATTAATATTTATTTGGATATTACTTGAATTCTTTGTGCTTTTTCTGAATTTTTTTTGGTCAAGATGTAGCGGGACGCTTTAACCTCACATTTTCAGCTGATGAGAATGACATTGTGAACCGCTGCCTGCACGCGAGTGAGTTTCAAGGATTTGTTTGGCAATCTGTTGAAGGCAGACGCTTTGAGTAATTTAGGCGAGGGGAGTATCTCGACTTTGAGTGTATATGATACGTTTGTAGAGGTTGAAAGAAGTGTAATTATGAAAGAATCGATAAAATGAAGGAGAAAAAGAATCGAAACTCACAGGAATGTAATTTTTGAATCTGTTTAAATATTTCTAAACGTAAATCTCCAAATCTACATTAATCAGATACATTCCTATAAGCAACTGATAATTTGTTCCAATTTTGTATAAATCTATTTTCCAATTGAATTTGCAAATATTTCAATTTGGCTTTAATCTGGCATGCAGCCTGTAGCACTTTATTGTAATTCTCTAAAATCTGGCAGATAATTTTATCTTTATTTTCGAACGTAGATTTTAATTCTTTTACGCATTTATAAATACGTGCAATTGCGTAACTTCTGTAGACTGTGAGTAGATGTAAAGTGAAAGATGCAAGAAAAGGATAAATATGTGTCCTGGCGTTAATCTGATGAGAGAAACAAAACAAACTTACTCCATTTTAAATAAAAACTTCCACCTGGATACGGTTTAACATGCGACTCACCTTAAGAGAAAAAAATTAAATTTCTTGCATTAAAATCTTTTCTCTTGTTCTTGAACTCAAGATTCATATAGAATAAATGAGAAATCGATTCTTACATGCCTACAATTCGAGAACTATTTGTGTCGTCACATGAATATATTATAAGATTTTCTAAAATATCAAATATCCTATATTGATTTTCTTAAATATAGCCCTGGTGAAGATACTCATAAATATCAAAGCGTTGGCATGTAAAACTTGAGTTTTCATTTTTTCATTCCGTCAGTAACTCCTTCCAATTGAAATATGAAGCAGTTTTACTCAGCTATGTATTTTTTTTTATAAAACTCAATTTACTTTTAAATCACTACGAACTCAGAAAATTTATGTAACGTGATTTAATAATATACTTGGTGGAAGTTCAACTCACATACGTTTTTAAAAACTTATCTGACTTGCTGGTTTAACACATTTTCGCATGGATTATGCATCATATGAAGAGAATACTGCAAAACTAGAACGTTTTACTGAAATCCCCATTGTTTCAACCTATCTGTTTTAACTCACTCCTCGAAAAAGAACAGTACAAAGGATTGATTCAAAAATAAAAACTGTGCGCTCCTGTGTTCATTGACACGTGAAAGTGTCCTTCCGGAAGCATCTGAATACGAGAAGGAAACGTGGTTCATCAATTGACGCCTCTTTTATCAATAGAGGGCGTGGGTTGGGTGGATGGGTTGGAACATTTTTGCGCGCCCATGAAATTACAAACTTCTCCACTTTTCTTTTGTCGCGAACTCTTCTGCTTCGCTAACCTCCACTTCCTTATCGCCTTCCCTTCTTTTCGTGAAAATATGCGCAGAAGGGTGGGGGTGGATTCTCCTCCCCTAGTTTCCCTTTCGACACTTTTTTCCTTCCCTTTCTCTCCCTTCATTCTCTCACCCTTTCGATTCTTTGAAATTCGTGCGTCGACATAGCACGCCTGATTAAATCGCATACATCTTACCAGTGGATTGGAAAGGTTCGGGGCGAAATGAGGGTGGGGGGTGGGGGAGGGGAGAGCGGAAGGGGCGTTCGAGTGTGACGTCACATGGAGGTGCGAATCGTGTTGAAGCGGACCGTCGACCTCCTCGAGGTAACGACTTATGAAGTCGAGGGAATTCTCTGCGCTGACGAACGAGAAGAGGAATTTTCTTGCTCCGTTTTCTTTTCTCTTCCTCTTTCTTCTCTTTATATTCCATTATATCCTTTGCTTTCTATCCTTTCTTTTTTTATTCTTTTTCTCTCGCTTCTTTCTGTTCGTTCTTTCTCCTTTAACGCAGGTCATATCTCTTCTCCCCCCCCCAACTCCAAAACCAATTTCATGTCTTCACTCTTGTCTTCTCCGAGTTCTTTTAGGTCATGTTTCAATATCAAAAATTACGCGGCAGAATTAAAGACGTTTCCAAGACCTAAAAGGTTCATCCCAAGTGTTCAATGTTCATTCTACCCTCTTCTCCGGGTTTATGCTAATCACAGTGTAACGGAAGTTGAAGAGCGATGAGTTTGTTTGTCTCGTCGCTTTCAAATTACTCCTCTAAATTTTTGAAAACGATGACAAGTACATTTTATGTTGAAAAAACAGAGTAATTTACAATACGAATTTTCAGCATAGCGAGGAAATTATATAAATTAAATTACATGGTTGGCATTTACGTTGATTAATTTCACTTATGTTTAAATAAATGAATTGGTTGATACTATGTTTTGATCCTGGCCTGGGTTTTTCTTCGGGTAGAGGAGAATTCTTTTATACTGATTCTATAGACTCTTGCCTAGGGGCGGCGGTCTGTTGTAATGACTAATCTTGAATTTAGAGTTATCTTAGTGGTTCCGATTTATGAACAATATTTTCCGAATAATTGTACTTTTTTGTGAAATAACCTTTTGATGTTTTATTAAAATACAAATTTGTTGATATTCTGTTCATATTATAACACTATATTTATTCATATCTTAGGAGTGTCCTGAAATGTTAAATCCGCCTCTGCCCTTCATCGGAATTAATGGTTTGGTGACTTTCTTGCTTCTGGAAAGTAAATTGCTTTATTGTCCTCCACGTGGTCATTCGCAGTATATAACTGCTTTTTTTAAATCAATTTACTCGTATTGTCATAACGTGTTCACCGTACGACGTGTTTGTAACCCATCGTTCGTTAAAAGTCAATAAATAAAATTAACATTCTTTCACACAGATGAAACTTCGTGCTCTGAACGCCTTTCTACTTTCTCTTCCTCGTACAATATTCAGACGCTGCCGACAGAGTCCAACGTTCGCGGTTAAATAAACCGTAAACAAGACGCATTAGCTTTTAGGTTCGCCGGGTGTGCTTCACGTTTCCCTCGGGTAAACTGTCGTCCTCTGCCTCAGCACTTGATATCCCTCCCTTGAAAAACTGCCATGGAGTACACACGCCGTCGCCGTCCGCTGCGCGAGACGTGGCAGCTGCGGGGTGTGGGGTGGGGTGGGGGGGTAGCGCAGTGTGTGTTCCGAGAATAGCCACCCGCAGCGCCACAGTCACTAGCATCGTAGTACATCCACCACCATCAGTGACGGCGTTTGAACCATTCTATACTTGGAGTCATGATACTTTGCCTCCAGGTATTCAACTTAAGAAGAAAAAACATGAACGGCTCTCTTGACATTAAATTATTTATTTATCTCTTTATTTATTTTCAGTCCAACTGGGTTGATGTTGGTACAGAGCTTGTGCTCAATGTAGCCAACGCTTTTACTTCGCCTCCTTCCTAAGATCAATGATATTTGTACTCTAGTGGTACTATTCTGTTCTTTCTGCATCGAGCCAATACTACCTTGTGTCTTAGCTTGTTGTAATATGAACTTGTATTTCTTTACAGCGAATAGTCGCTTTCATGCGTCTATTAATATGTATTTGGATATTACTTAAATTCGTAGATGTTGGCAATTTGTGTTGGTAGTCATATTGCATTATTTCCGGCAAAGTTATATGACTTTCTCTTTACTTCCAAGCAACGCATTCTCCTCGTCGTGCGTGGAGAGAACAACCATCGGTCGCTGCCACCAGTTGTGCGGTCGCTTTTCACCCCCTGTGACGGCGTTACTTTCTACCTCGCCTGCCTTGGCCTGCGTGACGGCCGCATGTCCGAACTGCTGCACGACGGCGGAAAAAAAGAAGAAAAAAAAGGAAGAAAAAAAGAGGTTGGCGGCGGTTTATCGCGTCCAGACCAGTTAAAGTGGGTGAAACCGAGGCAACGGGGCGGAAGTTGGACATGTCTTCTGTCATGTTAGCTGCGTTCCCTTCCTTTACATGCATGATGCCGCTGCGATTAAAATTCACAAAAGATATGCGCAACCAAGCTTCTCATCGTTTGTATTTGTTCTCACTCGTTGCTGACTGAGAGATAAAATCACTGGAGTTCGTCAACATTGAAGTCGTATTTGCCACAAAATGTATTCGATTTAGCATAAAGTCCTTTCATATATTACAATTTATCATCCTAGATTAATAATAAAAAGTATCGTTTCATTTTTAAGAATGCCACTTTTTCAATGACTTTGTTGTCTAAAACGTTTCCGTGAAACTCTAATTCTTCATAAGAGAACCTCATCTACTGTTATCGTGGTGACTTCTACCCAATGAAAAAAAAATTGCTAAAGGTATGGATTTTTGTAAAAAGAATAGTCTAATATTCACATAACAAGAACTGGGAGGTATAATATCCATGAGGAAGTGAAAACGAATTTATTTATTTATTTATTTAATTCACTATACAAAGCCCCGTTACTTTGCCCATTTGCTATCACCACGGAATATTTCCCTTGAACATACCTCTGTCTGCATCCACTTCATGTACGTAGTTTCGTAATTTGAGAACAATAATTCTCTCTCTTTCCTCACATACATTACTTTTCCAGAATACTCTTTCGCTGTATTGTAAACTCTTTTTAGTCAGCGACGTATTCCACCCAATCTTCTTCTATTTTTTTCCTTTCCATTACCACCGCGCGCGTGAAAGTGTGTGTGTCTGTTTGCTACTTAATCACAGAAGCGGTCGTGATGAAATTTGGCAGGGACATGGTTTAGATGTCCAGGAAAAAAATATAGACTAACTTATATTTTTTTACATGTGTGAAAATACAGGAATAGTTTTTCACATAAAATTCGATAAAATCAGGAAAAAGAGACGATATGTATGCTTACGCTGCTTATACGGTTAGAGATAGGTGACAACTATGAATGGCAATATTGTTTATCTCGCAGAGTGCTACATAAGAGTTCGCAATATCACACTTTTAGGTTCTCAAAATATGTATAAAACGCTATTTAAAATAGAAGTATTAAAATACTTTAATTTAAATGAGTAATTTAAGAAGGAAAAAAAAAATCAGTCATCATCAAATTTAATGAATTATTTGTTTTGCACATTTAACAAAGATAAAGAAGTCTTTAAATCGTAAAATTTCGACAAATAGTTTAGATTTTACAGGAATTTTAATGCAATTGTCGTGTCATGGCATACCTCAGAAGCGAAAATTCGACTGGCGCAATTCTCACGAGATGGTCGTGTATAAAGTCAAGTTTTGTGTTATATTTGTAATATTACGAGTATGAAAAAAATAGAATACTGTGCTTGTTTTTAGAAACTAGTAAATAAAAGTTTTTTTTTCTGGCTAAAAGAAGATCGGGACAACGACGCGTATAACACACGGTGGTCATCTTCCCCCTCCCATCGATATTTCGTCGTCTCCCTCAAATGCGTGGAAGAATGAATAATTGAGACATTCGCATGGAAAATAGCTCATTATTTAAAGAATTTATCTAAATATTTTTCATCAAGTAATAAATCTATCATGTTTGGAATGCATTAATAATAAATTTAAGTAAATGTAATGATAATTTATTAATTCTAAAACAAACAAGTAGAAACTGCGAATGACCGCGTGGAGGACAATAAACTTTTTTACTCTCCGGAAGGAAGCGAGGGAAGTATCCCATCAATTCCGGTCAAGGGCCATAAGGCAGATGCTAAGGATTTAATATTTAGAAAATATGTTTTTTAAATAAATGCATACTGTTATCCATTTATTATTCAAAGTAAATTGAAGATATTTGTGCAGTAAAAATTCGAGATTAATAAAATAAAAATATTAATGACATCTCTGGCCAAGGAAAATCCGCCACTACCCGGAGGAAAACCGGAGTAAAACCCGGGCCGGGATGAAAGGGGCTACAGAGATCAAGGTGGCGTACAGTTAGAAATAAACTATTAAAAAACAAATAGGATAAATAAATAATATCCATGATAAAGGTATTTAATCAGTAGCCAGAGTGCTATAGCGATGGCGAGATAAACTATAAGAGATATTAACATCACTTACAGCATCCGAAGTCATGTGGAAAACAATATTTATTAGGAAACTAAAATTCTCGTTAACTTCTTTTTATTAAAATCTGTAAATTCAATCATATTATAGAAACAATAACATATTAAAAAGTATTTTAACTGCGGATTTAAAGGATTCAATTTATGTATATCTTTTAGATCCGGGGGAAGGGAATNCTCATTAACTTCTTTTTATTAAAATCTGTAAATTCTATCATATTATAGAAACAATAACATATTAAGAAGTATTTTAACCGCGGATTTAAAGGATTCGATTTATTTATATCTTTTCGATTTTTGGGAAGGGAATTATACAAAATTATTCCTGAATGATACGGGTCTCTTTGGCAAACAAATTATTAATAATTTAAATTTTAACGAATGATTTACACGATTGAGAATGAGCATAACAGTGTGACTGCTGCTCTCAATAGCGATTAGCTTTCAATCTCGTGCCGGGGGAGGGAGACAGGTTGCTACTATGACGTCAGACGAAGCGAAGTGTAGTACCCCACATGGAAGTAGATTTATGGAGGATTCACAGGGAGCGCTGTCGGGCTGATTAAGAGCGGCTGAGAGTACAAGACGAAAGCCCCGGTTCCTGCTTCAGCGGGAAATTGTTTTCTGTGCTCCGCCCACCGAATAACGACCGCTTGGAGTTATAGACGCTACAGCTGTGTTTCTGCGGCGACGCGCGCGCGGATCCGCGTCTCCCGTCTCCCAACATTCGCGTGCTGCACTTGACGCAGTTTCAACGATCGGCGAAATACTTTGTGACTTCGGATGATGAGATGTTGTATTTCCTACACTTCATCACGCCATTTTTATTGTGCTCTAGAAACAGATTAAGCTTTCAGATCATGCTACGACACTTTTGCCACTTGCAAACTTTACCCGACAATCTGGTGCACAACGCGGTTTTTCATCCATCCTCTTCTTCCATCCGTTTCTACAACAACAGACTGAGAGCAACCAAACCTTTTGGATATCGCTCCAAACAAATTTTGGAAACCTTAAATATACGCACACCTAATGTCTTACATCAAGGTTTTAGTAAGTCTCCCCCTTGGGCTTTGCACAAGCCGAAGATTATTTTCGATCTTCTGCATTATGACAAGAAGAACACTCCAGCTCCGATGTTGAGGGTATACTTTCAGCTAATCCTCTACAAACACCGGGTCCGTATCCCTGTGTTTACCGACGGGTCGAAGCAGGCTGATTTTTCGGCTGCTTCGTGGTATTTCCCCGTGAGACCAGTGGCTACCGTCTAGGCGACTTGTGCAGTGTTTACACCGCTGAGAGCTACGCCATATTAACAGCATTGCTAACTACAAAGTGCTCCCGCGGATCACATTTCCTGATTTTTTCTGATTCTCTGAGTGCCCTCCAAGCAATCCAGAACATGTATGCAGCTGATAAGCTGATCCAGAACATCCAGGATGTACTTTTCACACTGCAAAGTGACGGAAAGAACATAATGTTTTGCTGGGTTCCTGGACACGTGGGTATCAGTGGAAATGAGAAAGCAGACGTTTCCGCAAAGGCGGCATGCCTCAGGAATCGCGTGGATTTCTCCACGATTCCAAAACGAGACCTACTAAATTTCGTCAAGATAAGGATTCTCAGTGAATGGAGCAATGAGTGGTTAGCTGTTGAAAGGAATAAGCTCCGACTTATCAAATCATGTGTTAAGTCATGGAGCAGTTCCTGTAGGCCAGCCCGGCGCGACGAGGTCTTGCTGACCCGCCTGCGCATAGGACATTGTCCTCTCACTCATAGGTATCTCTTACTACTTGATGATGAACCCATTTGTGAGGAGTGTAGCTGTTCTCTGACAGTGCGTCATCTACTAACTGATTGCAGAAGATACTCAAGTATACGGAGACAAATTGGTCTGGCTGCAGATTTACCAACCATTCTCGGGAATGAAACGGTTAATGTTAATAAACTATTGAATTTTATGAGTAGATCGGGGCTCCTCCCACAAGTTCTCGGGAGGGTTTAAAATTTGCATTCCCTTTTCATCTTTATTGTCTTCTTTGTTTTCATCGTTCGTTTCTGTAATTCAAAAATATGATATTTAGAAAATTGTTTTCCTTTTTTGCGAAATAATGTATTGGTATTCTGTTTTCTTTTCTTTTCTTTCATCTTTTTATTTAGATATTTGTTGATTTCAGGAGGGTTTTTTAGTGGGTATGGTCGAGATATTCGGCGAGTCCCACACACGGGGAAGAGTCACTACGGCTCTTCTCTATGGTGCGAAACTGCATTTTTCCCTACTTGCATGGGCTCTAATGACCTCGATGTTGACGAGCCCTAAACCCCCAACCAAAAAAAAACAGATTAAGTTTCTTTTTTAAGGCATGTTGATTTTGGCCGTTTGTTCTTATTTAATACTTTATTTCTAACTGTAAGCAACGTTGGCACAGTTGTGTGCATTAACTCCTGGCCCGGGTTTTCTCCGGTTTTCATGGGCGGGAATGTTATTAATACCTTTGTTTGCATTACTTTTTTTACTGCATAAATATCTACAATTTACTTTTGCAATATAAAATGGATAACAGTGTGTATTTATTAAATAATTTATTTTATAAATATTAAATCCGCCACTGCCCTCGGACCCTTGATCGGAATTGATGTGATGGTCCCTTGCTTGTTTCCGGAGAGTGACTTTCTTTGTTGTTCCCCACGTGGTCATACGACGCAGTTTGCAATTTGCTTTTTTAACAATAATATGTTAATAAATGAAACAAACCAAACCGGAGGCCATCAGTCCCTAATGACTCGATGTTAATCGAATTTATTCGTTGCATACGCTTCAAACAACAGACAAGTATTATGTTCAAGACTATAAACAAACAGAATTACTTAAGCAAATGTTCCCTACATTTTCCCTTCCTCTTCCGCGTAACCAAATCGCACAAATTAAAGCTTTCAAAGCAAAGGTGCACTGACGATTCCCTATTATTTCTTTTGCAAAGGAACAGCATGTAAAGATTACACCAAGAAGAGACTCGTTTATTTCAAGACGATGTCACTTGATTCCAGACAAATGAAATCACTGTCGCTGGTAACTAAGAAACAATAAACAACAGACAAACACAAATAGGGAATTGTTGATGAGTGATTGTAATGATCCATTGTACAATATCATTTAGTACAATTCGTAACTACCATGTTTTGCATTGTTAACGCTAAATATGAAACCGACTGAAACTTGTCTACAACTAGAAAACTAGTGTCGGCCATATTTCTCAGGGAAACAAAATAAACTTGCTACGTAAAAGTAAACATCCGTATTTTCATACAGAATAAAACGGTTAGATTCAATTTTGATCTCGTGCAATATAAACTTAATCTAAAACACGAATGTAAAGAATGAACAAACATTTAACAATCCTCCTCCATTATACTCTCGATATACATAAAATTTATTGTAAAAAAAGCAGTACAAACTGCGTATGACCACGTGGAGGACAATAAACTGATTTACTCTCCGGAAGCAAGCAAGGGACGTATCCCATCAATTCCGATCAAGGGCAATTCCTAAGGCAGAGGCGGATTCAAAAACTTCAGTGAAATTTTTCAGCAATAAGATAAAAAGTTAGCTACGAGTTATAATACTAATAGAAAGTCAATATTTATTTAAGGCGACGGATCTCTCTAGTAAAAAGGCTTTACTGTGATAAACCTGGAAGACAATGAATTTTATTGGATGGATCTTTTTATATAATAGGCGGTAAAGTAAATTAATTTCCAACCAGATCCTAATGAGCTACTGATGGCCACGCGTGGAGGGACCGAGCGAAAAATACACTTCAACACATTATTTAACACAAATTAAAGAGGAATTTTATTGAATTTTGATGAAATTCATGTTCCCAACTTATTTGACTAACATAATTGGTAACCCACTTCTGTTCAGGAATGTAAAGAGTGGAAGTTCTATTCACATTGATGTAAAAGTACATCTTCCAAGTTGGCGAACCTGACCAGTGTGGTTGCAGCACTGTCAACGCTGTCGTTTTGTCTCTTGCAGATTCCAGAGACTGCCGCCACATCGCTGCAGTCGCTTGGTGTCGCGGTAAAATGTTTACTGCCTACTACGGAAGCCTTTTCCCTGCTCCCAAGATGCTTCCATTACTTGTTCTTTCGACTAGACGATATGAAGTCTTTGCAGAGTACCTTAACATAATGGGTTTGGTATAAATTGCTCAAATAAATAGTTTTTATTGCTAACGTTTGAATTCCAAAAGGGAGGATGGAGAGCCATCAAAATGGTAGAAATATAACTATCTGATCTTCCCTTTTCCTGTAAAATTACTTTGAAAACAATATTAAATGCTACATTTTCACTTCATATAAGAACACTACGTCATTTCTACCCTATATTTATGGTAGTACTAGTGAAGGTAATATAAAATCTCTAAAATATCTGAAATCTGCGTAAATAAACATGCATTTATGTTCGTAACATGCCTCACCGGCCATTTAAATGAAATAATTCATGGTTTCATTCACTACGTCCAATGGAAGAAACAATTATTTTTTGAAAAATATCAACTTTTAAATCACGAAAGTGATGGAAGTTTACTTTAATTTTTTAGTAAATTTTCCGCAGTATTTTTTTCGTCACTTTCACGCTGTATGTCACCGGGCATTTGAGAAAGCTATCGAACTTTTTCCATTTGAGGTGAGATGCATGAATCACGAAACAGTTGCACTCGACCGCCATGTTTGTAGATACTCTGCTTTATTTCAAACGAGTCAAGCGAGTTCCTGAATATTGTATGTAGTATTCTATTCATTGACATACTAATTAAATACTGTCTTTTCTTTATTATTATTATTTTTTTAAATTCATATTTTTGGGGTTTAACACAATCAGAATAAAAATGAAGAAAACAATTATACATGTGAGTGATTTGACTAACTTGGCTGAGTGCTGGTTCCAACTTTACGTCATATATTTAGTACAACACCCTTGTTGGCGAAGCTATGGTTCAATACTAAGAAATTGTGAGTTTGTCAGGAGTAAAGACTAATTTCTTATATTCACATAAATGTTCTTCTTTGTAAGCAGATAATCTTCTGTTTGTGTATATTGGAATAACTCTCCTTGATGAAATAGATTTTTGAATCATGAGGACTTCATTTCATTGGAAAGAAACTCTGTCACAAGTTAATTATGTTATGTTGAATGAAAATGGAGATGGCACTGAGATTCGAACTCGGGACCTTGAGATTAACGCGCTCATGCGCTTACCAACTGCGCCATCCCGTTCGCCTCCCGGGCCGATCTTCCTTTAACATTCAACTTCCCGAGTTCGAATCTCGGTCCCGTCTCCCATTTTCATTCAACGTAACATAATTAATCTGTTACCTGGCAGTGAGGTTTTCCGCAATTTAAGAGATTTCTATGTCACAAAATTAACATGACCGTTTAAAAGATACATCAACATCTTAAACACGGACCGTTCTCTAAATTGAACAATGTCTTCCGAAACATATTTCAACGTTATCTGAAATGTTCTTTATAAAATATTCCATTATTTATTTACTTGCCAGGAGAAAGTTGCAGAGTTTAAGTTTTCGCGCCGAATACTTTCGAAGCCCATGTATGGCCTCACTCCTTGTGTTCGGGTTGTGCGGTTCACTCGAGCAGAATTTCAAGCCGTGAACTTTATGCATCGAGTTTCTCACTTGCGTATACTCTCAGATAAAACTTTGTAAGTTAGAAACTTAACGTGAACGAAAAATTGAATATACAATATTGATGCGTTCAAAATAAGATTTAATGGCCCTTCATCTTGTTTGACTTTGATTTATGAGTCCTCGTTATTTGAGACCTGTTACATCATCTATCATAAGTCAACAATTATAAAATATTTGTAAAACGTTACTTGTCTTCGAGGAAAAAATAAAATCGTAAAATATGTCAATATATTTATTATTAAAAATACAAATTCTTTGCTATAATGTTAATTTTATAACTCGTACGGAACTTTTTTCTTAATTTTTAGGAGTGAGACGTTAAATCCGCCTCTGCCTTACGGTCCTTTGCTTGATTCTAGTCAATGAATTAGTTTATTGTCATCCACGTGGTCATATGCAGTTTGTAACAACTTTTTTGACAAAATGTCCTATAATATTTCATAGGATTTATTTTCATGACTAAGGAGTTTGTTTACTTATTCTTTACATTGTACAATCTTATTCAGGTAGAGTTCAAGGTTTATTACACGTATGCAACATTTCCTTGGCATAACTTATGCCTGTCTGCTGATTCAATCATTAGAATGTATCTGGGTACGTGTTCTCAAATTTTTACTTCAAAGAAAACTTTAATATCCAGTAATTATACACACTCAAAAGTAAGAGGTAAATCATATTTTAGGCATGCAATGAATTATCTATTGGTGTAGTATCATTTTGGGATTCAGAGCTGTGAGGTATTTCGGGTCTCGTTTTCGAGTAGAAACATTAGGTATTACAAGGACAAAGCTGACCAAACAACGGTCACAGATTGAACCTCGCTCTGGAAATATTATTTTTCAAATTCACTTTAGTCATCATGATGTTGCGCTTTGTAAAACGGGGTAATGGGGTTATACTTAAGTCCCAGACAAAGAACAAAATTTATAACAAATGTTGCATATCGTAATTGATATTATAAAACACACTATTGGGAATTTAAATTTACATACAGACATGGGAAAACTAGCGAGCATTTGTAATTCTATTTTATGCTTTCTTGTATTTTATGATATTTTGAATAAATGTTAAGGTTTATATCGTGTTGAGTTGTTATTTTATCTATGAACGCTTTTCTTCGTCCGAGAGACAAACCGTGTCATAGTAGATAAAACTACCAACGTTTCGGCCATCATGCTGTGACCTTCTTCAGGGCAATGTCGGAGGCGTGCAGACCTAAGTCGCTATCGTAATCCGACTCTGACATTGTCCTAAAGAAGGTCACAGCATGATGGCCGAAACGTTGGTAGTTTTATCTACGAAGTTCATACTGAATCCGGCCGCGGAAGCCTACGTTTATCTTGTTATTTTTCTGTTTCTATTCCTCTTTACTTCATGTTACATCCGAATGAGGCCCAAATTAGGGTTAAAAATGTAATCCTGACCCGGGTTTTTCTCCGGTTTTCCTTCGGGTAGAGACGGATTTTATTTACAGGTTGTCTAGGTTCTTGCATAAGGGCGGTGATCTATTGTAATAAGCAATCTCAAATTTAAAGGTTACGATTTATAAACAATATATAAACTAATAATCTACAGCTCGATGATGATAACAATAACAAAGAACTTGTAAAATTGTTTATTTTTTGTGTTTTATTAAATACAAATTTGTTGGTATTCTATTAATATTAAAACATGTACCGAACTATTCTTGTCTAGGGAGTGTGCTGAAATTTTCAGTCCGCTTCTGCCTTGGCGCCTTTGATCGGAATTGATGGGATGGTTCCTTGCTTGCTTCCGGAGAGTAAATTAATTTACTGTTCTCCACAAGCTATTTTTTGACAATAAATTTTTGTTATTATTGTTCAGGAGTTCAATGAACATCTTTTGATGTATTTAAGTATTAAAAACCCCGAGTGTATTTGGTTTTAACTCTACATCACTGTCCTCAAAGCGAAGATAGATTATTTCGATATTGACATTATTCACGTCTAGAATCGCAGTTAAACTGAAATTATTAAACCGATTTTTCTTGTAGATAATTGTTTATTGTTATATTTCAACAGTAGATTACTGTCTTTTTCAGGTGAACGTTGTGACATACAGTAATAAATAGTTGTCTACAAGAAAGGTCAGTTTAATAATTTCAAATCTAGTCGTTTCGGTATTTTCACAATTCACGATGAAGTTTATATCGTACACAAATCCTACTTCTCCTTCCTCGCTTTTTGCCCACTCAATCGATCTCTCCCCCTCCCCCCTCTCCCTCCATCATTTGTCTGTTTCTCCGCTCTCTCCCATTCGTCGTGGAGTGTCGCGAACACAAGAACGACGACCGTGACGTCGACAGGGCGTCGTGGGTTTGGGGTGAGGGAGGGGGTAATTGTGATTAATTGCGTGGGATCTTGTCGTCGGTTGGAATCGTGGTAGAGAGGGCGACGAAATAAGCGGCAGCTGTTCCTTCCAGGTGCCGCCTGCTGCCGCACGGAGCGCCACAGTCGATCCGGTGACGTCATTCGGCCAGTCGCCATTTCCTTGTCTCTATCGATATTCACTTTATCCGAGGTTTCTTCAACTGGAAGTCGAGATCTTAAATTGCTGCAGGCTTAATTTTTTCGATTCCACAAAAAAGTTCTCGTAAATAAAAGGGTAGTTGGCTTACAAAAGAGTTCCGACTTAATTAATTCTTGTCGAGACAATTACGTCCAATTTCACTATGCTTCCATTTTTAATTGAGCTAAGAATAGTATCAGAATCAGAGAAATTTTAGGATTCATAGGATGAATATTACGATTCAAAGGTGAATTGAACCTATATACGAAGACATTAAGTATTATCACGTATAACTCGGCAATATGATAATCAAATAATCCTTTAAAATAAATATAACTGTAGTAAAATTGTTTCTTATTAATTGGTAAATATTTAAAAAAATTGTTTTTAAATAGAAAAAATACCTATTTTGCAACTCTGTCAAAATATCGGGAACTGGTAAAGCATATTCTGTCCACGATAATTTCTGAAATTCTATTAAAGAAAATCAGAGGCTTTCATTGTTTTTAAACATTTATTTCACAATTTTTGAATTTTATACAAATAGATCTTGACACTTTATTAATTGATTGTACCATTATTGTTATGCAACATACAAAATTGTCTATTCCAATTACAACGCAAATTATTTACAATTTTGATTCACCAATATTGTTTCGTCTCACAATTTCTCTTTTACGGAAATAAATAAATAATGGGGATTGTCTGCGTTGAGTGTTCATTAAAATTACTGTTTTTCGAAAGCAAATATTATTTGAAATTTATTTTTCATAGCAATTTTTCATTATATCAACATTACACATTGTTGGCATGGGAAATAAGCAGTTGAGCAAGACAGTTAAGGAGTCAACACATTATTCACTTTTTGTTGTATTTTATGAACCATACTCGTTCAGAATAATAATTTTCTTCGTGATAAAAATATTTGTTTGTTTATGGAGATGAAATGCACAACGATTACACGCATGAGAAGAGAAAGAGGTCAGTGGTGCACTCTAGAAGCAATGCGAACACTCATTTTGCGAACCAAATGTAATAATAAAGGAATAAGATAATGAAGATAGTCGTTAGGTGCTGTAAGATAACGACATAAACTGAAATACTTCGCACTGAGAATTTTCTCGTTAGCGAGTTCTCACAAGTTCTAGAAGAAAATAGACAATTGTCAGTATCAACATTATACTACCCTTCTTTATGACTTCAATACTTTACACTTTGAATATGGAAAATATTTTTCAGTATTTGTGTACGCAATAATGATTTTCGTGTTTTAAAATCACTTTCTTATAATTATTGTTCGGTATAAAATACAGGAAACAATGTTATAATTTTTATGGTCTCTGAATCTATCATTGTCAGAAACTAAAATTAAATATCCCTTTAATGATAATCGAAAACACCTCAATTCTCCTTCACCACCTGGTTTTCAAAAGCTTTATTGATTAATTAGCAAAAACATGCAGATTTCACATTCATCATAACTTGAATAGAGAGNAGGTCCCGGGTTCGATCCCCGGTCTCGTCTCCCATTTTCATTCGACGTAACATGTTTAATCTGTTACCTAGCGGTGAGGTTCACCGCAATCTAAGAGATTTCTATGTAAAAAGCCATTAAACAAACAGAGTTACAATCATAAATTAATCTTTCTTCAAATAATAATCTGGCTTTCCGACTTTTGTGAACGCTGAGGAAGCTTGAGGGTAAGCAACGAAAACCCTTTGGTCCGTTTTCTGCGCTCTCATCGAAGCGTGGGTCGCCATTGTTGTGGCGGCTTCCGAGTTTGTATTACGTTGTTCTACGATAGATTTTGAGCAATTGATATAAGTTGCGTCCACCGAAGAGTCGCGTTGTGAGGCAAAAAGGATTAAAACCACAACAGACGATGCGACTATATGGAAATTAATTCACCAAGTGGATTTGGTGAGGTTATGTTGAATGATCAGCTGAACGCAGGTTGAGAGACTTGGAGCATCCGCGCACGCTCTCGTCTTTTCTCCAACATTCTCTCTTTCGTACTCTAAAATGTCTTTGAGAAAGTGAGGATGTCTCCAAACCTGTGATCGTTTATCGTTTCCTAATTACAGTAAACCCCCTCTTAACTGACCTCGGATTAACCGACCTATCTCATTGAAAACTTATTTTCTCTACATTCAAACACTTCGTTTTGTACGTGCCTTAAGTTTTCAAAGTTTGTATAAGATTTTTTCGTGTTCGTTTATCTATGTAAAAACAGTTGCAATGACGTCTCTTTTACTCGTTTATTCGACCTAACCGGATGAAATTGTATTCGCTTTTTTTGAATGAAACTCGAATTTTCACGCGAACTTCGCGTTAATTAGCCAGGGGTCTCTGTCCCGACCTCTCACCGGAATAAGAGAGGGTTCCTCTCCGTATTGCACGTGAGTCTCGCTGCTCGCTTCTCCGCTTCGCTCTTCTCTTCGCTCGTGTCTCTGATCTTCGCTCCAACAGATTCGTACCCTTATCAGCTACCCTCATCTCAACTAAATACCATGACTTGTTGTACCGGCATTTGCTGAACAGATCCTTCTAGAGAAGAATCAACTGGAGGACGTTGATAATAGACGTATTGATGAGGCGTTTGTATAACTGATCCTTGAGGGGGTCCATTATTTTGCGTATTAGTTTGAGGATAGTTCTGGTAAGGGGGGAAATACTGCAAATCTGGAGGATAATACGGTTGCATAGGGACCCATTGCGCTCTCACTGATTGCTGTTGAGTCTGAGGAAATTGCGAGTAACGTGGATAAGGAAAAAGATTCAGAGGAACCGGTGCAATGTAGTATGGAGCAGCAGGACGAGGGGCGTTTAGCGGAGCTGAAGGGAAGTAGAATGGCGGCTGCGGTTGACTGTTCTTGGAAGGATCTTCTGGGGCATCACCTCTCGCGTGGCACCACAGCAGAGTAGATATCTGAAAGAAAATAAAGTTCCTATAAAAATCGTACTTTCTCGACCTCTTGACTGTAAGTTATTGGAATTAGGAAGCAAATTAAGAAAAAAAATCTCTTTGAACCTGGCAACGTTTCGATATATACCAAAGAACGAAAGAGAGAAGACAGTGAACGCATGAAGAGAATTTGGAAGAAAAGAAAAACTAAACAAAGGAGGAAAAGCAAATCATGGAAAAAGTAAAGTTCTACTGATATCTCTTTAATAGGGAAATAACAGCAAATAAAATAATAATGAGATGAGAGATTTTGATTTATTGATGTGCACTATCATTACAAATAATTTTGATTCCATTATAGCAACCTAAATTGTTCTCTTTCAATTCATTCAATTCCCAAATCTTCAAAAAAAAAAAAATCAGTGTAAATTTCATTCTAAAACGATTAAAATATAAGAAGCAAAACATACGTACGACTTAAATGCTCGGAACTCTTTTCTAAGATCATGAAAGATTATTCTTCTGTTCATAGTTCATTCATAATTTTATATTTTTACTGTTTCATTTGTAAAACCTTTCTTCAGTTTTAGTGGTGAAATACTGAATATACCTTTTCGTATTTTGTTCGATCATTGCGAGAGTAAAAATTGGTTTGCAATTTGTAATACATTTATTCATTTTTATTGTCCAGAAAATAGGACATATCAAATAGTAAATCCCCCTGAGTTCCCATAAATGGTACTTATATTCCCAGAGAAAGTAGTAGTTCAAAGAATGATTTTATGATGTCAAATGAGCTTGTTCAAATTGAAGCATTTATTGATCTTATTAAAACATTTCTTGACTGCGAAACATTCTACTAAACGAACAACAATATAATGACAGGAAAAGGTTCTTGAAATGAAGTCGGATGATATAATATTATTTATGTATAGAACAACATTACTTCTTCCTTAGGTGTCAAGAAATGGAATAACAGTACTGCACCCCACGACCTTCAATTACATGTGCTTTGAAACTCATGGATATCATCAAGGACTAAACTTTGTGTATTGATTCAACCAATTAAGATTTTATAGAAAGGGTAATCACCACTAATTACTTTCAACTATTCGCAATTAGAAGAGATGCAGCTAAATTAATGACAAATAAAAGGTAATTGCTTTTTTTCCATTATTAAATCGATTTGATCTCGCGATTTTGCAACTAAACCAGTAATAGATACGTAGTATTTCCCTATTTTTTTCTATTTCATTAAAATAACTTTTTTCTTCATTTTTTTAAAAACCCACAGACTAGTAACTCGTATACATCCCATCCTGGCCCGGGTTTTTCTCCGTTTTTCCTTCGGGTAGAGGCGGATTTCTTATACAGGTTCTCTAGGCTTTGTCTAGGGGCGTGTTTATTGTAACAATAAATCGTGAATTTAGTGTTTTTTCAACTCTTATGATTTTTAAACACTATACTCAGAATAATCTATAGTTCGATAATAACTTGTACATGTAAATTTACAAACATATTTGCGTTAAATTACAAACATATTGACATTATATATGTATTATAACTCGCAGCTAACTTTTTATCTTATCTAGGAACTTTTGCTGAAATTTTTGAATCCGCCTCTGCCTTAGGGCCCTTGATCGGAATTGATGGGATGGTCCCTTGCTTGCTTCCGGAGAGTAAATTAGTTTATTGTCCTCCACGTGGTCATACGCAGTTTGTACTGTTTTTTGACAATAAATTTATTAAATTTATTATTATATTATGTACCTATTAATATAAATTGGAAAACGTAATTACTGTCATTCTAATAAGGTGCAGATAAACATAAAATGAATTGTAATGGTTCAATGAGACAAGTGATGAGTTAATCCAGAAGTCAAAATTAATGTCTTTAGTGGACCAGATAATTAAATAAGGGGTTGTTCACCCAGAGCTAGTTAGCTCTGCAAATCCACATCCACATAATATACTGAAGTGTATCCTCACGATAAATCGATGGAAGGAAACTGCATTGAGCTTCATTCGATACATCGCACTGATAATGAACTCCAGAGAAAGAAAGAAATCTGGAGCGCACCCCACTCAGCTTTCCAATTATGATTCATAACTCGTGGCACTAAACACCTTTTACATGACGCAATAAATTAGGGAAAGAGAGAAACACTTCAAAAAAGAAATATTAAAGAAGAATATTTATATTTTAAACATTTATCACTTTCAAAATAATTATCACCACATTACATTTTGTACACATTCCAGTATAGATTGCATGAATCATCTTCCACATTAAACTCTTATAACTTAGCTCTGAAGGATAGGAGGATTCTTTAAAAGCGCATCCAAGATAAGTCCTCTTTTGTCTAATAAATTATCGCTGTATCCTGCAGCGAATTGTCGCTGTAGAACGGAATGCGGTTTAGCAATCTGTACGCAGAATTAAGTGAAAAGTCAAAATGCTTTTATGCACATTTTCAAAATTTTGAATTTTAAGAAATCGGAAGTGGGTAAATAAGGTGGGTAAATAAGTTCGGTATGAGCTGTCCAGTAAAATCTCAAGTTTGATTTACATAAATCAATTTGTTGATGTTGAGTTATCGGGGGAACAAAATTCTTAACATACATGCATACACACATACACACGTACGACATTGAACATCATCGCCAATATTTTAGAAAAGACGATTCCCCTGGAGCGAATTCGCAAAGATCGGAAGAGATCTCAAAATCTTCTTTTCGACCGCTTTACAATACTTTTAATTTCGCTTTAAAATTATTTCCGAATCCAAACACATTTTTACTTTGAAATTATACAGTATTTGAAAGGAGAGTATAGTGATCGATTGAAAAGAAGATCTCGGGATCTCTTCAGATCTCTATATGAATTGGTTCCAGGACAAAGTCTATTTTAAATTTTTTGCGACAATGCCCAGTGTCGTATTAATGTGGGTGTGAAAAGAAAATTTGTTCCCCCGATAACTCACGAACAAATTAATAANCAAACTTGAGAATTGACTTTGAGTACTTTGGGAAGAGAAGCCCACTTCTCGAGAGCTCATTTCGATTAGCTAAATAGCGATTTATGTTCGTCGCACTGTTTTCGAGCAGCGGTGAAAAGATTTTACGGAAAAAAGTGTTATCTTGAAGGCGCCTTCTTCAGATCAGCAGCCTACGAGGCAAATGCAAAGAGTTAGAGGAGGAAGATATTTCATCCTGCAATCTGTACTTGAAACAGCTGAAATCAATTTTCATTGTTGTGATGTTAAATATTTTTATTCATGTTTATGTTTCATATTATTTCTTATAATTGTGCATATTTTACCTTTGATGTATAAATTATTTTATAACTTGCCAAACAAATCAGACGCCAATATAGCTATGATTTGTTTTGAAGATTTATTATTTTCGAAAGTTGAGTGGGACTCACTCGCTGGCATTGGTATTTTCTACATGTTCATTAGCTTTGATATCAAATATAATTTACTTTCTAAGTCATACAAAACATGTCGCCTACCGTCGTGGGAAAATACTTGTTACCGTATCAGTGCGTTTATAAATAACATATTTATTAACGAGACGAAAGAAACTTGTTTATGTTGCGCATTTATTTTTACTTGTCCATATTCGAAAACCAATTCCCGTAAAAGTACAAAGTTTGACTTCAATATTATCGTAAGTAAACTGCACAACACATCTTTCGATAAAATTTGAAACTAAAAATCTTAAAAATTACTCTTAATGGACCATGGCGAAAAAGGAGCGTTGACTACATTTGTAAATAAATATACAAATACTATCTTGTCAAGAGAGCTGTTACAAACTGCGTACGACCACGCTGAGGACAATGAAGTAATTTACATTAACTAATATGCAATAAAATAAGAAATACAGTGCATTTCCTCTTAATGTTTATGTCTTTCTTCTTCTTAAGTTGAATTCTCGGCTAGCTCTATCTCAGGGGTTCACATGTACTCGGGTTCGTCATTATTTATTTGAGGGAAAGAGCCATACTGGTGTTCCACCTACAGGAAAACGCTTTACGACTAATTAATCCATTAATTTTACTGAACACAAATCACATACAAAACATATATTATAAAAATACCCATGCATCCCCCAAAACACACGTTATTTCCTATCACATGAAATACAAGTTACACTGAATTTACTGATAAATTACGTCTCTTGAGTACATTTACATTAGACAGTTTACATTTACAATTAAAATCAACTTCATTCTTCTTTTAAAAAATGGCCACTTTACGTTTTTTGGGTTTGAATTCCGCCGCCGAAAATGTTCGCCAAAAAAACTTAACGACTTAGTTTGGAAAAGAGCGACTCAGAGATCTCATCTGATGGTTTGACTTAATCTGATAACTTTAATAGTAAAACTGAGTAGTGGCTCGGCTCAGGAAGAATCAACAAGTCTGTCACTCGCGAAAACTCGACCAAGTCTCTGATATCACGCAGCATCAAAGAAGTGTTTAACTGCTCGCGAACAAAAAATCTCAACCAAAAGAGACTGAAGAATGATTTCCCAATCCTTAAGTGGACTTTCTCTCCCCTACATCTCGTCTTGCACTTCCAAAATCCTCGAATTTCAAATTTCACGTGATGGAGTTTCCCAATAGCGTCGCTACTCCCACTCCCACGCTTTGGATCTGATGGGGAATTTTTGAGTGATATTCGTTTCTTATCCGCCAATCCTCGGGTGTGTTTACGAATCGTCCTCAAACGCCGTTTTGTAACGTTTTATTCTCCAAGCAAGTCGCATCTTGCTTGGTTCGTCGGTGAATCCCTTTAACAATCCCTTAATTTTATTACTGGGACGGCTTGCCGAAACGCACCCTAGTCTGGCCGCGATTTCTATGGAATCATAAAACCTTTTGCTCACTGTCCCTGCCAGATG
>NNCF01128097.1:503398-513429 GCA_002313205.1 Laupala kohalensis | reverse complement strand
TGTCTTTGCACACTCAGTGCACACTCAGTGCAGTAAATGGAAGATATCATTATATCCGAGTAAAAAATACTTGTCGCATTCTCATCACAAAGAATGAACAAAACGTTTGTCAAGTGGAATGAAATAGAGCGTTTAGAACTTACCAGCAATATCTCCGAGGTGTTCATAGCGGAAGTGAAATAGTAAATGACAAGGTATCTTCGGTTTTTCCTCTTTATATTACAGCGTAAATAGAGCGATACGATAATGACGTCAACCGTGATCTCTTGAATATTAATTTACTTACTGTACTTCCTACCAGAATTCTGATTATCCTTCACTCGAGCTATTCTACAGAATTTCGATCCGTACGTATCTTTAAGAATTATAAAACTACGTCGCTTTCATGTCTGTCATCTCTCACCCCTCATCTGAGTCACGTGATACCTTTTTTAATTCGCAGATACGTTGTTCTCTGGCGAAAGGTTTTCGTATATATTTTGTTGCCTTAGGTATTACGAGTAATCGACTATAACAATAATAGGCAATCTATCTACAAAGCCTAAAGTAAATTATTGAAAGAGTTTTTAACGGCAAAACGTTATAGACAAGCTAAAGCACTTTAATTTATATAAGTAATTTATTCAGGCATAAAAGAATCATGAAATTAAATGCATTCTGTGTTTTCCGCATTTAATAAAGATGAAAACTGCCTTTAAATAATAAAATTTGGACAAATAGTTTATATTTTACAAGCGTTTTAGTTTTACAAGCTGCCACCGTCGTGTGTTACCTGGAGAGGACCAGGCGATGCGCTACCCGCCGTGAAGTGCTTCACGCGAAGTCAATGTTTTAGACTTTTTAGCCATTTTCAACTAAACTACAGTGCAACACCTAAGAACGAGCGGGTTGCTAGTAGTTAATAAATAAATTACGTAACTAACATGGGTTGTCTCAATTTCTGAATTTCTGCTCAAAAATTTCTGCTGCCATTTCCATTGATTTCTATTGATTACAGAAGGATGAAGCAGAGTGCACCAGATCATAGACAATCAAAACTTCAAATTTCACAGAGTATATAATTTATTCAATACTTCTTGGTCTTGAAATAACGGTCAACGTTTCGAGGTCTACGTATGACCTCATCTTCAGGACTTATACAATTTTACATTTGTTTAATTAACAGGTGCTGTGAGCATTCAGCAGTCAATATATAAGTAAAATTGTCTAACAAATACATTAAAATAGGATAAGTAATAAAAATTAGGTATAAAAACCTTACCTCTGAACATCAGTGAAGAGTATTACATTAACTGAAAAGTTATTTTCACACGTCAAATTTCTTGTTAAAATACTTCTGCTAATTTCCAAATTACTCGTGAAATTCTCATTGTGAGACCCCTACTTGACCAGACATAATATTACTCATAATATCATTCCACATTGATGACAACAGTTGCCATGTGTGTAAGACAGTATGAATCGAACTGACAATCTAACCTCTATCTGCGTACTACCAACCTAACTGTTTAAATCATTGTTTCTTTTCTACCGACGTATTTTAGATCTTTTAGGAAATGTAAAACACCATCAAAAACTAATATGTAAATTTATCATTTCAAACATCCAGTTTAACTGTTAGGTTATTAATGTGTAGATAGAGGTAAGATTGCCAGTTGGATTCATATTGTCTTACACGCATGGCGACTATTGTTGAGATAAATTAGAGAATGAGGTGTGGTAGAAGTCTGACGCGCCTCCCTCCTCCACACTGACTGCGTTCAGTTGGTCGTAGCGCGCGCTTCCGCTCGGACGCTGCTGAGGAGACGCTAGTTGCCATGTCTCTCTCTCTCTCTCTCTCTCTCTCTCTCATTGCGTCCGCGTGAGTGAAAAATCATAACCAGCGTGGTTATTAAACTATGGGACCATTCACCGAACTTTTCGAACGCACCTGGTATAATAAATATTAATAATAATCAATTTTTCATTCGTTAGTGATAACAATCGTCCAGACTATTGAAAAAAAAAAATAATCGAGAACCGTTTCAAATAGGTCCTTTTTTTTGCGTCAGTCATTTCGTAGTCTTTTATTTCGTCACTTAAAAACATAACAAGAGAAGAAAGAAGGGGAGGCATTTATTTTTACGGAACCTGTCTCTCGCCGATTCGAGGCCACCTTGGAGCTTTGCCTTGCAGAGTTGCAGCGCTCCGGTGCTGTGGACGAAAGGAAGGTTTTTTGCGGTGCGGGGTGGGGGTGGGGATCGGAGAAGGGGCTGATACCCCTTCAGGCGACCTGCCTTCGCGAGCAACAGCCCGTACGCTTCCTGTTTGCAAAGCGAATATGCGAAAACGGACGAATGGAGAGGAAAGCGAAGAAGAACAAACACGTTAAGAAAAATTCGAGGTTCCTGAACGAAAGTAACTGTCAGTGTCTAGCGACGTTTGGGTGAGCGAGAGAAGAAACAAGCGTTTTTCACGAGGAATATATGCAAGCGAATGACTGCGCATATTACCAGGAACCGAATATTGAAATTTATGTCTCAAAATGGTTCAGAAGTCTTCAACCTCTCTGTATCTCGGGACCATTATTGCACATTCATCCATTTCTTAATATTGTCGTATTTAAGAGGAACTGCGCAAGAATGTTTTTGTGCTCTTCCGAAAATGAGATGACAAAAATTTTCATACATTGACTAAGTTTCTTATTGCTCTTTGCCTCATTAATCTTTTGAAGCATGAATTAGTGTCAAATGTTAGAAAAAGGACACTACGACACAATCTAATTAAATAAATAATGCCAGACTTCAGACGTTTTATGGACGAACAGGATATTATATTTTGTGATTAAAAAAACTCACAACTTTTCGACTTTCAGTTGAAGTCGTCGTCAGATTGTTCAAATTATTATATCGTATTGTATAAACCAGATGTTTTTCAGTGCGTAAATTCAAACTCCCGAGTGTATCATTTCTTATACGCTACGTTTGTAATAATTAACTTCTTTGTCCAAAATTAATGTTTTCCCAATCCATCAGCGATCATTATTAATGCAACGTGAAGCAACTACACTTTGTTCTACCTATATTAAATTTCGTTTGTGCTCCTGGAATCTATTTTTTAACCCTCTTTTTTGTTTGACCTACGTAGCTAGTATTACTATATTACATTGTAGTAGAATTCGTACCGTGTAAAACTGAGCATTGCGTAACGCCACGGCTAACCCCGACATAGCGCAGTGTAAAGCTTTCTCCTCGGGGTGCGTTACGTGATCCCTAGACGACCTTGAATTCTCCGTTTCTCGCTCTCGGGTTGTTGTTCCACGACAGATCGCTTTGAGTTATTCGGTTAAAAAGAGTTCGGATGGGAATAAGAACGCAAGATGGATGAAGGAAACTAAATGAGCAAAATGCGTCAACAATCAGTTGAGAAAAGCTCTTTCGTATTCGTTTTCAGAATATCAACAAGGTCCCTTCGGTTGCGAGGAGGGAACGTGGGAGCTGGAGAGGGAGAGGTGGCCTCACGAGAAATATTGTGCGGTAGGCAAAATGCTCAGTCAATATTTACATCCCTCAAGAAGAGGAAGCTCGCTTTCAGAGAAGTGCTCCAGGGGACACTGGGTCCAAACCTTGAAAATGAAGGACATAATAATTTTCCATCGAGAGATCGTAATAAAAATGTAGTTAAGGCATTAAGAAATTGACAATCTGAAATTGGAACCATTCATAAAAATCCTATTCCGGGTTTCTCTCTGGTTTTCTCCTGGGTAGTTGCGGTTTCTCCATGGACAAGAATGTCATTTAATCATTTTTATCTCCAATTTTTACTGAACATAATATCTACGATTAGTTTTGAGAAGAATATATTATTACAGTACGTATTTATTAAATATTTTTGAATATAAAATTCGGTATTACTCTGGGGCCCTTGGTGGGATGATCCCCTATTTATTCCGGACAGTAACTTTGTTTATCGCCTCTCACGCGGTCGTACTCTGTTTGCAATTGCTTTTGTGACCATAACGCTTATTATTATTTATGATTGTAAAAACTAATTTTACTAAAATGAAAATAAACTTTAATAAAACAGGAAAAAAAAATTCTACAAATGTATTCAGATGTATAATGTTATGTACTATAAGAAAATATTTTAAATTGAGCTGCGATGTTGAAGCAAAGAAATCTTAATTCGTCTAGGTCAATTCGCCTCGAAATACAAAAAGAAAGATGTAGGAATGTTTACGGAAGACTTATTTGTTTTGTTAATGCTGGATAAAACAGTAAGTGAAATTAATAATAATAATTGAAAAAAATTATATGTGGACCTATTTTTGAAAGATACTCAGCAAATTTATTTTTTTTAAATTTAGTTCATATATGTTATGATATTTCATTTTTGATGATTTCATTTTGTAATATTATACTTTAACAATTTTTATCTCGTCTCATCGTCATATTTAATCTGCCATTTTTTTTATTACGTTTGGACCCACTGTGGAAGACGGAAGTAAACGAGAGGTCGCTCGCAACAGGAAATGCTCCACCTCCTCCGCTTCCCACGAGGAGGAAGCGACCGTCCCTCCGCATTTCCCAGTTTTGAGTTGGGGCTCAAAACGGAGGGAGATGATTTAAGGTTACAATGGAGCCACATATTGCGTTGAGCGGAGTATGGAAAGATTTAGGGGAAAATGTTTGTATATCGCAAATTTACGTTGAAAACGGTTTTGTCGACTTGGTGCATAATATCCGAGTGTTTTTTTTATTGAATGTTCAAAAGAAAAAAAACTGTATGTACTACGTTTTCAGGTAATTTATAATTTTCAATGAAGCGTTTTCTAGTTCATGAGTTTCTTTACTACATTTTTCGTTTTAAATTGATGTGTATTTTCGTGATGTTAAAATTAAGTCACTTCTATTATCTTTCGCGAGACAAGATAATGTCTTACGTAAATCTGAAAACATTTTGGAGTAAAAAATATATAACTTTAATCTCATTTACTTAAAAATTATATCTCATTATTTAAGTCAGATAACCATGAACATTTACGTCATTAAGTATTGCATCATCAAGTACACCATTTGGAGATGCTTCATAGGTGGAGTCCTGGGGTGCACCGCCTCATACTCCTCCACATAAATACTCATGTAATTTTTCATCCCATAAAATATAAAGCAAAGTTTGGTTGAAATAGCTTCAGACACTGTCGAGTAATGGTGGGATACATATACCGAAAACATTTCCACCTCCATTTACCCCGTTAGGGGTGGATTTTCGTAAAACTTTTTCTTAGCGGATGTCTACACTCTAAAAGGAACCTATCTGCCAAATTTCAAGTTTGTAGGCTCTTTAGTTTCTGATATTTCGTGATTAGTCAGTCAGTGAGTGGTATTTCGCTTACATTATTTTATAAAAATCCTTTTTTTACTATGCTCGGGTGTGATGTCTCTTTAATAATCATATAAAAGCTCTCTTGTATTTGACTACAACGTTGCATCAAAATCTCAAGTCAATCGACCGACTACTTTTCGAGTTTTGCGAACACGAACAGACGCGGGGTGAATTTTTTTATATATAAGATATGACTTTGATATTACAAATTTTTGTCTAGGAGCAGCAATTCAATGCTAAACTAAAATATAACAGTTATATAACAATTGTATGTTCTAGTTTCAATTGATTATCAGTTTTTTTTCCGACTCCGACTTTCCTACAAAATGTCTGGATCGAACCTCCACGTTTCGTTTGGGTCCCTGAGCTGATACCACTATCGTAAATGATACGTAAACATTTTCACTTCATCTCAAAAGTATAGAAATGAGTCTCTTTAGTAATAATAAATAATAAATTTATTGTCAAAAAAACAGTACAAACTGCGTATAACCAAGAGGAGGACAATAAACTAATTTACTCTCCGGAAGCAAGCAAGGAACCATCCCATCAATTCCGATCAAGGGTCCTAAGGCAGAGGCGGATTCAAATATTTCAGCAAAAGTTCCTAGATAAGATAAAAACTTAGCTGCGAGTTATAATACATATATAATGTCAATATGTTTGTAAATTTACATGTACAAGTTATTATCGAACTATAGATTATTCTGAGTATAGTGTTTAAAAATCATAAGAGTTGAAAAAAACACTAAATTCACGATTTATTGTTACAATAAACACGCCCCTAGACAAAGCCTAGAGAACATGTATAAGAAATCCGCCTCTACCCGAAGGAAAAACGGAGAAAAACCCGGGCCAGGATGAAGTAGTGGTTAAGGCGCTTATTTTTCTGACAAAACGATATAATAGTTTGCTTCCTAGTATCTGTTTGAAAACGGAAGTATTTCTGTAAATATTTCCCAAACGTGGTACATTGAAGGTGGGGTCAGCCCCCTCCCAAATCAGTCAAATCTCGGCGATGTATAATTGTTTTGTTTTTCTTTATTATTATTGCAATTGTTTTAAAACAATTCAACATGAATAATAAGCAGGAAACGTAATTTCATTAGTTCATGATACACGACACAAACTCTCTTGACTCGTTAGCAATTCATAAGAGCATCTAAANATGTCTCCTGCATCAAACCTCAACAAAAAAAAGTTAAATAACTTTTTCAAATGTTCGGTGATCTATTGATAAAATTATGTAAAAAAATACTACGAAATATTTACTACAAATCAAATTAAACTTCCATCACTTTCAAGATTTAAAAGTTGTTTTTCCTCGATAACTCGGAATGTATTAATAAATGTCAATTAATAAAAATTGAACGGCCGGTGAGGTATGTTTTTCAAGTGCAAATTACAATAAGTACATGTTAGTGTACTGACTTACTCCGAATTAAGATATTCTAGTGGTTAAATTCTACCTACGCTAGTGCTGCCTGAAGCCCAAAAGTGAACGATGGTTTTTCCAGTGGTTGACGTGTAAAGCGAAATGACTCAACTAGAGCTCTCGTGCGAATTCGTGAGAGGGGGATATAACTTCCTGCTCGTGATTCTGAAGGTGAGCGACGCGGTTATCGCACTTCCGCGTTCACGCAATATGCGCAAGTGATATGTCCATTCCAGGAAGTCATCCTTCAAAGAACACGACGTTTTACAAGTTATCCATTTTTTAAAAAAACTCTTATGATTTTTAAACACTATACTCAGAATAATCTATTGTTCGATAATAACTTGTACATGTAAATTTTTGCGTAAAATTACAAACATATTGACATTCTATTAGTATTATAACTCGCCGCTAACTTTTTATCNTCTGCCTTAGGGCCCTTGATCGGAATTGATGGAATACGTCCCTTGCTTGCTTCCGGAGAGTAAATTAGTTTATTGTCCTCCACGTAGTCATACGCAGTTTGTACTGTTTTTTGACAATAAATTTATTATTATTATTATTATTATTATTGTATGCAAATCCGTATTAATATGTGAATGCGTAACGCGAAAACGTGTCTATATCTTCGCTACTTGATCACCACAAAACCACTGAATTCATTCACCTAGAGCGTTATTAAAATAAAGTGTTAAAATGTTTCATTTTAAGAGAGTAATTCAAAAGGTTAAAAACAATCATCATCAAATTTAATGAATTATTTCTTTGGTGTATTTAAATAAGATAAAACGTTTATAAATCGTAATATTTCGACGTATAGTTAATGTTTTATAAGAATACTAATGAAATAGTGCAGCCGCGTCGTACCTCGGAAGCGCAAATTCCACCGGAACTACTCCCGCGAGATGGTGCAGTGTACACAGTCGTGTTTTGTGCAATTAAAAAAAACATTAGGATACTTTTTACGTTTTTAAAACAATTAAGTAAAAAATATTTTCATCTCACAATACATATTTAATTTTTTCATTAGTAAGACATGATTAGTCTGGGAAAAATGCCAGGTAATCAGCTAGTTAGTAATAAATGATTGTGTTCGACAAGGTTAAGCAGACTACAATATTTTATTAAAACATGTCCCAAGTAGACATAAATCCTTAAAAAAATACACGAAACACATTGAAGTATCAAAAAGTATCCAGAACGTTTCGGTACTACTTCTGTATCATCTTCAGGTGAAACATATGTCAGAGCTACTTCTCCAGTCATACTCGTTTCATGTCTACTTGTGACACGTTTTAATAAAAATCTGTTCTCCACTTAATTTGGTCGGATACAATTGTTTATTAAAAGGATATTTTGTACGAATTGGGTAGCAAAATGGATTTGAGTCTGAAAGTGTCTCCATCATGGATTCTGAGCCAACAATGGAGATATCGTCCCAGAGTTTGCTCTCCGACAAAGAAGAAATACAAGTCTCGACCAAGTCGTTCATTATGTCTAATGGTATATTGAAGCCTGCTTGTATGTATGAGCGTCTGTCTGTAACTGTTTGTAAGTGAAAATGTGTTTCTGTACGTATGAGAATATACACACTTATGGGTCTAATTTATTTTTTTTAATTTCTTAGGCGTATTATCCTTTTCTCGTTTCTTGTGTGCGAATTTTCTAAGCGGAGTGAGGGCGTTTGAGAAGTTCAAGGGAACAGTGCAGGAAATGCTATACGCAGACAGCGATCGGGTAAAACTAAAAAGCGTCAGATTCATTTTGTACAGTGGAACCCGTCTGTAACCGGTCTCAGGTCGAGGTTTCCTTGAAAAATCGATTTTCGTTCAGACAGAGCCAACGATTTCATCAGATTTCATCCCGAATCAATGAGACGAAGTCATTTTATTGTACATATATGAACGAACAAGACGAAAATCGATTGATACAAAAATAGAAATATGCACATGTTGGTCATAGAAAAATTAACTCGGAAGCAAAGTAGCGAAGTCCTTTCCCCGTCCTCGCGCTCGCTTCACAGTTCGGCACCTAACGTCTCGTGCCCCCGTTTTGCCTTTGAGGAACTCTCAAATTAAGGCCCAATGTCCAACAATGTGGAAGTCACTACTTTGAGCCAGTTATTCTACTTTGAGCAAAGTGAGAAAAAGAGAAACTAGTGGTGCAAACCCATCGCACTGACGTTTCTCCTGTACGTTTCTCCGACTGCAGCGTAGAGTGAAAAAAAAGTTCTATTGTGAAAGGGTCATTTCTAGCGCTTACTCCTCCGTATTTTAGTCGTCTTCCAGTGCTCTATTCATGCTCCTTACATGAACTTATTACTGTCTTTTATTTGAAAGTAAAATAAATATTCAGAATATTATTTCAAATCATATAGAGACAAATCAGTCTTATAAATATCGTAAAAGTGTTATGTAAATATAATTTCGTTATAGACAGAAATTGATGTATTTTCGTATCTGCAGTTTGCGTTTGCTGTCCTCCCATGTATTTTATCATATCTTTCATTTCAGTTCACGAAAAGTGTATTCTACGTCTGCTTGGTTCATATGCTAAATATTATTCAAGCTTCTTGAAACAGTAACCTAATGTGTAAATGTACCGGACAGAAATTATTCGTGCATCTATACCAAACTTTTTAAAGTAAAAAGAACATTAGAGCCCGTGCATCGACAAGTAAATTCTCCCTAAATACGGAATATGAATTCAATTGGTTCATCCATTTACTCAAAATCGCTGCGCACAGACGGACAGACGAAAGGACGGGGGAAGTCAGGGATCACCAAAACGGATGTTTCCGTCGAAATCTCGCTTCCGAATTTTTCTCTCTATTATGTATATGAGGGGTTCTATCGGAAACTCGAAAATCATACAAATATACAAGTAAATGTTCTCGAGGTTTTTATGGCGTAATAAACTTCGAAAGAAGGAAATAAAAAGGAAAATGACGGAATGGAATAAATATGATGAATGATATGGAAACGAATTCAGCGTGAAAATTACTGGCAAGAAATTGAACGTGGAGAATAGAAGCGATAAGGAAAAAAGTATGTCTGACGTGCAAATACACGAATGAGTAGACAATTCTTTATCTTCAACAGCTCATGAATACGATAACCGATGACCACAACCTTACACTACAATCGCATAGTAAATTAGTTTGTTTTCCACGTGGTCACACGCAATTTGTACTGCCTTTTTGATAATAAATTTATTATTATTACAATAAAAT
>NNCF01128097.1:479841-490212 GCA_002313205.1 Laupala kohalensis | reverse complement strand
AAGACACAAGGTGATATTCGTTTCACGTGCCACAAGAGGAATTTGTATCCGAGGTTGGCGATGGATTTAAGTTTAGGACATTCGAATGTCCTGCCAATATAACGCGAGGTACAAATATCATTACTCTTATGGAAGATGGCAAAGAAAAAGCGTTGGCTACAATGAGTACAAGCTCTATACCAACATCAAGCCAGTTAGACCAACAATAAATAAATAAATAATTTATTTTTCAGAGAGCTGTTACAAACTGTGTATCACCACGTTGAGGACAATGAACTAATTTACAGCAACTAATATACAATAAACTAATAAACATAGTGCATTTCCTCTTCCCGTTCATGTTTTTTTCTTCTTAGAGCCAAAATAACACGACTTAAAACTTGTACCCGCGATTGTTGTTGAGACTGTCGGAAGCTTGGAATCTCTCCGCGACCGCAGCGCTACCCCTTGTATTGCGGCGAACGGGGGAAGCTGCGGGCAGCGGAGCGCGACAGCGACCGACCGCGAAGCGCCGACTTTCGACCGCAACTCCGCCATCGGGATTAATGCAATTTGGCCGCATTGGAATTCTACAAATCCAATAAGGAAAAGGACGGCAGCGGAGACTATGGGGCCAACTGCCCGCTGGACGGGTGCAGGAGAGGGATAGTTGTGGCTGCTTAGAAAATAGTGATAAGTGGTCGGGAGGGGTGGAATCGATCCGAGAGTGAGGCGACCTAAAACAAATATTGCCTCGGAAAGATAGAAGTTCGTTGCGATTTCGATAGAGAAGATGAAGAGAGGATAGTCCAGTAAAATTAGAAACTACCAAAGGTTGTTTGATGCCATAGAATGAGAACTTTTCGTAGCATACTTGGACATATTGATCGAAAACTGATCCAGACTTCAATCGTAGACAAGTAAATAAAACTAAGTATAAGATCGTGCATTACGATCTGTCACATATTTATAACAATACAAAGTAATGCCAATACATACCATTATTTGTAGGACGTTTTAACAAATATTTACCACACTGATAATTTTATATTATTTATTTTTTTAAAGTTTTTATAATAATATATAATATTACTATTAATAGTAATATTATTATTAATAGTAATATTATTATTATTATTACACCTTGATATTGCTTATGATGCTCGCACCTCAAATTTATAAATAAATAATAAATAAACTTTATTGTCAAAAAAGCCGTTACAAACGTGGAGGACAATAAACTAGTTTGACTCTCCGGAAGCAAGCAAGGGACCATCCCATCAATTCCGATCAAGGGCCCTAAGGCAGAGGCGGATTCAATTTTTTTTTGCATAAGTTCCTAGATAAGATAAAAAGTTAGCTGCGAGTTACACAAATGTTCTTTTATTACATACAAAGTAAAATTTTCTTCTATACGAAAACTAGCTTTCCCGATAGACGTTGTCCTGTCCAAATTTCAATAAATTTCTTTGCGATCGTCTTGTGAATTTGTGAAAAGCTATTTTGAATGTGTAAACAAAGTAAAAATGACAAAAACAAATTTCTGGATGTTCTGAATATTACGAACTTTTTTTTAATTAGCCAAATCGGTCCAGTCGTTCTCAAGTGATGCGCTTATTACCAACGAACAGCATTTCATTTTTATTTATATAGATTATTTAGCACCTTAAATGACGGATAATTTATTGCTCCAATTTCAAAGCTGTAATAGTACGGATAGTTCAACAATCGATGGAATGTTGAGGGTGTATTGACTAATCTACCGAAACTTCAAGATCAATCGTACGTGTATTGTGTTGGCAAGAATCCAGAATATATTACTTTTTTTTTGTTCCTGTGGAGCAATAAAATTAAATCAGATGAGAGAACGTAAATAGAAATGATAGTGACTTATTTTCCCACTTGTCCTGTAGTATTGTTCCGCTTCAGTACTTATACCGTAAAATGGAGCCCTTCTCAATTGGCAATACAGGAAGCCATTGGTGGAGGAACGGCGAGGCATCCGCTACCATTTCCGTATCCGGTGGATTTTGTTGTTCCATGGGGGGGGGGGGGGGGGGTGAAAAAAGGCAGACGGGTGCGGGGCGAGGGTCGCACTCAGGGGTTTGCACGCTGAATTATTCATTAAGAGCGATACGCCAGGGAAAAGTATGAGGTAATTAAGATGCGCTCGGAAAATTTGTAGCCCAATTCTCTCAGGCCAAGAAAATCTGTTATAAACTCTGTCTGCTGCACAGGCATTTTTCTTCGGAATCCCTCCCCCCCACCCCGCATTCCCCTCCCCATCCCATCACTGACTTAACTTTCGAATTCTCTTTGGGGTATCAGTTGGAAGACAGTCCTTTGTGGATTTTGTATTTGTTCTTTTCTTCTGTACCTGAAATAAAGAATTCTTTTTGAAGTAAACTTTATGGTCAAAAAACCATATGACCATGTGGGAGGCAATAATCTAAGTTACTCTCCGGAAACAAGGAAGGGACCATCCCATCAATTCCGATCAAGGGTCCAAGGGCAGCGGCGGATTTAATATTTATAAAATAAATTATTTAATAAATACGTACTGTTATCCATTTATTTTTCTAAAGTAAATTGTAGATATTTGTGCAGTAGAAATTCGAGATTAATAAATCAAAGGTATTAATGGCATTCCTACCCAAGGAAAATCCGGCACTGCCCAGACGAAACCCGGAGAAAAGTTCGGGCGAGGATGGAAAACCAAACCGTATCCAAAATGTTATAAGATTCTTTTTGTAGTATGGTATATAGAAAATTTGGAAGGAATAATGTTTCGAAGGAAATAGAAAAATTTTACCCTCATTTTATTTGCAATGAAAAATTTATTCAATCGTCGAAATTATTTTCATAAAATCTGTACGTGTCGCTAAATGGATTCCAAAAGGTGATCACTTTCGATCAGGTGAAAATGACAATGCGCCGGGAATTGAACCCGGGACTTGTGCTCTTATCGCAGGGGTGTCAACCACTATAGTGTGCCGCCTGGTTCACTTATCTCCTGTCTGATGTCTCATCCGGAGTTTAGGTCTGGGAGGAAACTGGATGCAGTTGTGGAAGACGAACGGATGATGTAGTGATTGACACCCCTACAATCAAAGTTGGAGTCCTGGGTTCGATTCCCGGCTCGTCGCCATTTTCACCCGACCGATATTTATCACATATCTTCTCCACGTGTGGAAAGGGACCACGGAAGAAATATATGCATATATCCAAATAACTAAGCAGAGATCTGAAAAAAAAATGTTTATCCAAACTGTCAGAAATGAACTGAAGAATTGTATTAATTGTCCAATGCATTAATCGTGTATTATTTGTTTTAGATTTGCCCGAAGGAAAACCCAAGTTGTCGATGGAGAAAGTTCGCTACGCGATTGGAGATACTCTGAGAGGCAATTGCACTTCCCCTGCATCGAACCCACCCACTAACCTCACGTGGGTTGTGAACGGACGTAAGGTAAGTTTACATCTGTGTAGGGAATATTCAGCAACTACTAATTATCCGTTCGACGTGAATGAGGCACCAAACCAAATAAAATTATTAAAATTGAAACATAACTCTCGAAGGAGAAAATATTTGTTGCTCTTCACTTCTCCTCTTATTGCTCCTAGTGTCACTTAACTCTTACAACTACTAACTACTCCTACTAACACCTCTACTTGGACGAAGTTGTTGATAAACCCTTCTTTTGACAATAGCCTCTACCACACACCGCCTACCTCCAATCGCTCCATGTAGATAAACTTCAATAGCACTAAGCTACATTTTCCATTTACAAATACTAGATTAAAAAGGAGGTAATTTGCGCACGAAACATTAAAATTCTAAACATCGTTTGGAAATAATTTTTTTTTAAGTGAATCAGATAAAAATGATAATATTCGAGCTGCTCTATCGTTTCTTTAATTTTATATTATTTTAAATTTTCACTAATTTCTATTTATTATATTGTTCAATGTTTTGTGACAATTGTTATGGAATTGAATACAATACTTGAATTTATCATTCCATTTAATTTTTGGTGGTCGAATTTTGCTTTTACAAAATAATAAAAATTCCACCACGATTCATAATGATAACTTCATTGTTACTTGTCAACATCTGATGATGACTAACATCTTGTTGCAATTTGTGATTTTTTAATACAGTGTCTGTGAATTAGTTGAGTCGATTTATTTTTACTATTATTAGCTGTTTTAACAAACGTCATTATAATAAACATTCAATCTATAACCTAATATATAAATGCGTAATGCGAAAGCGTGTCTGTCTGTCTCATTGCTACCTGAACACGTCTAAACCAGTGAACCGATCGTCATGGAATTTGGCAAGGAGATAGTTTAGATGTTCAGGATGAACATAGACTAACTTTTAGTTTTAAAATTTGTGAAAAGAAAGATGATTTTGACCATAAATGTCGAGAAAAGAGAGGCATATTCGCTTACGCCGCCTAAACAGTTAGAGGTAGGTGACAACTAATAGTGCGGTTCGCCTTAAAGAGTTCTATAAAAAAGTCTGCGGCAGCATGTATCAATCTACAAAGGTTTACCTACATTATTGAAAGAAAAAAAAAGTTATTAAAAATAGGAGTGTTAAAATACTTCAATTTAAAAGTTTTTTTCAAGAACGTAAAAACCAATCAAACTTTTTATTATGTATTTAACAAAGATTTGAAAAAAACATTTTAAATTCGTAAAATTTGGACGAATGGTTTAGATTTTAAAAACGTTTTAATGAAATAGTGCAGTCCCGCTGCTTCGGAAGCGAAAATTCGACCTGCGCTGTTCCCGGCGAGTGAATTCGTTGATCTAACAAGTAAAAAGAATTCAGGGCAACGCCGGGTCAGCTACAAATATTTGTAGGTCCACAAACCCATGAATATACAACGCTTGCCGAGAAGCTTGGAATTGATGAGACTTCAACAATCATAACAAATGAATGTTGAAATGCGTTTGAGAGTTGCCTGTGTTCGTGTACCGGGGTAGAGGCTTTGCAGGATTATTAGTGAATCGATAATGGCCACGTATGAGCTCTGAAGTTTGATTGGTAATTTCGGGATCCGTGCTGATCACGAGAATACTGAATATCGGAGCAGTAAATGGATTGAAAACATCGATAAACATATCCAAGGAAATTTCGATATCTTCGTTTTGTAGTATCCTTGTCATTAGTTATCTTTTTAATAAACTCATAGAAGAGTATTGTAAGCATTTTAACTCTCAACTTCCGAGAACCTACTCGTGGAGGAGTGTTTGCATCGTCAACAGCCAGGTGAAAATTGCGACGGACAGGGACTCGAACCCGGGAACTTCTGCTCTGGCCGCAGGTGCGCTATCCACTGCACCACCCGCCTCGACTCTTAAGTCCGATAGATACTCGGAAGTTGTGAGTTAAAATATGCATCCGACGCGAAAACCGGACTTAAGAGCTACCAGCATTGGAGCCGCCTGTGGTCACTTATCTCCTAAAGGGGGATGTGACCGAGGTTTATCGGATTAAGCCAGGTGGAAGTTGCGTACGGAGTCGAGGCGAGTGATGCAGTAGATAGCACACCTGCGGCCAGAGGAGGAGGTCCCGGGTTCGAGTCCCTGTCCTTTGCAATTTTCACCCGACTGTTGACGTTGCAGTATTGTAAGAAGTTCATGTTCATTTATTTCGAGGAGTAACTCGTAAACTCTAAACAAACTCATCATATGTGATAACTTTCGGTCAGGTGAAAAATGGCGACGATCCCGGAATTGAACCCGGGAAATCTTCTTTGATCGCAGGAGTGTTAACCACTACACCACCCGTCCACCTTTCACAAATGTGCAGTACTTCCTCCCAGACCTAAGGCCTGGAAGACCTGAGACACATCCCCGTACAGGAGATAAGTGAACCAGGCTGTACACAATGCTGTGTTGATGGAGGAGTATGTTAAGGTGGCACATTTGTCAAATCACTGAAAATTTAATCGTTTTCTTTATTTTTATAATTATTTTATAACACAACATTGATTTTTTATGATAAAACAAGAGTATTTCATTTCTATTAATCTATCAGTTAATAATATTTGCGGAAACAATATTCGGGAACTCGCGTGACTCGTTTGAAATGCAAAAGAGCATCAGAACAAACATGGCGGCCGAGCGTAACGGTTTCGTGATTTATGCCTCGTTTCACCTCGAAGGAAAAAAGTAAAATATCTTTCTCAGATCTCCGATGACCTATAACTAAAAGTGATGTAAAAAATACTACGGAATATTTACTACAAATCAAAGTAATTTTCAATCACTTTCGTGATTTAAAAAGTTGGTATTATATGTTTTCTCCGTAAGACGCAATGTATTTCACCGTCAATTATAAGTGCGTTTATTCCATTTAAATGGCCGGTGAGGTATATTTTTCTAGTTAAAATTTATATAAGTACATGTTACTCTGTTTAATTATTGTAACATCACACCACAAGCCCTGATGCGGTGTGAGTATTTTTGGTAGAAGCGGGATTCACATATATACCACCACCCATATGGTAGATAGTTCGCTGCCACCAGCTTGGTTTCTCGAGCAATCAAACACAAGTGTAATAACAATAAATAATGATTTAATACAAATTAAACAGAAATCTGAATTTACAAACGGAGACAAACTCCCAAAATCATTAATACATATAAAAATCTGTTATTACACAAGTAATGCTATCGGAAAGCATTAATTACACGTAGAAAAATTTAGTTGAAGACAACTAATTAAAAAAACCCACTAGGCTATCTGAACCTTCAAAATTACGAGTTGTTTTCCCCAACAACTAACTGTTACAAGTTACGACACTCGCAACTAGCAATGACTTTATCAAAACTACCGCAGCAGACTAACGAACATCTGGTCTCCGCGACCTATGCTAGCCCGGTCACATCTCCATTAACCGGCGGACTCAACTCACACGTAAAAAGTCCTCGAGNGTGAACCAGGCTGTACACAATGCTGTGTTGATGGAGGAGTATGTTAAGGTGGCACATTTGTCAAATCACTGAAAATTTAATCGTTTTCTTTATTTTTATAATTATTTTATAACACAACATTGATTTTTTATGATAAAACAAGAGTATTTCATTTCTATTAATCTATCAGTTAATAATATTTGCGGAAACAATATTCGGGAACTCGCTTGACTCGTTTGAAATGCAAAAGAGCATCAGAACAAACATGGCGGCCGAGCGTAACGGTTTCGTGATTTATGCCTCGTTTCACCTCGAAGGAAAAAAGTAAAATATCTTTCTCAGATCTCCGATGACCTATAACTAAAAGTGATGTAAAAAATACTACGGAATATTTACTACAAATCAAAGTAATTTTCAATCACTTTCGTGATTTAAAAAGTTGGTATTATATGTTTTCTCCGTAAGACGCAATGTATTTCACCGTCAATTATAAGTGCGTTTATTCCATTTAAATGGCCGGTGAGGTATATTTTTCTAGTTAAAATTTATATAAGTACATGTTACTCTGTTTAATTATTGTAACATCACACCACAAGCCCTGATGCGGTGTGAGTATTTTTGGTAGAAGCGGGATTCACATATATACCACCACCCATATGGTAGATAGTTCGCTGCCACCAGCTTGGTTTCTCGAGCAATCAAACACAAGTGTAATAACAATAAATAATGATTTAATACAAATTAAACAGAAATCTGAATTTACAAACGGAGACAAACTCCCAAAATCATTAATACATATAAAAATCTGTTATTACACAAGTAATGCTATCGGAAAGCATTAATTACACGTAGAAAAATTTAGTTGAAGACAACTAATTAAAAAAACCCACTAGGCTATCTGAACCTTCAAAATTACGAGTTGTTTTCCCCAACAACTAACTGTTACAAGTTACGACACTCGCAACTAGCAATGACTTTATCAAAACTACCGCAGCAGACTAACGAACATCTGGTCTCCGCGACCTATGCTAGCCCGGTCACATCTCCATTAACCGGCGGACTCAACTCACACGTAAAAAGTCCTCGAGGGTCTTCACTCCTCCCAATATACACAGAAGAGGAAGAAGTCAAGTGACCAGCAAGTAACCACGCCTTCGCTGTCACAACGTGCAACCTCATTCTCTTGGGCACCCCTCAGCATTCCTGGGAACGCAACGATCTCGCGAGGGCGCCTCTGCCGATTCACGCCAGGTGTTGACCGCCATTTCCTGGAGTCTGTCATTGTCTCTGCGTTCGGCGAAAATACTTTATTCTCCACGTCTTAACATTCTTCTTCGCTGGGGTCCACCGACATTCCATAGTGGGCCTCGCCTTGGTCGAATCCTTTCCCTTCAGAAATAATGAAATAACAAAGGGGAGGAGGCGTGGGTCAGCCTCTCCGCCGGGTACTCCCCTTTTGTTTTCTGTATTGCAGGAAACGGGTCAGACAATTGCACCTTACAGGGAAAGGCTTAGCGCCGTTTCCCAACCCCGTCGCTCTTCCGTCTTAGCGGTGTTCGGCTTGTGAAATGCGAAGAAATATTAATAATTCACAAATCGATTTATTTATGTCTTGGCTCTGACGTTACAATTACACCAATTTCAGACATTTTAGTGAGTTAATTCTACCTACGCTAGTGATGTCTCGGGAATGTCCAGGCCAATTATTTTTGCAGTGAGGAAAAGGATGGCGTGTGTTTCATCTGCTTCGTTAGCACATTAAGGGATCATCTGCCGCAAGCAGAGCTGCACATGGGGTTTGATTCCCCTTAATTAGTTAAACATATTCCTTCGAATCACAGGTTATCTTTCTGTCAGGACTCTTATCAGATATGCTAAGGAAAAGATCAGTTATTATTAAAAACGTCGCATCGCATTAGATCATTACAAATTCGGCGTTAAAACGTCTTTTCTCAAATTTCTATGATTATTTTCATTGATTGTCGGAGTACAATAATCCATTCAAGCAATCAACTATGAAATGATGAGATACGAAGTATCTCGAGAATCAAATATTTTTATTTGAATTTTCTGACAACTCATTCTGGCTATATTTAAATCTACTATATGCGCATATCTTGCCCCAAAACATCATATATGTCATCCGGTGAAAAGCAGAGATAAGTATAAACTATAATATTCTATAATACTGTAGTAACCCTGCGTCAGCGAGAGCATTTGTTCTGCTAGTGTTCAACTCTTCGTTTTTAAGCAGTTAATCAAATAAGTAAAGTCTAAAAACCTGTTTTAGTTAGTTTAAAATATTTCTCTACATTTATTTACCCAGCAAATTCGTATAGAATTGGTAGCTAGAGATCTGTATAAAACAGTTTAAATAAATTAATAAATAAATTTATTGTCAAAAAAAGAAGTAACAAAATGCGCATGACCACGAGGAGGACAACAAACTAATTTACTCTCCGGAAGCAACCAAGGGACCATCCCATCAATTCCGATGAAGGGTTCTAAGACAGAACGCTCTTATAAGAATAAACAGGTTCCTACATAGTATAATACCAACAAGTTCGTATTTAGTTATTTCAGAAGTACTTTGTATTATTATCAAATTATAGATTATTCGGAATATATCTTTTATAAATCGTAACTATTAAAATAACAACTCAAAGTTCGAGATTAATTATTTCAACGGACCGCAGCCCCTGTGTACTTAATTTTTTATCATCTGGAATATCTGTATTTTCAATAATCCGGATCACAGTCTGTCGCAGTCGGTCTTAAAACACGTAAGCCCACAAATGTCACGGCTGTGTGTGCATAACCCCCGTAAAGAAACAGACCGAAGGCGGAAAAAGCATCAGCAGCAGCAATGTAAACGCCGGCGCGCGACACATCTGGTCCCAAGGAAGCACTGGGTTCGGGGCGGGGGAAGGTGAAACTTGTGTGCGCAGTAAACATTGGCGCCTAGCGATTAGCTGGCAGGGCGCCCATCTCAACTCTCGCTCCCCCCCTCCCCCACCAGCCTCCTACCCCCTCCCCGCCGCTGCGAACGCAAGGGCGCGCCTTCGGAGAGCAGGGTATTGGCGCATCAATCATGACGGGACGTGTCGGCGCCGGTGCTGCCGCCGACCGGAGGGCGACGGCAACTTGGGCAAACTCGCGTCGACCGATAGATAGAGTGTGGAGTTGAGTCGGAGACAGAAGAGGTTCGCGCATGCGCAGTGACGAAGACGAGTGACTTCGGCGGGTAATGGGTAAGGAACAGAAACAGTCCTGCCATCTTTACTACTTTAGAACTAAGTCTCAGTAAATTACTTTATTCTCCTCAACGTGCTCATACTTTGTAGCAGTTCTTTTAACAAATTACCTATTTCGTTCTTTATTTATTGTCAGTCTAATTGGCTTGATGTTGGTATTGAACCTGTACTCAATGTAGCCAACGCTTTTACTTCGCCATCGTCC
>NNCF01128097.1:446060-479817 GCA_002313205.1 Laupala kohalensis | reverse complement strand
GGTAAATTCCATATCTTATGGGCAAAGTCCACACAAGGCCATAAAGAGATCCGAAGACCATCATAGAATTGCAGCAGTGTTAAGTCTCTGGCCAAGTCCGTAAGAGAGGTGCAATGTACCTTTGCTTTGTTTTGCATTCAATGGATTTGAAATGAAGAGAACCAAGCAACTTATAATTCCGCAAACTAGAGAAGAGCTTACGGGAAAAAAAATCGTATAGTAAACTTGAGACTGGTCATAAAATTCCGGTTCTGAATAAAGACTGACTGTTTTCGGCATACTAGTCTTGGGTTACTTGGTACTGTTGACAATTTTGGCTGACTTGGTCAGTAGATCGTTGCAAGCGGATGTCGAAAGTGATGACGGTGGCAGTCCGATTAATGATAAATATAGTATACAAACGGTGGTGTTAATTTTAATGAACTTTTATTGCAGTGTTGAAAGTTCTTTCTTTTATATTATTTTTCATTGCTTTTGAGTTTGTTTTTGTCTTGGATATTACGTGAAGAACCTTGTCATTCTAGCCCTGATGCAGAAAAAATTAATTTTTCGAAACGTTGGCTGCATAAATAGTTTAATAATATGTTTTGATCTGACCTCAATAACTCAAACTAATAAGAAAAACAGGATCAATAACCAAAGAATTTATTGCATTTGAAGGACATTGCGATGTTGCCGCTGAAGAATCCATTCCGAAAACATCCATTTTCCCGCGAAGACCTCATGTCCCCTGGTGGAACGACGCAAGTCGGTCCGCCATTCAGGCAAGACGAAGAGCATTGCGGAGATTTAAGGCTAGTCCATCTCCATTATTGATATATTTATTTATTGTCAGTGTAACTTGATGTTGGTATTGAACCTGTACTCAATGTAGCCAACGCTTTTACTTCGCCATCGTCCATAAGAGTATTGGTATTTGTACCTCGCGTTATGTTGGCAGGACATTCGAATTTGAATCCATTGCCAACTTTTACTACTACTTGATCTAGTACTTGATGAGAAACGTTAGTACTCCGTATACAAATCTAGTATCTTTTTCGCAGCTATAACATTTATGTACGTTCATATTGAATTGAGATGCCTCTGACTAATTTTCCAAGATATACGACTTCCAAATCGTATCCGGAAAACAGTTGTGCGTGACCTTCGATAGAGAATATAAGAGTTGTAGAAGTATGCGCGGAATAAATTAAAAAGTAAGTTATTTAACAAACAAGTTCTTTCAAATCGTTAAGCAATTCCGAAAATATTGCTAATTAGTTTTGTTGGTATTATTATTGTTGTTGGTATTTTCTGTTGATATTATAATATATCGCTAAAATTTCTTACCTCAGGAGTGTGTTGAAATGTTAAATCTGTTTAGGGCCTTTGATCGAAATTGATGGGATGACCCCTTGCTTGTTTCCGGAGACTAAAATAGTTTAACGTGGTCATACGCAGTTTGTAACAGCTTTTTTTTGGACAATTATTATTAAATTTATTAGAACTGTCAGCTTTTATAATTTTTTGTTAGGGAGTTTTTAGTGACATTAAATTGGTGTATCTTATATTAATATGATGAATTTTCCCACTCTTACTGAGAAAAAAGTTAAAGAACATTGTAGTATTAACGGGACGTTATCGTTCGGTTTAGAAAGAATTTTTCGAAATTCCGCTTGGAACGGGATGAATTAGAGAAGAAAAGTATTTTTAGATAAATTCACGTTATTTACGAATTTATGGATGTATCATAATGTTTGAAAGTAAACGTTCTACTTTTAACAAAACTACAACGAAAGGTGAACCGTATCATAAGAAGAAACAGCCTGATCCGAACAGTTAATAGGGATATACCAAATACCCCCATTCACGATAAGAGACTTTTTGCATAACCTACACGCTTCCTAACGTACACGTTGGATTCATGACGCTAACTGCTTAACGTACATGGTGCAGTAGATGCGTTTTGCATAGCGTACCTCATAATCTCAAATCATAATAAATATTGTATACCCAAACAAACTACTTTTATGCAAGCGAAAACTGTACTGTGAGTACACGAGAACGTGCTCATACGGCGCACACAACCAACAAATCTCTCGCATATCAACATAACCTCAAATCCAGACCAGAATCCGTCATGACTTCGCTCACTAGCGTACAACTAACATCATACGCAAACAGGGATGTTGTAACGTACGACGCTAGGAGCGTTCGTGTACCACTAACTTCTGCGCATGCGCACAATTCTTGCGTGTGGATATCTCGTAGGTACGCTATGCAAAAACTTCCTAATATTTATCTTGTTCATTGAAACGTACGATAATTACATATTACTAGCTCAGCCGGTAGAATGATATACACGCACAGTGAGAGGACGAAGATTATGTGAATCGCGTTGACTGCAGGCATGACTACAACTATTCACGACCAACGATGTTCTAATTAATTCATAATTCCCTCTACTCCTTTTTACTGTTGGACGAGCACAATTATTTAGCGATTTCTCAACACGATGACAAATTTAGATGCTCGTTTGACTCCATCTTTGACAAGGGTCGCATTGTCTTCAATCACGCGATGCGGCTGCCGTTTCCGTTCGAACAGTGAATTATTCCTTCAAATACCCCATAAGGTATGAAAATGTTAACATCATTGTGTTTCTAACTGCATTTGCTATGCTCTAGTGATTTTTTACTACGTTCTGCAAATACTTTTGTCATAATATCAAAATAATAAAAACCCGCGGAAGGTTCTCCATAAAAGCTAATAATAATTTAAATCATTCAAAATTTTGCGCATTATGGGCAGGAAAATGCATCACCAGTGGATATTGAATGGTTCAAACTATCATCTGACACGTATTTCGTTGCGTATATTTCGCAAACGTTTACTCACATTTGCGTTACGGCATTACCTTCTGGGGCAATTCCGGTCAGAGCATTCAAACTTTCAGAATTCACAAGGGGATAGTTCGGATAATTTGTAAATCTCACCCCCGAAACTCTTGTAAACCTTTATTCAAGGAATTAAATATCTTAACACTTCCCTGCATTTATATTTATGAACCGGTCGTGCTTGTTAAGACCGAATTACTGAAGTGCCACCCTTTTTTTATACGAAACAGTCTCGTTCACGAACACAATACTCGCAATGGTAATAATATTCATCGCCCTAGTGTCAACCACTTTTTGCCAAAAAGGACCGCATCATTCGGGAATCGTTCTGTATAATTCCCTCCCAAAAATATAAAAGATGTTATGAAATTGAATCTCTTCAAATCCGCCGTTACAAACTACCTCCTGCACCAGTGCTTCTACAATGTAGAAGACTTTATTGATTTTAATAAAAGTTATATCCGGCTTGTACTTTATCACGCCATTGCTGTAGTACTTTTAAAATAACTTATAACAATTTCAAAAATTATTTTCTTGCATGATTGTTGTGTCTTATGATTCATGTTAGTTTAGTTTTATGTGTACTCAACTTTGGCACGGTTATGTAAATTAATTCTGTAGCCCCTTCTTGACCTGGGTTTTTCTCCGGTTTTCCTTCGGGTAGATGTGGATTTCTTATACAGGTTCTCTAGGCTTTGTCTAGGGGCGTGTTTATTGTAACAATAAATCGTGAATTTAGTGTTTTTTCAACTCTAATGATTTTTAAACACTATACTCAGAATAATCTATAGTTCGATAATAATTTGTACATGTAAAATAAGTTTTTTGTGTTAAATTATAAATATATTGACATTCTATTAGTATTATAACCCGTAGCTAAGTTTTCATCTTATCTAGAAATTTTTGAATCCGCCTGTGCCTTAGGGCCCTTGATCGGAATTGATGGGATGGTCCCTTGCTTGCTTCCGGAGAGTAAATTAGTTTATTGTCCTCCACGTGGTCATACGCAGTTTGTACTGTTTTTTGACAATAAATTTATTGTTTATTATTATTATCATTATTAGACACAATTTTGTTTTCGGTGGAGGGACTTAGTTGCTCCGATGGATATAATACCTTAAACCCATCTGATTGCTATCTCGTGTAATAAGAGTTTAATTATGCAAACCTTTGTATGTAATATAATTCTATGACATACTGTTGTTCGAATGTCAAAAGAGGCTTTAACAAAATAGGAACCCTTACATTGTGGAAGACTCAACGAGTACCTGGGATATAATGACGTTTAGTTGAAAAATGACATATTGTTGTCAATTTGCTGTAAAAACGTTCAGAACGTTTGAAGGAAGACACTGTTATGATGCCATTAAAAAAAATAAAAAATTGCTGAAAATGTTAACTGTGTACTTTTCCTTAATGTTGTACTCTGACTGAGCTATTGAGTTATTATTTGCGAAACTATGTTATGGCAATGAATTTTTCAAACTCTCTGAATGCGTTTTGCATATCATTTTGTATGTATCAACAATGACAATTAGAAAAATATTTAATACAAATTTGTATCTGCGCAGAATTATACGTTTTTTTGTGATGGAGTTTACCTAGAGTTACAAAGTTTGGCTTACTTATTATTTCATTGTAGCATGAAATGTATCTACAAATCCAACATTGTCTGTGAAATATTATCTAATTTAGTAATATTTTTTTGACTTTATGTAGAAACATCTGAAAATGATTTCTGTTAAATTATAATATTTAACTGTGATATAATATTTAGTAAATGTTAATTCGTAATGAGTATTTTGAAATGAACTAATAACTACAAAATGGAGTAATCAATATTCCATCAAATCTGGAAAATGTAATCTTGGTAAATTGAATTTAACATTGAATCTATGTACAAATGAATGTGTACTTTTAAGCAGTAAGACAACAATATTGGAGATACTACTTTCCGTGATACCTTCTAGTTGTAGGCGCGTTTCACTCGAATTCATGTTTAGCTAGAACAATGTAAACAACACATCAGAACAGTTATGAATAGTGTATCCTAATGCTGTATGGTACATCACGTATAATTCTCTTCGAATATTGTATATTTATTACAGACTTTCATTTGTGAGAAATCAAGAAGATACATCGATTTCAAGTGACATCCTTTTTTGATTTAATTTTGAAATGCTGTTATCTCGGAAACGAGACGGTGAAGGGTGAAATAATAGGAAATCGTAGATACATCGTAACATACGATAGTTCATTTTTGTCATTTGCCCCATCCAGTTCGCGGAAAAGGAACTTAAAATCTTGGGAACATTTGCGTATTAATGTAAATAATAAATATATAAATACACTTTATTGTCAAAGAAGCAGTTACGAACTGCGTATGACCACGTGGAGGACAATAAACTAATTTACTCTCCTGAAGCAAGCAAGGGAACACCCCATCAATTCCAAATCAAGGGCCCTAAGGCAGAGGCGGATTTAACATTTCAACATACTCCTAACGATAAAATATAGTTGGACATGTGTTGTAGTATTAACATAATACCAACAAATATTGTATTTAATGAAACACAGAAAAGTCATTTCACAAGAACGTCTTCTATAAATCATCCAAACTATAAAGTAAAGCTATAAATCATTCGGAAAGTGTTGTTGATAATTCCTAACTATTAAATCACACCAAATTCTAGANTAGATGCCGCTCCTAGGCAACATCCTAGCGAGTGTTCATAAAAAATCCGCCTCTATCCGAAGGAAAACCGGACAAAAACCCGGGCCAGGATGGGATGGAATGTATATGATGATTATTGAGCATCCTTCTAAACTAAAATGTTTTCCTTAATAATGTATGAAAATTCTTGGAACGTTAACCTTTGCTAATGTATGTAAACCGTAGTGAAGGGGAAGGATGTCTTCGGGGAGGGAGAATGTCTGTTTGAAAATCTTAGTTTTACGACACAAATTTTATAAATATTTTCTTTAATATAAAATGCATCAACTCATAAAATATATAATCAACAAATAACAGTATTAAAGGATACAAAAAATTTATTAATTGTTTAAAGTGACAAAAGTATGTCTTTATCTACTACTATTAACGTCCATTATATCATCTTATTAAATGCATAATTAATAATTTACAACCGTTTATGGCCTTTGAATAATATTTATATTTTCTGCGAAGAGCTCACAACGTTCCGACGTGGATTCAAGTCGTCGTCAGGAGAGAAAAGGTGCTTAGTTATTAATTATTTATAACTAAGGACCTTTTTAGCCCCCCAATTGGACTTACTCTTAACAGATAAGGAAAATATTGGAAATTGAAGTTGATAAGTGGCACACTTTGTAAAAGTGTTATGAGATTAATAATTGTTATTGTCATTAATAATATAATTGTTGTTTGATTCGAGATTGTTAATTGTTTATTTCATGCATTTTATTTTGAGGTAATATTTNTTTTTGAACAAAAATGCTCCCAGGTTAACCCTCCCCCCCTCCCTGAGTACGATCTACATGACGACAATGATTGTTTTTTGATGAAACAAACCCATTCTAAACAACGAGATAAACAGTTAATGATGTGTATAAATGCAACAGAAGTATGTTATGGCCCGATCCCAATGCGACGCTGCAGATATGTTCCATGCGTGTCATCTGTGAGCGTCATCGGTGGGCGAGTGACAGGAAATTGACTTCGCCGGTCGGTCTGTCGGACCGTCGGACGGTCACTCCCCGAGTCAGTCACGCGTGTCGGACGTATACGGAGCGCGCGCGCGTGCGCGCACGCACGCACGCACAGGACACACGCGCACTTGTCGAGTGGCGGAGGCAAGTAATGTGTTATTCCAATGCAAATTGGAACTTGAAAATGGAACATGGGTCGGTGGCCATGCGAGGGGTGTTTTGCCTAATGGATTCAGCCGCCTCCACGCAGCGGCAGCGGCGGCGGCGGCGGCTGCTACCACGCGAACGGGGAAGAGGACAGCGGATGAGCACGAGACGGACAGATGAAATGAATTCCCTCTATGAGAACACTTGTACCGACGTATTCTCTTCATTTAACGTGCGACGAGCTCCTCTCGAAGTTGGACAAATCATGGAGATGTATAATTGTTTTCTTTATTATTATTATTATTATTATTATTATTATTATTATTATTATAAAAACAATAGTATGAATAATTATGAAGAAAAAACATGATTTAATTCGTATCTGTTTCCCAACAGTGTAGTACAAACAATATTCAATTACAAACATGGTGGTCGAGCGCATCGCTCTCGTCATTTACGCCTCATCTCACTTCGGAAGAAAGTAAAGTATTATAGAAAAATATTATAGAAAATTTACTACAAATCGAAGTAAACTGTCGTGATTCAAAAGTTGATCTTAGTTTGTAAATAAGTGATTTCTCCATAAGACGCAATATATTTCAACATCAATTATAACTACAATTATTTCATTTAAATGGCCGGTGAAGTATGTTATTCTAACGTTGACCCACAACAAGAACATTTTGTTACTCTGTTTTTGTTTATGCCGATTAAAGGTATTTTAGTGATTTAATTCCACCTCAGACAAAACAGTGAACATAAGAACTAAACAAATAACAGTAATTCTTTATCATAATATCGTATAATAGAATTCATTGAATTGGAAATGGGCAGATCGTGCTTGGTAGCAGAATATTAGGGAATGCAAAAATATGTTACACAAAATTGAAATTATGAAATGATTCAATAATATGATTTCATTAATATTAAATATAAAAACGTGCCTCCATGAAACGACAAAAGAATTAAACTATTTTTAATAATTATTTATTGCACGCGTTACGACCGATCACCAGGAACCTTCTTACATTTCCCTTCCGTCCCTTTCTGACTCACGTCTTTCCCTTCATCTTCACAATGAAGCTCAAGCGCTTTAAAATCAATCGGTTACAAGGTCTTCGCGTATCACTCGTTCCGCGGGACTCATAATTTTACACGCGTTTAGCGTTCAATTAGCATCTCTTTGACGAATCTTTAATTATCATATTTTTTAGAACTTTGATGATGATAATCAACTTTTATCATTCAGAAAGGTTAATAACAGGTTCATAACTCCTTCACTTCATACGTTACTTAAGTCTGAGAATATGAAATTGATTCCCACATTTAATAATAACAGGAATAATTTGATAACGAGAGGGAAAGATAAGAAACAATATATAAATACCATAAATGTATTATTCCAAATAAAATGTAAATATTGTAATGCTAACTGCGTTGGTCAAACAAAGAGACGGTTAAAAACTAGAATCCACGAACAGAAAAGAAATTTAAAATAAACAGAACAAAGTGTAGTTACCTCACAATGCATTATTAACGTTCACTTGATGGATTGAAAAAATACGTTAATTGTCGAGAAAGAAGTTAATTATTAAAAACGTTGTGCATTGGAAATGATATTTATAAAAAAATACTCACGGGAGTTTAAATTTACGCACAGACACTAAAAAACTATCTGGTTCATGCAATACGATGTTATAACAGGTTCGTGTTTCTGTTTTTGTGTTAACATATTTTGTGATTATATTTCTGTTTATATCTTGTTCATTTTCATGTTGTTATGTTTATTGTTATAATTTGTTATTACTTGATCACAGGACGACGGCGTAAATCCACGTCGATACGTAGTGAGCTATTCATATAAAATAAAAATATTATTCGTCCATAAAAGATCGTAAGTTTCTAATTATTTATTTAATAGTCCATCATCGATGTGGCTAATGAAATGAATGTAAGTTCCTAGTGTGCATATCAATCGGCCTCGTACGATATCTTGACGAGAAAGTAACCTTTAGCGTTGGTGATATTTCTCACATTCGCTATAAAAACCATTTGATAACATTTTGAAGGAAATCGTTTTAACACGTTTCTCGTCGATTCTCCGCAAAAACCAACATCACCAAAAACCAACATTACCAAAAACCAGCATCACCAAAAACCAGCATCACCAAAAACCAGCATCACCAAAATCAATTCCATAGTTCAAAAAATAGATTGAAATACGGAGTGGCTAGCGAGAAATTATTTTAATTTACTTATCGACCAATCAGAAGAACACACCCTGTGTTGTCACCTGCGTTGCTCTCGCTCCTGCATGATTTATCAAGGGATATAAGATAATTATGTATCATTATTAATAATCTAACTGTTTATTATTATCCTATTTTTAAATACGGTTAATTTAAGGCCTGATGGTAGATCGTATGATTAGCCGATCTTGAGATTGCTAAAAAATAGTTGTTCCGGTATTTTTTATAAAACTTCGCAAAGATAAAATTATAAAACTAACACATCAATAACTGTTCCATCAACCAAAAGTTTAAAAGTTTCTATGTCTTAGGTTTAATAATTTTGCTAATACACATTTTACGAAGTCACATAACCCGTGGTTTTGTGTTATTGGAAGACAGCTTACAATATGTAATGTAATTTCTGTGACCTAAATGGACTTTTTTATTTTAATCTAATAAAATAAAAATACTGTAGAAATTCAGAGACCGTAGTAGACATGTCCTTAAAATCCGTCATTACGAAAGGAAAACATTTAGTGTTCTATTTCATTTGTAAAGCACTTTGAACAAAGTGTTTATTCTATGACTAGTGTTGTTTTTATGGAATATCTTTGACTTCTCAAGCTGTGCCGTACTTGAATAATTTTCATTCTGGCTTCCAACATTCCCATGCGTGGCGACGCGAGACCAACTGGCTCATACTATATTTTATTTCTACTCAGGTTTCATTGTGTTATATATCTGACGATGATACGTACTGTGGTTGAAACGTTGCGAAATATTATACACAAAGGGGTAGTGTTGTTATTATTTAATAATTACAAAAAAAAACCTTCCGCGTTTTCCCCCCACCCTGAAAAAGTTGCTAATCCCTTTAAGGTGCAAGAATATAATGAATGAGATCTTGATTATAAAACGGAACGATGTAGTCGAGGATTTCAGTCATCAATAAAAGATTATTTTTACAACGCCAACGTTTCGGCAATTTATTTTGCCTTCATCAGGGTCACAAAGAACATACACAATTTACATTATATCTGGTAAAATCCTGTATTGTTATGTATCATGTAAATTTATATTCCTTGAGGACGAGATGGCTGATGGCGTTCGGAGGACATCGCCCGTATGGGACGATTAGTGTAAAAACATACACAAAGCTTAAGAGGCAGAAAACGATGGTCGACCGTTACATATAACACAACTCAAAACACTTCCTTTAAAACAAAAATCATAAAGACTTCCTCTAAAAGACTTACAACCTACACATAGTTTTCACTTTGGAAATAAAACACTTTAGAAAAGAACTCGTGAAATCTTCAAGGTTAGCGTATCCTATGTAGCAATATTTGAGCAAGTAAATTCACAAAATTCTTTAGTCATATTTTATATCCATTTTAGTTAACATATATTCTATTAATTATTAATATCATTGAATAATAGAAGGTATCAATATTGTTTATCTCAACTAGAAATTTCTAAGTAATTTTAAAAATAAATTTTTTACTTTCTATCTTCTTAATGTTATTTAATAAGACATAAAAAATTTCGGAGCTGAAAAAGTGAAAAATTTCTTATACGCAGTAAGGTTTGATTTTGGTTTTATGCACATCAGATTTACTCCTCAGAGTCATGGTTTTGTAAATGGCAAAATATTTAATATTTTAAATAAGGGCCTTGTGTGCTCCAACCTTTGTGTGTTAGTAATCAAACGAATAAATGACTTTTGTAAGATTATCAAAGGTCTTAAAATAGTAACATACGTCCCCCCCAAAAAAAAAAAAAAATTCAAGTCTAGAATTTACATATGAAAAATACAACGTGGTTCTGGTTCGAGAGTTGTAGTTATATCTACTACTGCAAGAGACTACTACTGCCGAGCGCCTGCCAAGTATGTCTCAGACGCACCGTCGTCGCGTAGTGGAGAATTCAATTAGTGGCGTGCCATTTTGAGGTTAGGTTGTCCACGAGCAGGAGCAATGTCAGCTACTGACGTTTAGGAGAGAGAGACACGCCAAGACGCGACCTCATTTTCACGCCCAACTATCGCGAGCTACTAATTGACGTACGAGACATTGACATTTTCATGCATTGTTATTATTATTAACATTTATTACATCAATCTGATCATAACTCGCACAGAATTATAGAATACTCGAAGTTGTCCGGAATTTTTTTTTTTTATTCGTTAGGCAAACGAACTGACTCACCGGAAGGAAACATCTTAGCAGGTCGAATCTTAGCTTCCGATGCAAGACACAACTGCGGCTGCGCGGTTGCACCATTTCATTAAAACGCTTCTAAAATCTAAACCATTCGTCAAAACTTACGATTTACAGATGTTGTTTTATATTTGTTAAATGCACAAAACAAAGTATCCTTTACTTTTGATGAAGATTGATTTTTTTACTTCTTAAATTCCTCTCTGAATTTGAAGTATTTAACATTTCTATTTTTCATAACGTTTTTTCGATCATTTAAATTAACCTTAGTAGATAGACATGTGCTGTCGCGTACTTTTTTGTAGAACTCTTCGAGGCGAACAATATTGCCACTCATAGTTTTTCATCTATCTCTAAGCGTTTAGGCAGCGTTAAGTGAATATGACCGATTTTTCCCCAGATTTCATTGATATTTATCTTCAACTACATTTTTTAAACTTTTTTTCATAAATTTAAAAAATAGAAGTTAGCCTATGTTTATCCTGGACATCTTCGTTATCGCCTTGCTGAATTTCATCACGATCGGTTCTGTGGTGTAGACATCATTAAGTGACAGACAGACAGACACGCTATCACGTTACGCATTTATGGATGGATTTGAAATGTACTCTACTAAAATGTCATGTATACTAATATACGAGGGCAGACAGAAAAGTAATGCACACAGGCTTGTAGAGCGCGAACAAAAACAGATAGCAAGATCGGCCAAAAACTTTTAAAATCATTTATTTATTTTTCAACATAGTCTCCGTTAAGGCTAACACTTTTCTCCCAACAAGTTTTCTCATTCCGTCACAGAAAAATTCTTCCGACTTTTCTCGACAGCTGCCTTCACCTCATCGTCCGAGGTGTAACGATTACCCTCGAGGTCTCTTCTTGAGTAGAGGGGGAAAAATAAAAGTCGCAAGGAGCAAGATCGGGTGAACAAGGAGGGTGTGGAATCGGTTCAAACTTCAGGTTTCGCAGAGCCTCTCCAGTACTGAGAAGAATTTATCGTTGCCCCTCGTTCCAGAAAATCTGCCACGTAAACTGGGCGAGCATCCCAAAACACAGTCAAATAAGTTTCTTTTGCGGATGGTCGTGTTTTGAAGTTTTTCGCCTGGGGAGAAGACGGATGTCGATATTCTGCGCTCTGTCTTTTCATTTCTGGGTCTAATGATGGACCCATGATTCGTCCCCGCCACAATATTCACAAGAAAGTCGTCTCCTTCGTGACAGTAGCGCTCCAAACGTTGCTCGAAGCATTCCAATCGACATCTGTTTGTTCTCGTCTGTGAGACGTGCACAGATGCCCATCGTGCACAGATTTTACGGTGTCCCAATTGTTCAATAATGAAACTAACACTTCCCTTGGATATTCCAATATGGTTTTCGGTACGCATTTGATTGGTTCGTCGGTCTTTTTGAATCAAATCATCGACTAGTTTGCGATGTTTATCGTCTAAGGCATTGGTCACACGTCCACTGCGCGTTTCATCAACTATTGTGGGTGTTTATAGGATTGCAACTACGAAATTTTATTACCCATTGATTTACAGTAGACCTGTCAACATCGTCACTATAAACAGCCTTTCAACGACGATGAATCTCAGTAGGAGACACTTTTTCAGAAGTTAATAATTCGTTAACAGCACGGTATAACTCGCGTTGACATAGCACTAGAACACGCCTCCATACTTCCGCTTCTCGAAATTCACAGGAAGAACGCAACGACTTCAAACCTGCGAATGCGCATTGAGGGGTGGGGGGGAATGTTACTTCCACGTGCGTAATTCCAAGGTAATTTCGTTCGCGCTTTACAAGCATGTGTGGGCATTAGTTTTCAGCCCCATCCTCGTATAAATGCGTAACGGGAAAGTGTCTCTGTCAGTTTGTGAACTGATCACGACTAAATCACTGAACCGATCGAGATGAAATTTGGTTTTTAAGATAGTTTAGATGCCCAGGATGAACATAGGCTAACTTGTATGTTTAAATGTGTGATAATAAAAGATGGAAATGGTTTTTGACAATAAATGGCAATAAAATGTGGAAAAAGATTTTGCTATATTTGCTTACGCTGCCTAAACGGTTGGAGATAGGTGAGAATCATCAATGGCAATATTGTTTGCTTCATAGATTTACAAAACAGTCCGTGACAGCATATGTCTAAATTGTCGATAAAGCGTCATTAAATAAAAAAGTGTTAAAATTCTTCTATTTTGAGAGTAATTCAAAAAGAAGAAGAAGAAAAAATCGTCAACTTTAATTAATTATATTTGTTTTGTGCGTTTCACAAAGATAAAAAAAATGTGTAAATCGTAATATTTCGACGAATAGTTTAGATTTTACGGGAATGGAAATGAAATGGCGCAGCCGCGTCATTCGCGTCGGAAGCGAAAATTCGATCGGCGAAAAGGCTCCCTCGAGATGGTGTAGAGTATACAAAATCAAGATTTATATTAAATTTATTTTAATAATTATTGTTTCGAAATGATCGTGCAGGTAGCGGATTGAAAGCACCTGAAGCGATCAGTCAACTCTCGTTTGCAGGTGGCTTCTGCGCTAAGCGTAGTTCTGCAAAATTAACATTCCCGCTTTAATTTCAACTTATTATTGGCATAGCAATAAAAAAACTTCCCGACAATGAAATCTTATTTTTTATAATCTGCAATGAGATTAATTCTGCTTGAACAATAGGTTTGTTTTTTATTTTGAAGTGATATTCTTGATATTCATTCTTGTTAAAAACCTGCTGCAGGTTAGCAGCGGTGGGCGCTGTGTCGAGATTCGCTGTCTTCTTGCAGATATTTTGTGTTTTGTGTTAAACAATTATGAATTTGTAAAATTACGGCGCTGAACATGTTTTTTTAAACTAGTAATTAAAAGTATTTTGATCTTACAATACAGACAGATTTTATTTTTTCCCGATTATAAGAAGATTGATCTAAGAAAATTCAACGCTTGTAAGAAATATATTACGCCCACCTCCTCGTGGTGGAATGTGGATTTTTTTTTATTTGCGGTGTTGTCGTGTATGATTCGACTAAACCTGAACATTGAGAGTTTAGTGGGTTCAAATTTTTTCTCTGGTTTCCTTCTAATAAACAGCAGTGATCAGTTTTATGACGTATCCTGTGCTATGTTTATGTAACTTTAATTTCAAGTTAAAACAAAACAAATCATAACTTCGATTTCTTGTTCAACGAGTGAGAAACGTGGGGTTATAACCATTTCTGTTTAAAGACAATAGTAAAATGAATGAAATGGACAACGCTAATTATTACCACACTAATGATGAAGTCCGTTCAAAACAGTTAACTCCATGGTAATACTTGAGTAACTGATAGAGAACAAGAAACACGAAAGTCAACTAGTGCATAGGAAGGCGATCAGATGAGCCATATATTCAAAGTCGCCTTTGAGTATACTCTACCTAAAATTATTCAATATGGCTGCCTTACACAAATTGCCAACATCTACGAAACAAATCTTTGAAACTCACTCGCGTGCAGGCAGCGCTCCACAATGTCATTCTCAAAGATAATGTGGGGTATAAGCGTCCCGTTAATGTATCTCGCTAGAAAAATAAACAACAAACTAAGACACAAGGTAATATTCGTTCCACACTTTGCTCGATGCAGAAAGAACAGAACAGCGACTCAAGAGCAAGCGAATTGAATAGTTCTCCTAGGTTGGCAGGTTGGCAATGGATTCAAGTTCGAATGTCTTGCCAACAGAACGCGAGGTACAAATATCATTACTCTTGTGGACGATGGCGAAGTAAAAGCGTTGGCTACATTGAGTTCAGGTTCTATACCAACATCAAGCCACTTAGACTGACAATAAATAAATAAATAAATATATCAATAATTTACGGTCGAGAGAGCTGTTACAAACTAACCACATTGAGGACAATAAAGTAATTTACTGCGACAAATACAAAATAGACAAATAGTGAACACAGTGCATGTATTTTTTTTCTTCTTTCTTAACTTGAATTTCTCGAAGCAAAGTATAATGACTTTTACTATACATACTGCAATCTGAGTTACGCTATAGAAACGTGAGGTGAAGCAGAATCGTGTCTCTCACATAGTTGGATATTAATAGTAGTCGTAAAAGCGACTATTTGCTGTAAAGAAATACACGTTAATAACACAACAAAGACAGTAGGTACTATTCGTTCCAGACGCAAGATGCAGAAATTACAGAACAGCGCCACAAGAGCAAGTGAATTGAATTGTCGTCCGAGGTTGGCAATGGATTCAAGTTCGAATGTATTGCCAACAGAACGCGAGGTACCCGTATCATGACTCTTATGGACGATGGCGAAGTAAAAGCGTTGGCTACATTGAGTACAGGTTCTATACCAACATCAAGCCAATTAGACTGACAATAAATAAAGAAATAATATATTGTCAAGAGAGCTGTTACAAACTGCCTTTGAGAACCACGTTGAGGACAATAAAATAATTTACTGCGGCTAATATACAATAAACTAATTAACACAGTGCGTTTCCGTACATGATTTTTTTCATAAGTTGAATTACTGGAGGCATAGTAAGATGACTTTGAGTATAACTATTAGTCATCAAAGTTCTCAAATTGTATGTAAGCGATTTCCGACCATTCGTTGCTTAACAGATCGGGTTACGATTTCTCTCAGCCGTGGACTCTTTCTTCTTACTGTCTTCCCACAACGGAGAATGCTGATTGAAAAAAAATAAAAGTGAAATCTTGCTTTTTAGAACTAATTTCTAAATTTTATCTCTTAGTTAAGTAAGCAAGCAATTTGTATATTAATTCTATGAAGAAATTTTTACTGTATGAGATATTATTTGTTGTAATAAAAATTTATGTGATTTTGAGAGGAATGATAATTGATTTTTATAATTCACGACGATTATGTTCAGTGAAGTTAAAAAATTAAGTTAATTACTCCTCGAATGAAGGTACCAAAGTCTACTAGAATTTTATAATTTCAGAATGTTTCACAAAGCGGAAATACAATATTTGAAGTCAGTGGTAAAACTTATAAATATATTTTAAATAATGTTTTACTGCCCTTCCTGTAAACTAAGCTACCGAAGTACCACATAAAATTCACACCTATTTTTTTGTAGTTAATCCAATTATTTTCTAAAAGGATTCGTTATTCACTGGGAAATATTTGCTAATACGATGTACAACTAATGTAACAACATTGAGATATGATTGCACGTCCATATATGTTAAATCATCTGGGACGCCGAGAGAGAAGAAATAAGAAGGAGATAAAAGGAAAGTCGTGTCATCTGTGCTTGGCTAAGCATTTGTTTCATTCATCCTTTGAATTTCTCTCCGTTTCTTTTAGGCTTCCGATCACGGAACTTGCATTCGCAACACGCATTTTCCATTAGTCTCTCTTCTCCTTGTATCTCTCCCAGTCTGCGAACTGCTGTTGCGGCCACCAATACGTTACATTCGCCAAACACCTCGTCTGCCTTCGCCCCCAAACACGCTCACGACATGAAAAGAAGAATTTGGGATTCATTAATTAAAAACACCTGCTCCCCTAGCGCTCCATCAGGAGAATCCACCAATCTTTATTCTCTCCTTCGATCCACTAGAGTTTTAGAATATTTTTAGTGAATGGATCGGACATTACTTAATCCACATACAAGTCTTGTTTTTCCAAGCTTGTGTGTTGAAAACGTTTCTTTTGAAAGGTCGACGTTTGTTTTATTGAAAAGAAACTATTCTTCATAAATCGTTGGAATGAAAGCCTGGAAAACTTTTGATGGAAATTTTCTAAAGTGTTTCTTTATTCATAAAGAAAGGTGGCACGATTCTTTTTGTTTGCGTAAAATCGAAAGAGGTATTTTTAGTCCCAAATAAGGTAATTATTCCCAAATCTAAAGAAATATTTTTATTCCCGAACCTCGTACACTCATTCTGTAGCTCCATCCTGGCGCAGGTATTTCTCTCGTATTCCTTAGGGGAGAGGTGGATTTTATATTAAGGTTCTCTACGCTCTTGCATACGGGTGGTGGTATACGCAATATTTTCCAAATAATATATTGTTCAATAATAATGCGTACTTGTGAAACTATATTTTGTGTTTTACTAAATATAAATTTGTTGGTATTCTATTAATATTGTAACAAGTAGCAAATTTTTTCTCTCATCTTAGGTGTGTAAAGCTGAAATTTTCAATCCGGCTCTGGATAGATACCTTAGGTCCCTTGATAGCATAGTACCTTGCCAGCTTTCGAAGAGTAAATTAGTTTATTGACCTCCATGTGGTAATACGCAGTTTGTGGCTACTTTTTTTGATATTAAATTTGTTTAATTAAGGTAATCGGAACCCTTCTTGTAACTCTACATGTCTGTTTTTTAATATTATTTTTATTTAAAATGTAGTAATTAGAATGAAGGTGAAAACTAGGACAGTTCTTACATTTGTTAATTGTTCATTTTTCGTTGTTACCATATACGTAGTGGAACCATTATATAGTCTTGATATAACGAAATACCATTCTTCAAACGTAATAAATCTTCGCTAGTAATCGAATTCGTAGGCAAATAGTATTTAAACTGAATTCAGAGCTCGAATAGAGAGGATAGAACGCATATTGTTGACGCAAACTTTCGAGAGTTTGTGTCTTGGGAATCATCATATACATTGTAAACCGGAATAACTTACCTGCAGCAACAATTTCGAAGTTACCAAAAGGAGTAAAATGCTTCCGCAACCGTCTTCTTGCTTCTTCGAAATAGGAGCACATGTGAAGTGCAGTGAAGCGTAGTGAGGTGATTGGAGGATAAAGGATATAGAGAATGCCCTTAGAGCGAATAGTAGAGTAGTGATGTGTAGTGAAGTGTGCATTAATGCTCTCAGAAACTCTGTTTTGGTTTTACGCTAAGGGTATAGGAGGAGTAATGACATATGTGTGTATATTGAGCGTGTTTCTACGTATGAGTGTGTCTCTGTAAAGGTTTCTAAGCGAAAATGTGTTTGTGTATGTATGTGAATATACGCACATTATGAGCGTCATGTAGATAATTAATTTCTGAAAACTAATTTCTTTCTCGTTGTAACCATGTGTAATAATTTTCTAAGCATTTTATTCCGCTTGTGTGTTATTGTATTATGTATGTATTCTTTTCTATTGGCCACGGAGCATTGCTCACTAGCAGACTAATATATTATTATTATTATTAAAGTAGTTTAGAAGATTTATATCATAATATATTTTTTCTCGTAAAAAGAAGCGTATTTGCTTTTATTGAAAAAAGTTCAAACTGAGAAACTTATTACTGAAGATGGCACAGGAAGTGAAAATATTAACACATCAATTTGATTTTGCTTCCGGACAGTAAATTTGTTTATTATCCTCGTCGTCTTCATACGCAGTTTCTAACTCCTTTTTTGACAATAAAATTTATTTATATATTTATGGATAAGTGAATGGTGTAAGATGGTTCAGAGATGAATGACATTTTGGCATGAAACACGAGCACTCACATGTTTGAAGGATTTTCTTTCTTTAAACAACGCCTATGGAGTCAAATATTGCCGCTGTTGAGTGCAAAGCACACTATGCCTTGAAACCCATTAAATTTGAAGACTCGTGTTGGTATCAAGCAGAGTCCTTCTAGAGAGAGAGAGAGAGAGAGAGAGAGAGAGTGGCCGATCTTCCCCCACCACCGAGATGTGACGCGTGATTCAAATACTCTAATGTAAGTAGAAAATGTTTGTTTCACGTGATGCACCACCAGGTAGCGCGCCAGTCGAATGCTACTTGGCCCTCCCGAGGCGACACACGACGGGCGACTGCTTGTTAAACTACAACGCTTGTAAAATCTACACTATTCGTGCTTTACACGGATATTTGACGATTTAAAGACAGTTTTTATGTTTCTTAATTGTATGCATTAAATTGAATTAGGACTTATTTTTATCTTAAGTTGAAGTATTTTAACATGTCTATTTTAAAAACCTTTTTCTCAATAATTTTGGTTAACGCTTGTAGATAGACAAATGCTGTCGCGGACGTTTTTGTAGAACTCGTTTGAGGCGAACGATATTGCCATTCATAGTTGCCACCTATCTCTAACAGATTAGACAGCGTAAGCAATAATCTCCCTCCGAAGACTGGATTTCCCCCCAACTTTATTGTCTAATATAGTCATTGTCTATTACTCGTGATGACGAAATATATTCGAATACCTTGCCAGAGAACATTTCTGTGAATTAAAGAAAGAATCACGAAGATCGGATTAGTAGTTCTCCAGATGTAGGTGTAACAGACATTGAAGAGACATGAATGGAATGAATTCAATTGCAACGTATCTTGGAATTTTAAATTCGCTCCTCATTGACGGAAAAATGGCGCAACCAATCAAAAACCGTAACGCGCATCGGCCACTCACTCGCTAGACGCTCTCTGGATTCATGAAAGGCAAACGGAATGTGGCGAGGTGCAAAACACTGAAAGAGAAATGTACGTTCAGGAATCCAGCGCGGCAAAGAGATGAAGGAAGCGGCCAATCGTGAGAGACACGAGAACAAAGGGATTGGAGAGGCAACGATCGCACGGATATAACTTTTGTAGGGAATTCCTAAACGTAAAACTGGAATACCTGCAAGAGAAAATCAGAAATTAAAAAAAGAATGGGATTAGTGGTTCTGGAGTGGTAGGAGGTGCAGTAAGTTTGCTAGCTGATAGACATTAAAGTGACATGAATTGATTGAATTCGATTGCAAATTATCTTGGAATTTTAAATTCGCTCCTCATTGGTGCAGCCAATCAAACATGTAACGCGCATCGGGCACTCACTCTGATATTAAGGATCGATGCTTGTCGCAGGATCGGGCAGCAGGTGGAGGGTCAAGTAGAGGACCCACTTGGCCCTAAAATATGGGCAGCGACCGCGATGGCAGGGGTAGAAGCGTGTGAGTGTGGGAGACTGCGATCGATGCCCGGCCATTAGTGTGATGAGGCGACGACGACGAGGGCCCTTCTAGTGCCCCGAACTTCACACTCCACTGAATAACGGCTTTGCCTCTCAGGGATCGGCGGAAGACCACTTCGCGACAGTGAAATGCTGCAACACTTCCCTCGACGGTAATACTCTACTCTGGGAGACCCTAAGGTCTTAGATTTGCTTCTTCTTGTACGCTGTCGCAAGTACTAGACCCTATTTTGATTTTTTAATATAATAATAATAATGATAGTAATTGACATTTCATTCACATTCAAAGACAAACATGTCAAGCAAACATTAAGAGAAGGTAACCAAATATTTAGGTCTGGTCGCAGAGGTACGAGAGATGTGGAATCAAGAAAAAGTCTCAGTTATCCCGCTTATTATCTCTGCTAATGGAGTCATCCCCAAGAAACTCCACGAAGGGATATAATAAGGCTGTTTGTACTGCATCCCAGTACCTACAAAAGAGATGCAGAAATGTGTGGTGCCAGGTACAAGCTCGATAGCACGGTTCTACAAGTCTCGGTGATATACCCGCACTGTGTATTATTTAACCAATGAAAACTGAGGTTCATTTAAATAATAATAATAATTAGTTCATATAGTCTCTGGCTGCCCTATTTTGGCTAAAAATGAATACCACCCAAGACACAATAACGTTTGCGCCCATGTGCATTGGTACATATGTCCATAGGTGTTCCAGACTTAAACAAAAAATTATATGAACACATTTTGCCCAACCAGTTGTGTCGAACGGAGAAATTGTAAGAGCATGCACACTGTGAAACATCTCCTTAGGAAGCTGGAGGTATTCTTAGATTTATCCATCTACAACAACCTCCAGTCGTAAAAGTAGAGGACAATAATAATCTATTAATCTGCGATCGGTGGCAGATAGAAATGAAGACATAATAAAACTATACATAATACAATAAAAAAAAAAATTAAATATCAAATCATCGTCCAAATATCTATAAAATACACACACACACGGTATAAGATGGATAGAAAATTAGTACACGAGGTAACAAGGAGAAAGAAATTATTACCTATATGAGACCCTTGTGTGCGTGTATATTCGCATTCGTATTCACAAACAGATATACGGACACACGCTCGTACAGACGTAGAAAAACATCTACTTCAATATACTCACACATATATCATTCATTGCTTCTCCTATGCGCTTTACGTGAAAGTAGTTGCTATAATATAATTCAAAGAAATCAATAACTATAAAATATAAAACCTAAACAGGATTGCTGTGAACAATCATGCACACTTCACTATACTACTATTCACTCTGAGCATTTTCTACACCCCTAAATACTCCAATCACCTCACTACACTTCACTGCACTTCACGTGTGCTCCTTTTTCGAAGAAGCAAGAAGACGGTTGCGGAAACATTTTACTCTTTTTGGTGAGTACTTTACCATCATCCATGTGAGTAATGATATTCGTACCCTGCGTTTTGTTGGCAGGACATTAGAATTACTCAAAACTTAAATCCATCGCCAACCTGTGACGTCAATTCAATGCACCTGCTCTTGTGGCGCTATTATGTTCTTTCCGCATCGAGCAAAGTGTGGAACGAATGTTACCTTGTGTCTTTGTTTGTTGTGTTATCAAGTTGTATTTCTTTGCTGCAAATACTCTTTTTTGTGACAACTGTTAATATTAACTTGGATGTTACTAAAATTCGTAGAAGTTGACAATCCCGTGTCAGGCATTTGCCATATTTTGCATAATTTTAAGCAAAGTTTTATTTCATTTGAAATTGTTTCAATTTCCGATGCCGCATTTTTCTTTTATTTCTATCTGATAAAATGCATACGACGCTAAAAGTGAGGTTCGTAATTAATTGTTGAAAAAAAAAAATGATATCCTACAACTGGTTCTCCGGAAGAAAAAAACATTAATTCTACCTCGGGCTACTACTCTCTTTTGTTCCCCGACGACGACGTCGTAATTATAATCCCATTTCATTATCTCCACATGTCCCAATTCCTATTCCCAGAACCGCGTTTAGCAGAGCTGATTCCCACGAACGAATCTTTTATTCCCAGGAACGAGTGCTTTCCTCCGAGCTTCCGTGGCTAGCCACAGTGAGCGCCATCTGCGCTCAGAGCAACCCTATACCGCCACAATGGGCCAGAAAGAGATTGAGAGCGGTCATAAATTTTAATAATTAAATAATAATAATAACAATAATAATAATAATAACGAACGCCAACAACCTACAAACTACTTACAATGATAAAATTTAAAAAATCTGAAGATTTGAATACAGAAATTCTTCGCTTATGCAATATGGAGTGGGTTTATATTGTTCCTCTAGTCCTGTCCACCGCTGCATCTGAGTGTCAATCGGCTTCATCTCCCAAAAGCCATATTTCTAAATTTACAAAAAGCAGCCATCCTTAACACTTGTAGAATAGTCAGAAGATTTTTAAATTGTGATGTACCTCGAGGTGTAGATGCTTGGTATTATCCCGCACCTCACCTGAACTACAAGTTGTCAAAATAGTCCATGAAAATAAATAATAATAATATTAATAATATGATCCCAATTATTTTCTATTTATTTTTAAAGTCATATTCATTTTATGTTAAAATAAACAATTATCGTTCGCTTTCTGCAATGAAATAATGTGAACACCATGACGGAACACACCATATGCCGTGTGCTACAGCAGTATGGGGGATGTGTCTCTCACATCTTCCGGGTGGTACATGGTGTACAGTTGTGGAAGGTGAACGGGTGGTGTAGTGTTTAACACCCCTGCGATCAATACAGGGGTTCTGGGTTCGATTCCCGACTCACGGAAAAAGTCTTCTCCTCGTGAGGAAAGGGTACACGGAAGAAATGTATGCACAATAATATGTAATAAAAAATCTCTTGGAATGTTCAAGACGTTTTCATAGAAGTCATTTATTATTATTATTATAAGTTATTATTCCTTCACTTTTTAATCTCAGTATATTGTTGCTGGTAAAGACGAGATACGGACTTACCATTCTCATCTTCCCCTGTCTTAAAAATTGTCTTGCAGTACGAGTAGTATTCAGAATAATTGCTTTTTGAATGAGAGTGAATAAATTCTTATGTAAGCCTGACATTTCAAGACCTTCAAGGAGGGACTCCGGAATCACACTCGTTGCAGGGAGAACGATTGGTACAGTGTACGCCCTGTTTAGCTTGCTCATGTTTTTAATTTCATTACTCAAATCAGAATATTTACTCCTCTTATTATTGGTTGATGTCTGAAAATTGTGTGTTTTAGGGATTGCTACATCAACTAGATAGGCTGAACTCAATAATAATAATGAATTATTATTATCATCATGATATTGATCTTGACCTCTCTCTCTCTCTCTCTTTGTTGTAATAAAAAAAATAATTTTCTTTTCAAAAATTAAAAATAATTCTATTTAATTACTAATTTCTAAGGGGAGTGAACCGAATACTCACTTCTATGGGAGCCACTCACAATGAAAACACAACAATCTGGTGTTCGAGCAATAAACAAAACATTTTATTATTCATACTGACGCTCAATACACTATATACACAACACTGGAAAATTATTACAACACTACACATAACTTCGCCTACTGCGCTTGTAACGTCCTTTTACATGGTACTCACCACTCGTCTTCTTAATTGGAGGTTCCTTTGTACTTTACCCCCTCCTCACAATTAATCACTTTAATTGTTGCACACGGCCTGCTGACATTTATGTCACAATTTGTAGTTCACAAGGCCTAAAATAACATTACAATTCCCTTCTACACTCTTACACACTACCCAAGATGTCTGGTGATGTCGGACGAGATGAAGATCTGTTCAATTTTGTGTTCATGATTTAGAGACTCGTTCTTCGTGCCACACTAATGTTCGTTCTTTTTCTTTCTGTCTAAACGATCTTTTTCATTCCCGTCGCCTTCTATGTCCGCCACATTTTGGAGTTTCCCGACTCACTTCGCCTTAATTTGCTTTCGTCTTTAGCCACATTTAATATTATTAACTACTCACTGTATGAGTGCGCCTCGCATCTCCTCTGACGGATTACAGTGGCACTTCCCTTCGATTGTCTAAGCTATGACGATGCCTTCTCTGGCTTGCTAATTGGCTGAAATGACCTTTATTGGCTCATTAACTCCTAAAATGTTATGTCTTCGCATTGTTCGAATCGCTCACTCGTTTGTCCTAACTTGTTGCACTGTACGAGTTTTATTGGCTATTTCAATCACCCGTTTTCTGTTGCCTCACTCTACAAAAAGGAAATCTCGTAAATTTTTCATTGGCTGACTCGATCAATAAATTGTTGCAATTTTATCACTGTCTGTCTCAGCAAATAACGGTCGCTAATCTTTACACTGCAATCGAACAACAATGAACTGCCTCAAATTCGTCACTGTCTAACTCAACAAATGAATTGTTGCAAGTTTATCTGGTTTCAACAATTAAACTGATGGCAAATTTTTCAGTCTCACGGTCACATAATACACTGTCTCAAAAATTTTCTACTCTCCATCATCACAAATACATTTTATCCTCTCTCCTCTCACAAATACACACTGTCAAAACTTTTCTCCTCTCTCCTCTTTTTGCCTCTGTGCTCTAATTTTTTATAGATAATTTTGCGTCACGTGACGTTCCCCCTCTTAACATACCTTGCTTCTGCTGCCAGATCTCGGTTCTTTTCCCCCTCTTAATTTTAATTGGTAGTTTCCGAAAAGATGTATTTTGTATTTTCCTGTTTCCAATCATTCCACTTGACTCCTCCCCCCTTGATATTTCATTGGTTGCACCCCCCTCTATCTACTTCTAAGATTCTTTCCTCGAGATGGTCTGTCGGCCATTTTATTATTTTTGTCCCTGTACATCTGCGCGGGCGGTATGCTTCTAAAGACCTTGGTTTTATTCTTTTATTGCTAGGCGGCATTCGACATCGCCTCTTCCTAGCTAGCATTTGTTCTGAGCGTCGGCCCTTCTTTTTGAACCCAAATTTTATTACATTCTTTTGAATTTTTGCTATCGTGTGTTATGGCCGAACCCATGGTCCCAAAATTTCACATTTCTAAAGATTCTTGTTGAGACTCGTTATTCCCCAAGAGACATGTGTCGCGAACCTTTTTTTGTTGGCCACTTGCCTCACACGTACCCCCACGTTGCTTTGGGAAATAATATTCCCTAACATCCGCTCTTTTTCTTGAAAGATTCGTGTTCAGACTAGCAGGCTACTAAAACATGTGTCCTGCTTCCTATTTCTTTTGATCTTTTTTAAATAAAGGTTTTTATGGCGTTATTGTCCTAAATTTTGCCACCCGTCTTTCTAAAGATTCCTGTTCGAACTTGTGTGTTTCTGAACACGTGTCCTGGTCTCTACTTTTGATTTTCCAAATAATAGTTTTTATTGCGTTTTTGTATTCCAAAACTTTCTACTGAGCTTTTGATGTAGCACCGCCTTGCTAAGCTTCAGACCACCCAAGTCTCTTTCAGCGAGTTCCCATGTTGTCCCATGCTTTTTATGTTAATATTTTGAGAACGCGTGATTGAATTATTAATATATATATAATATAATATAACGGAACGATATATTTGAGGATTTCAGTCATCAATAAAACATTCTTTTTACAACGCCAACGTTTCGGCAATTTATTTTGTCTTCATCACGGCTAGAAAGAACATATACAATTTACATTGTTTCTAGTACAACTTTGAAACATCTTATTAACACAAACAATATATGAATGATTACTCAATGTCTAACTATGAAATTACTGTTACAAAAACGTACCCAAAAAGTCGTATTATAATACAAAACAACATACCTGAATGATATTGAACCATACCATCATCAATTACCACCAGCCACAACCTCTAAACATAACCCACTTTATCTCTATATACTTCTTGGTGTAGGTCAAAAACAAAAACGGCAATTCGTAATTTCAGTCATGACGTAACAACCCTACCACTGATGCCAACACATTTGTCAAAAGTATTATTGTACATGTTACTTAAATTGTCAGAATAGTTTGTATGTTACAAGTCCTATTACTTAACTTAGTGATGTGAACCATTCCATTTAATTAATCTCTTTTTGTATTTAGTTTCAACACAAACTTTTTGCATTTTGAAAATCAAATGCGTTGATTTGGCGATGCATGTTTTGCTAAAGCTCACATGGGTTGAGCCTTCTTAAGATCATACATATGTTGTTTGAATCTCCTTTTAACCAACTGTGAGGATTGCGCACATTATCATCTATTTTTGATCGGTTTAGTTTGTTCTGGCCCACTGTGTGATGTCCGTCCGTCCGTCCATCCGTTCGCTCAGGTAATCCCGTTAAAGGGGTCGACTCTTTTCCCCATCCTCATTCCCTCCCTGGCCGCTACGCTGCGCTGCTGCTGCAGGCGATACCGCCCGTGGCCGCTCGCAGTCCGCTTCGCATATCAATGGCCGGCGCTGGACATGCGCGCGGGGAAGATGATCGCTTTGAGAATATATGCGGAATGCCTCTGAAGCACCGCAAAAGGGAAGCGTCATTTGGACCACCTGACTGTCCTGGCGATATTTACACGTGTGGAGGGGATAATGTCATTAGACTCGTTAGATAAATTACAGGTGTGGAGGGGATAGTGGCATTAGACTCGATTCAATTTTTAAATCGATTCTTTATTGTTTCATCAATATCAAACTTTTTATCGATATGTTCAAAAGATGCGTATTTCATAAAGCAATCTTGCTAAAATTGGAATAACTTCCCATTATCAGTTGAAAATTAGTAATTTGATAATACCATTGAATTTTTCCAAGTGTAAGACTTTTTCTACGCAATTATTCCATAAAGTTTGAGGGGAAAACACTTCTCTTAGCTCCGCGTGAGATCCCTGCAGGTTGTATTGCGTAAATTTTAACTGTTATACGGTTTTAGGATAACTGGATTTTGTCTTCAACAATTGAAATAAAATTAATACAATTAAAACCTAATCTCGATAAACTCGAAAACTAGATAGATAGATAGATAGATAGATAGTGCTCAAATTTTCAATCAGTCTCTGTCTTAGGACGATTGACCCGAATTCATGGGTTGTGCCTTTATTTTGCCAAGACTCAGACGTCTTCGCTTCCGTCTAACCATTTAAAACACTTACAATACAAGATGTTAATACCATTTAAAATACAAGATGATAATTTGGAGGATCATATTTATATTTAAGTGAAAAGCTATAATTTTTTTCTGTACCCACCAGAAATGGAACAGGGAGTGATTCAGTGGCAAGCAATTATGCTAAACCCTGAGCCACCGAGGGAGCAAGGCAGCTTTGGGTTGCGAATGACAAAGAAATATTGACGAGTCTCCAAAGATACCCACGTCCGAAGCCAAGTTCGTAAAGGGGATTCAGGGTTAGAACCCCTAGCGGGGACGGACAGTTGATGGAATAAGATGAAAATCATACGAATGGTAACATGTTATCCGTTCCACCGAGATCAAATGAATGTTATTTTTAACCGAATGTTTTTGCAACTAATTAATCTGCTTTTCTCTAATTGTGTTATTGATTTTTTTAAATATGTCCATTGAAGGTTTTTAGATTTGTATCAAACGCTGATCCCTGCTAGTTATAATGAAATTATTCAGACATATTTTTGCTAGTTCCATGGTCGGTTTTATTATTAGTTATATTTTGTCATGAGATTTATTTATATTAGAACATAAATGCAGAAAATTTTATATGTCAACATATATTCCGAGGACGTAAAAAAGCTGTGAATAATTTCACATTATTATCCGGGCCATTTTATTTGCGATCTTGAACTATATTGAATTATGTGATAACTTTCGGTCAAGTGAAAATGGCGACCAGCCGGGACTCGAACCCGGGGCTCTTGCTTTGATCGCAAGGGTGTTAACCGCTACACCACTGGTTCGCCTTCCACAACTGTACATCATTTCCACCCAGACCTAAACCCCGGCATTGTACTTATATTGAATTAGTGTTTTTGCGCGTATGAGTACATAATTGTGCTTTGTGTTATTCATTTATTTTTATTATGCAATAACAGGTTTTGCAAACTATTCATTTCAGTTGTTTTTGACTTCTTAGCATATCAGTGGCTCGACTCGTTTCATTATAATTCGATTGTCATCAACGATTGGTGCAAAACGGTTGTGAGCCGCCTATGCACTTGGATGTTCGCAGATCGAAAAATGAATTTCGGAACGTAACAGAACTGTCGATGGCGCTGACAGCGAAGACGAAAAAAAAAATACTCAGTCTAATTAACGTGCTTGTTTATACACAACATACAACAAACATATCCTTTATTGTAATCAGTAGCAGATCGTACAATCCATGTAATTGCCTCGTTATAAAACAATGTTATATGTTTTTCACTGGTTTTGTCTCTTTTCTAGACACATGTCCAGACTCAAAGGATAAATTACGATATGGATGAATGTGACATTGGATAATACTCCTTTATCTAATGCTTTTGTAGTATGTTTATAAAATATTTTCTGTGAAACGCTAGCTTCGAATTACGCATATTTAGATAGATCTAATCTGCCGTGTTTATGTGTTTGACATTTTTAAAAAAATTGAGGTATGGATGGCGAAAATAAAAATAAATTTCTAGATCCATTAAGTTTTCGTTTAAAAAATATTTCGAGAAAATCGCACGGTGCTGTTCTTTATGGATTTGCTGTCCCCTTTTTATGCTTATTACTCCGGTCTAAATGAAATCAGTAAGGGATATAATTCTGAAACGCTATTTTTTCTCAGAAACTTAAAAATACGTCAATTCTAATACACTGCAAATCAAAATAAGCGGTACACTTTCTGCTTCTCTCCGTGTGTATCAATGTGAAATCTTTCGCGATATACCCTGTACGTTTCCTAGAGACCCACGTAACGTGAGCGTAATCACACACCACAAGCCCAGATGTGGGATCCACAGTAGAGAGGAGTTGACTACCGATCTCCACATAAACACTGCAGTTCCTTTGGCAACTTTACCGCTACCACCAGTCCAGTTTCCCGGACAATCAAACACACACGTACTAACAATAATTGATAATTTAATACAAATTAACTTGAAATTTGAGTATTTACAAACTCTTAAAGTTGTCATTGCACAGTTAATGCTATCAGAAAGTATTGATTACACTCATATAAATTCAACAACATTTCTGCTAACAATTATTTCGGAATAACCCACCTAGGTTATCCGAATCTCAGAATTACAAATTGCTTTCTCGAATAACGAACTGTTACAAGTTACGTCACTCGCAATTAGTCGCAATTAGTAGCAAAATTACTGCAGCAATTTCTTACAGTGGTCTGGCGAGCAATACTAGCCATGTCACATCTCAAGTACCCTGCCGACTCTACCCACACGTATGAGTCCCTGAGGTCCCTCAATCCTTCCAATATATACGGACGATGGAGTCACGTGACCAGCAGGCATCCACGCCCTGCCGCTGCCACAACGTGCGCTCCAATCCTCTTGTTCACCCCTCAGCTTTCCTGGGAACGCAGTGACCTCACCGCGAGGGCGCCGCCGTCGATCCACGCCAGGCGTGGAACGCGCCCTTCAGTTGAGTCCCTCATTGTCTTTGCATCTGGTAAAGGTACTCCATTCACAACTTCTTAACATTCTTCCTACAACGACATCCTTCAATGAGCCGCGCCTCCGTACACCTGGCGAGAAAATCCCTTTTACAAAAACAGTATAACTAACATTCCTTAAGGGTCCTAGCCCCGATTCATCTGGTGAACAAGTACACTTTCACAGAAACAGTAGAATGCAAAGGCCAGGCGCTCGTTGGTCACAGGTTTCGGCCGGCATTCTTGAAGAGCATTCCTCCTCGTTTTCAGAGGCAAAGGGAATGGCTCAAACCATAACACCACGAAGGAAGGGTTTGCGCTGCTCACACGATTCTGCCGACATTTCTCCAAAGGGCATTCCTACCAGTTTCCAGAAAGTGAAAGGGGTGCGTTCAAACAATAACATAATGAGTGGAAAAGCTTAGATTTGGTCACAAGCGCGCCGCCCTTCCTCATTCGCGGCATCCGGCTAAGCTCCTCGATGGCGTTCCCACTGCAGTGAAAGGCGTAAAAATAACAATTCACCAAAACCTACAGAATGTCTTGGTTCTGATGTTACAGTGAGGTTCCTGTACGTCCGAGAAATTTTCAGATGTAAACGTAGACTTGGGCGGCCGGAGTCAAGACAAACTTATTTCTCCGGAATAAAACCGCGGTGTACAGAAATTGTAGTTGAAATTCCAAGTATATGTAGGATGAGGTTCGGGTTTGAAGGACCATAAATGTACAGGCAAAGTAGAGAACATGAGGAAGGTAGATGAGGTGTGTTTAAACCCTGGACATGCTAACAAAACAATTTAATGACATGAACGTTTTGAGAAAGGGGGTAGTAGAGATATTGGTCGGTAATTTCCAATATTAAGTTTGTTTCCTTTCTTGTATAAAGGTTTCACTTTAGCTCCCTTAAATATTTTAGGAAACACCCCTTCCAATAAAGAACTATTAAAAATAATTATAAGTGGATTTAATATAGCGTGGGACGAAAATTTAACAATAAACTCGGGATTATCATCTACGCCTGTTGAAAATTTGTTTTTTAATGAGCTGATGATTCTCATGACTTCACTGGCGTTAGTTTCGGAAGTGAACATAGAATTGGGTACATGGGTGGATATAATTGGAGGACATTGATTTGGATATATTGAGTTCGTTATTTTACCAACTTCTGAGAAGTAAGAATTAAACAAATATGAGATGTCCTGAGGATTTGTTACGATTTTGCCATCGTTTAGTAAAGAAACATTTTCTTCGCGATTTTCAGAAGTTGACGTGTAATTTTTAACAATATTCCACACGGGTTTCATCCGGTTGTTCGATTTTAGTATATGCCTGTCGTTTTCCATAACTTTAGGTGCATAGACTAGTTTTCGGAGAGTAGTCTTATATTTACGAAAATAATCATGGAATTCTGGTGGTTGGTTATTGAGATTTGAAAGACAATATAAGCGGCTAGAGTTGTAATGTTTTAGGAATATTGAGATAAATACATTGAATTTGTCGTCGGTGTTTTGGCAATTGTAAACATCTTTCCATGTTTCTTCACGCAAATAATTTATGAATATGGATTGATTTGTGACATTAAATTCTCTTGAAAACTTGTAAAGGATTTTAAGTGGTTTTAGTTTATTATTAATAGTCAATACTTCAGCAAGGTGATCGCTGTATCCGGCGATAAACACTTCAGAGAGATACGAGATTCCATTGTTGACTATAATTTGATCTAGCAATTGAGATGAGCCGGAGAGGCGAGTGGTCGATAAAATTCTTGAATCGATTAACTGGTGAATGTGCAGAGTCGGATGTACTCAAGAAATCGATATTGAAATCACCACATATAACGATAGATTTAGTAGATTTATGTGTGATATGTTTTAAAACAATTTCGAAGTTCCGAAAAAATATGTCAAGATCTGATTGAGGTAGTCTATAAATGCACTAAACAACAATACCGGTTTTGGTCAGATTAACTGCAGAAAATTCGAAGACACTATCTATGCAAAACTTCTCGTAACCTGGCAGTGAAGATAAAATATCATTACGAACGTAGGTACACGTTCTTCCGTTAGGATTTTTTCCTTGAAAATTTTGCCGATAGTAAGAACTTGCTAAATAATAATTGGAAATAGCAGTATCGTTGATGTTGTTAGTTGAATGCCAATGTTCTGTGAGGCATAGCAAATCGAATGGATTTTCGTGTACCAGAATTGCAATGTCTGTCAATTTGTTTGAAAGGGACTGGACATTATGATGAAATATAATTATTTTATTTTCGCAAAGAGTTTGTGATTGACGAGAAATGGAATCGACGTTAGATTGTGGAGAGGAATTTGAAATTGGTACAGCTTCTAGTTCCGGATGAAGCCCGCACACTGCACCTGAACGCGATTGTCACCTTCGAGTACCACATCGTACTCCTGAGCGCAAGTTGTAACTGTGTATGGGGGCGGCAGGAGGAATAGATGAGGACGTGGGAGATGAGGAAACGGGGACAGGAGAAGAAATGGGTGTGGAGATAGGAAGAGGAAATGGTGATGAGTTACGAGCAGAGGGAGGTGGAAGGAGGAGATGAGGTAGGAGCAGGAAGAAGTGTAGGAGTGGGTAAAGGGGCAGGTGGATGATATGAGGTCAGATGTGAGGCTAGGGGAGAACCGAAGTGATGTTTCCCAGACGGTCTTAGATGTAAACCGTGCTGGGTAAAGTCCTTGGCAGTCAGGTATGGTTGCAAATCAAAAAATGCGATGATTTAGGGAGATGTTTGTCAGGTTAATTTCGTGGTTTATTTGTGGAACATTGACACGTGGAGGTAGGCTAGAGAGTACTATGTTCGTGTGCTGAGAGGCCATTTTTAGTTTTTGTAGATGTTCAGACGCGTTGAAATGACCACCCATGTTAATATTGTTCTGTGCACCTATGATGCTTACCGTGTCCCGCTCTGTGAGTTTTTTAGTGTAGGTGTCCAGTTCTCGAATAACTTCAGTCAAACGAGTGTTTGGCATAAAGAAACCGGAGACTGAGAACTGACTAAGAAGCAATTCACGCAAAACGGGGGACGCTAATACGAGCACGTTTGATTTCTGCGTGGAAGTGTTGGCTTCATCTCCGGATAGCACTACTTTACGTGGTTTTGGGCGGCTGTGCTTACCAGCGTGTGGTTTGTGAATAGTGTGGGTACTGGACGGGAGGGGATGAAACGAGTAGGTAAGGGAGGAAACTGGGACATGTCATCTAACTCACTAAATCTATTCTGAGTGAAGAGTTGGGGTGGTGCATGTGTCGTTGGTTTAACCGGGTGGTAGCAGTTGGAAGGACGGCCAGAATTCCTAACTGTAGTCCAATCGCCGATCGTTTTCTTATTGATCTCTTCCAGCGCACTGATTCGTGTGTCAACATAATGTACCGAGTCATTGTACGCCTTCTGAAGATCAGCTTTGAATGAGTTGAGGAATGCGATAGTGTCCATTGTTGTGAGATAGTTAGCAACTTAACGACAAAAGCTAATAAGAGTACACGACAACTGAGAACTAACGCTGAATGAAGGATGTTAGTATAATAATATATTTATTACTACAGAAGTTACAAATTAAATATTAAATAAATTAAATATACAAACAGACGACAAAAATGGTTGAAATAATTATTTGGGGTGACCAATGGAGGTTATTTAATTCGATAATAACAACTCTATATTATGTTAAAATGTAAATAAATATCAAGAAAAACGAATTGTAAAATGATGTAATAATTCTATGAAATTATGACGACGAAAACTTGGGTGCAACAATAGGGCAGAGTTTAAACAAGTAAATAAGCAAACCGACAACAAAAATGAAAGAAATAATAATTCTGGATCACAACTGCAGATAAATTAATTCGACAATAACTACGGCAATATTATGTTAGAGTGTAATGAATAACTACGAAAAGAATCAAGAAAACAAATGGTAAAATATTAGAATAATTCTATTTACGACGACGAAACTTGAGCAGTGGAAATATAAAGTACGTTGTTTATAAGTTAA
>NNCF01128097.1:427441-445962 GCA_002313205.1 Laupala kohalensis | reverse complement strand
CCTTTGAATGAAGCACTTGAATGAAAACAATATGAAATTTTATTCGGTCCGTTGGGTTTGAAACCTTAGGAAATGTTTTTAGTGTTTTTTCTCTTAACTCTCACACAAAACAAAGAATTTTACACTACAATGAAAGTTAGGATCTAAATACAACTACTGAATCACTTAAAACTCGAAAAAATAAAATAATTAGAAAGATAGAACTGAAAAACAGAGAGAGCTCATTCATGATCGCAGCTAATGCCAGGAGCAGGCTAGCCAATCTCAAATGATAATGTACACAACCAAAGTGCCAAGGTTGCGTAGAGTTAGAAATAAACCATTAAAAAACAAAAAGGAATAAAATCAACATGTATGATAAAAGGAATTTAATCAATATGTCGAGTACTGTACCCCCCAGGGGACATACATCTAATAAGTAATGTGTTTGGCGAACACGGGGCCCCGAGTTGAGTCTGGCATTACTTCCACTTACTTGTGCGAGGCTCCTTCCTTTCTCTTTCCTGACCTCCCTTGGTCACCTCTTGTTCTTTTCGATCCCGACGCCATTAGGGCTAGGGTATCTTTCATTTTCCTCATTCCTCTCATTTTTGTCCTACCCCTAATTTTTTGTCCTCAATGTTTTGATGTATTTTTTGAAATATTGTAATTCAGGAGTGTTTTTAGTGGGTATGGTTCGGCGAGTCTCACACGCGGGGAGAGCCATGTTGACTCTCCTTAGTGCATAACTGTATTTTCCTGTACAGAATTTAGGGCTCTAATGTCCTAGATGTCGACGAGCCGCAAAACCCCACAAAAAAAAATCGAGTACAATAACGATGACGAGATAAAGTATAGGAGATATTAACATCACTTACATCATCCGAAGTCATGTGGAAAACAATATTTATTAGGAAATTTAACTTATTTTATTAACATCTGTAAATTCTTTCACATTACAGAAAAAATAGCACATAAAAAAGCTTTTAACCGCGGGTTTGAAGATATTCAATTTACTAATATCTTTTAGATTTTTTGGAAGAGATTTTACAGCATTATTTCGGAATGATAAGGGCCTGTTTGGCACAGAGTTGTTGACACGCCAGGGTGATGGATATTAGCGTTATTACGAATATTATTAGCCTTATTATACAAAACGGTGACGCGATCTCCCTTCCTCAGCCCAACCAAGGACTGAGAGAGGAAGGAGCATTGAATGGATGCTGTTCGCGTTGCTCGGCCGCTGGGAGCGCCCCCTTCGGCTGTCAGCTGCACGAGCGACGGGTACTTCCACCGAGCGCCTTTCTCGATTGAGTAACCGATGTGTGCGATGCCAGTGGAAGTGGAGGCAGACGCGCATCGCTCTCTTCCAAATGGCCGCATTCAAAGGCGATAATGTAGTGGAATAATATGATATTGGTATTATTATTATCAATGATAATCATCATAAATAATAATAAAGAGCAGTTACAAACTGCGTGTAACATCGTAATAAACTAATTTTTTTTACTTTCCGTTAGCGAGCAAGGGACCATCTCGTCAATTCCGATCGGGAGTCCTAAGAAAGAGACGAATTTAACATTTCACCACATTCCTAACGATAAAAATAGTTATGCAAGTGTTATGTATTAACATAATACTAACAAATATTGTATTTAATAAAACAGTCATTTCACACGTGCGTATTATTAGCAAACTAAAGATTATTCGGAGAGTATTGTTGATAAATCGCAACTATTAATTAACACTAAATTCGCTAATAAGTTTATCAATTGATGCCGTCTCTAGGCAAGATCCTAGCGAGTTTTTATAAAAACTCCTCCTCTCCACGAAGGGAAACCGGAGAAAAATCTGGGCCAGGGTGGGGCTACAGAATGAATGTAGCACAACCGTGCCAGGATTGAGTACATATACTACTATATTTACGTCAATAATAAGACATAATACTATCATGCACGAGAATAGTTTTTGAAATTGTTATAAGTTATTTAAAAAGTGCTGCAGCAATGGCGTGATAAAGTACAAGACGGATTTAACTTTTATTACAATCAATAAATTCTTTTGCGGTGTAGAAGCACTGGTGCCGGAGGTACTTTTTAACCGCGGATTTGAAGATATTCAATTTCATAACATCTTTTATATTCTTGGGCAGGGAATTATATAGAACGATTTCCAAATGATACGGTCCTTTTTGGCAAAGAGTGGTTGACAGCGATGAATATTATTCCTATTGCGAGTATTGTGTTCGTGAACAAAATTGTTTCGTATGAAACAAGGTTGGTGCTTCAGTAATTCGGTCTTAACAAACACGACCGTTTCATAAATATAAATGCAGGGAAGTGTTAAGATATTTAATTCCCTAAACAAGGCTTTAAATTCCTTAAATACAGATCAGAAATGTATTTTTCAAGAAACCAGATCAACCTATATTCCGTATGAACATCTGAATGTTTACTTGTATGTAGCGACGAGAGTGAGATGAGGATACTTTCTTTGCTCGCGGTCACGCATAATGTTGAAATTGAAGAAATAAGAGCTAGAATATAACAAAACCTTTTATGTTCATTTCACCAAAGTACCAGAGAATGAGCCTCACCCCCGGAGAGGTTAGTTCGGATTATATGTAAATCTCACCCCCGAAATTGGTGTAAACCTTTATTTAGAGAATTAAATATTCTCCCTGTCCCTTCCACATACATTTATGAAGTAGTCGTGTTTATTAAAACAGAACTATTAAAATCCCACCCCTGCTTTAGAAGAAATAGTCTACTTTACGAACAAAACAACGCAAACAGCATTCGCCCCTACTTCCTTTCAATGCTGCTTCCTCTCTCAGTCCTTGGTTGGGCTGAGGAAGGGAGATCGCGTCATCGTTTTGTATAATAAGGCTAATAATATAATAAATAATTTTTCGTGATAAGGCTAATATTCATCGTCCTGGCGTGTCAACACCTCTTTGCGAAAGACACCTTATCATTCAGGAATAATTTTGTATAATTCCCTTCCCCCGGATCTAAAAGATATACATAAATTGAATCCTTTAAATCCGCAGTTAAAATACTTTTTAATATGTTATTGTTTCTATAATATGATTGAATTTACAGATTTTAATAAAAAGAAGTTAACGAGAATTTTAGTTTCCTAATAAATATTGTTTTCCACATGACTTCGGATGCTGTAAGTGATGTTAATATCTCTTATAGTTTATCTCGCCATCGCTATAGCACTCTGGCTACTGATTAAATACCTTTATCATGGATATTGTTTTTTAATAGTTTATTTCTAACTGTACGCAACCTTGGCACTCTGGTTGTGTAATGATCTCTGTAGCCCCATCTTGGCCCGGGTTTTACTCCGGTTTTCTTCCGGGTAGTGGAGGGAATGTCATTAATGCCTTTGTTTTATTAATCTCAAATTTTTAATTCACATATATATATATCTACAATTTTAAAAAAATGGATAACAGTACGTATTTATTAAATAATTTATTTTATAAGTATTATATCCGCCTCTGCCCATGAACCCGTGATCGGAATTGATGGAATACGTCCCTTTTGCTTTCTTCCGGAGAGTAAATCAGTTTATTTCCCCCCCCTCCCACGTGGTCATACGCTGTTTCTAACTGCTTTTTTTTGAAGTTGAAGTTTATAATTTACCCGGAAATAATTTTAAGGCGGTATCCATCGTGTCCCCCTCTTGGCCCTCGGCGAGATTTAAGGTTTTATGTGCGTCAGAGCGACTGGCATTAAGGACCCCAAGAAATGGTTTAAATGATAGTTTGAACCCTATCCGCAATATTTTTTGATTTAAAATACTACGGGCTTATATGGAGAAACTTTCGCGGGCTCGTGTTTTTTGGTTTTTTATTCTGCCTAAAGACTTAACATCGTGAAAAAATTATACTAGAACATAGCAGATGAAAGTGGCAAAGAAACGATGTTAAGACTTTCATACTTTACGGGACATTTACGAGAATGATTCACTAAAAACTGTTCTGACGGAAATGGCAGCCGCTTCACGTGACAGAAGACAACGCGGCCCTTGTCAAAGAAGGAGTCAAACGACAGTCTAAATTAATTATCAAGTTTTAAAATCACAAAAGAATTGTTGTCATACAATATTTAAAAAAATCAGTAGAATGGATTATTAATTAATAAGATTTACTTTAGTGAATATTTCCAAGTTTCGTGAATAGTTGGCAACTTGACTTCGGTCAACGCCCACGTAATACCTTAAATATCGCCGCTCTCCCTGAGTTAACATTCTCCGTGTCTTGAGTCTCATTGATCTGTTTATTCTATCTTCGTCTCACGTATTCAAGTTTCTTCCACTCCACTCCGCGAGGACCTCCACCCGAAGCGCTCTCTCGCGGTCTCCAGAGGAACCAAAGCAAACTTCTCTCCGGACCACTGGAAGTTATTGACTCAACTTCTGCTTCCGAACTTCCTTCGTTATTACCCCCACATCTTTTCTCTCTGTCTTCGTATGATGGGTGCTTCTGGAAAGTTCCGCAACTGCTATTTTCTCTTTTCTCGAAAATAAGTGGGTACTTTAATTTAGAGTGTTTTTCATCTTTTCTTTCGTTGGAAGTAGTTTCTAATAGTTTTTCGTACACAGGATGTAATAATTGATCTTGGAACGTGAAATGTAATAATTTCCGAGAAAAAAAAACCTTTGAAAAGTTTATCTTCCGTTTCTCGTTGTATGAGAATTTCACAATTTTTAAACAAACTTGCGAGGAACTGAAGATTCTCTAACGTTTCTTCTCAAGAACACAAAAACCTCATTAACATAAATAGTTACTCATTAACACTTCAGTAATCGACACCTCTCGGTCGGGTGAGGATGGCGACGAGTCGGGAACGGAACCCGAGACTCCTGCTTTGATCGCAGGGGGTGCTGATCACTACACCTTCAACAACTGTACCCCATTTCCACCATTTGTCACATATCTTCTCCACTTGTAGGGTGCACTTCAGCAAGGGACGGGTGCGATCGCGTTGGCCCACCTCTCTTTTTCACTTTTCAGGGCAAGAATTTCGATTTAATCTTTTACGCTGTAATGAACATCCCTGTAATTTGACTGCTACAGACTCACTTGGGAGGGAGAATTAAAAAAAAACTAAAAAAAAACAAACTTGATGATTAAGTGACAAGTGAAATCTCTAATTTTTAGTTTTATTAAATTTTTGACCCGAAAACCGTCGATACCGAAAGTATATTGTATATTTCTTAAAGTTTTAATTACTTTAAGGGTTATTTTGAGCCGAGAAACGAAGAAAAGTAAGAAGAATGTTTTTAGATATCCAAATTTGAAAAAATATCCACTGGTTTCGTTTTATTTCCTGACAAGGAAAATCGAAACGTTATGGAAACGTCGAGAAATTGTCATTGAGGAGAAAAAATGTTCGTATTTTTAAAAAGAGAAACTCGGGCTCAAGAAACAATGGAATTAAAGTGAATATTTTTAGATAAGAAGAACTGTGGAAGACAAAAATGTGGGGCGAATTCTTACTTGTTGACATGGAACCCGGTACACTTATTTTGAACATATTTATAGACTAGTCCATAATAATAATAATAATAATAATAAATTTCCTGTCAGAAACGTAGTTACTCACTGCATTTGACCACGTATAGGACAATAAACTAATTTACTCTCTGGAAGTAAGCAAGGGACCATCCCATCAATTCCGATTAAGGGCCCTAAGGCAGAGGCGGATTTAATATTTTAACATTCTCCTAACGATAAAAAATAGGTCGACACGTGTTATAGTATTAACAAATACCTACAAATATTGTATTTAATAAAACAAAAAAAGTCATTTCACTTGTACTTAATGTTATCAAACCATAAATCATTGGAAAAGTATTGTTGATAATTAGTAACTATCAATAACACTAAATTCGCAAATAATTAAATGCAATATAAATTTATGTAATTTAAAGTTAAGTTGTTTATTTGTAGATTAATTACTAGAACGGACCGCCGCCCCGATTGTCGAATTGTCGATGTTGTGCCGGTGTGAGGAGGAAGATCTGAGAGGAGAGTGGTAAGCAACCATGAAGCGGGTCTATTATGTCGAAAACTGCTCTCTCAAAGAGGCAACTGTGCATATTTCATGGTGCGCGACCGCCCGCCGCCTAAGGGACCGGCAGGCAGCCCTCCCATCAAAGCCAACTGCCGCCTTTCTACAGTTCCCTCCCTTTTGCATATTGCAGCATCTGCAACCACCAACTTCATTCGCAGGAACCACGCGTCGCCTTTCACACACAGCTCTTCGAATATAACCTTGGGCTCAAAACACTTTCCATCGACGAAATATAGTAGTTGATAAACAACATCTTGGAGTCAGCGTGACTCAGTGGATAGAGAATTCCTCACGACACCTCAACACCCAATCTGACTCACTACATCAAGGCCTACTCCACCTGTTGTAAAACGAGTCGCAGGTCTATCTGGGGTCAAACCGGTCGGAGCGACAGATACTGACCTCCTCTTCTTCCTCCTCTACCTCTTTCTCCTCTTCTTCCTCCTCTTCTTCCTCCTCCTCTTCCTCCTCTTCTTCCTCCTCTACCTCTTCCTCCTAGTGCCGACATCAAGTAATTGCGGAACTCTATCCTCCGCGAACCCCGTAGATACGTTTGGGACAATTTGACTTTTAGAATAAATAACCGTGAAATTAGCATTATTAGGGCAAACCAGGTAAGAGGTAAAAAAAACTATCGTGTTTGGTCGAGAAATGTGTTCTACGTTCTCTATGCAAAATCAGAAATTGTGAATAAATCCAGATTAAAAATTTTTTTTTGTGATTTTGAAAAATAAAATTTCACATTAAACAAGTTATTGAAAATACAGATTTTATTAATTTATGATTAACGCTTTCTACTACACTCATTTTCTAACTTAGAATTTCTTTCACCAAATTTGTTTTTTTTTCAGTTTTCAGTACGTTTTTTTTTAATTTTTAATTTAAAAATATATCTTTTGAGCTTCCTTCCTCTATTTTCCTTCTCTGTTAGTGTTTCTCTGCCTAAAACCCAGTGTAAGTTAAGTTGTACATAAAAGTAATTTAAAAAACGGGATAGTAAGATAGAAGCCTAGAGTTCATAATAACATGCAAGGTTTACAAAAAGTTATTAAATTTTTAAATTTTAAATTCTTTAGTCATTAGAACTTATTATATACTTTCTTCAGAATTTATTTTTGTTTTTTAAGCTTTATTTTCTGATTACTCCAATTTCCCTTACCTTGTATATTATTATACTTAATATTATTTATTTAAAGCATTTGCCATGCTTACGATAGACAAGAATATGTGTATGAAAACATGTTACGAAACCAAATTATAAGACACATGTAATCAAGTCAACGTCAAATTCAGTTTTCCTCATTTTGACGTCCGCTTGTGCGCTTCGTCGCATCGTATTCGATTTTGCGCGAGTGCCACATAATTTGAAAATACTCCTACACACTTGAAACACGCCCATCCCGGTTTTCTTGTTCTCGAACGAACAGTGTGTTTGTACCAAGGAGACTGTAGACAGGAGATGGCACTCGTGCAGTGGGACAGTCTTTTCTATGTGAACGAAAAGTGACGTCAGCTCACGCGGCATCATGAATGCTCAGCGCCATCTCTCGCTGGTTATTGTAACTACTTCAAATTCATTTGTCTCGAACGTTTGTAATTGTTTCGAACACTTACTAATATTGTGTTTTATAATATTGTGTTTGCGTCGTTACAGTTCACGACAAAATAAAATGTTCGGATTGTAATGCTAATTGCGTTGGTCAAACAAAGGGAATCCAGAGAATTCAAAACGAGAATCCAGAAACACAAAATAAATTTAAAATCACTTGAACAAAGTGCAGTTACCACACATTGCATTAATAATGATCAGTTAATGGATTAGGAAAATACATTAATTTTTCACAAAGAAGTTAATTATTACAAACATTGTATATCAGAAACGATATTTATAAAAGAATACACACGGGAGTTGGAATTTACGCACAGACACTGAAAAGCTATCTAGTTTAAGCAATTAATTATTATAACATGTTTGTGTTTCTGTTTTTTTTTGTGAACATATTTCGTGTTTATATTTCTGTGTATATCTTGTTCATTTGTCATGTTGTTGTCTTTATTGTTATAATTTGTTATTACTTGATCATCTGGCGGCGGAGACGATCAGCGGAGCATCTCGCGGAGCGGGAACTGCCATTGAAGTAGTTACAATAACTAGCGTGAGATGGCGCTGCGTGAGCTGACGACGCTTTTCTTACATACCCCCCACTCCACCTCCTATGTAAAGTCTCCTGGGTTTGTACCGATGCCACAGATGAAGCCAGATATCGTACTTCCATTTTCAGCTAAGGTTCCGTGTCAGTGCTCAAGTGTCATTTTATCGAACTGCGAGTGTAAATGAGAGACCATGTAGTTCCAAATTTTGTCGCTAGAGCACTCTTGGCACCGAAATTGTTCGTAATTTAGTTTAGAAATAAATAGTTTACATGTCGATATAACACACATGTAAAACCAACCCTATACTTACCCCACCATTAAACCACCCCCTCCCCTATACCCCCACCCGTATACCACCTCTCTCCTTTATTATTCCCCCATTCCTTATAAAAATATATAGTATTTGTCCATACTAATATCGCGAGTCCTTAATTATTTATTTCTTCTGAAATATCTCGTATTTGCGAGATATGAGTAAAAGACAACACTCGGTCACAAAGACTACTGTGTTCAAACCCTTAAGATGTATTGTAATCAAAGTATATCACCTACCTATTTTCTGTTGACGGAATAGCATAAAAATGATATGATAAATAATAATGGTCATCCTTGTTTCGGTTATGTATGTTGTTCACTTCCCAGTTCCCCCTATGGTGGTCGTAAATACAGGCAATATTGTCTTAATTCTGTGTGTCAAACGCACAACTCTTGCAACTTGATGAAATTTACTATCACATGAAGATGTGTACTAACATGTTATCCAACTAATTTGACATGTTCAAAAATGGAATTACTGTACCCCTATTACTGTCAACTATTAGTGTATTTGTGTAAGATTTATACATACATTTTTTCAATTCATCTAGAAATTGTAAATAAACAAATAATTAATAAATTATTTTGGCATTTTTATGATAAAAATATTTAACTACATTTTATAAATACTATTTAATCATTATACAAGGTTGGTTCCAACTTCTAGGTAACTGAATGTGAATTCAAAAGAATATTTTAGTCGGTATGCATGCCTATATAAAAATTTATCGAACATGGCAGACCAGATATGAATTCATGATTTTCGGCGTCGCTGAGTAGATAGTGAAATTCTGATGTTGTCTAAATTTAACCCTCATGAAAGAAAGACAATACTAGCACCTCTTGGGGCGCGGGATGAATGTGATTTTTGTATTAAAATTATTGAAAACTAATTTTGAAGTATCAAAAATTAAAATTGCATTGTATCCATAGATTTAGGGTTGATGGGATTTTTAAACTACCAAGTTTAGTTCACACAGGAACAGGATGTCTCTAGAGCTGGGAGCGGAAAGGGCGAGTCCAGGAATATTTCCAATGACATTATGTGCCCCTCAGACCACATGAGGTGAACGACACCCTTAGTGAGGAGGTTGGGAAGAGTGTGATACGAAATTATCAAGAAAGAATTTTATGAAAAAACACCCCTAAGGGACTGAAAGTGGGTGACATGGGAAACTGATGTTTTCTTAAAACTTTTTCTCAATTACATCCGTGAAAATAAAGGACAGAGGATACACACCAGTACTATGAAACTTCAAACGTGAATTGATAATATCATCTCTGGATATTATTAGGAATGTGAGAAAGAATAAATTTGCACACATATTACAAAATACACGTGAGCAAAGCCTAGGGGGGTTCAGCTAGTATTGCCTGAACACAAGGACTTTTCTTTGAGAACAGACACTGTAATTCACTCTTTAATACAATCGGTTCACATACCTACAAAACAATCACTTGTGCGCCTCGGGATGTTTTACTATCTGGAATTAAACTCTCTTTTAAAAGGAAATAGTCGCGTTCTCTTTTAGAGAAGAGAATTGCAAACCTTTCTCTTCGTGATGGACCTCACCATGGGTTTGCAAAGACTCTCTGGTGGAGAGTAACTGACATCTCTCCACATAATCAGTCCTTGTCCAATCGTCTTTCTTTGTCCAATGCTTCCTCTATGTATATTTCTTTCTCGTTAAGTTCAGCCTGCAGCTTACTTTTCCATCTGACCATTCTTCGGTGCGAGCGAATACAAAAATCCGCTATCTTCCTCGTCTCCTTTCTCCAAACGTCAAGAAAGCCCTTCCCTCCTTTCCCTTGCGAGATACGATAAAGGGCTGGTCGTTTCGTATTCGAGGTACACACATCTTTGAACTCCTGACAGTAAAACTCTGCGGAGAAATAAAGTCTGGATAAAAGAAGGAGTGTTAGTGAAAAGAAAAGGCAGGAACGCCGGCTGGTGCGAGGGGATTCCCCGGGGCTTTCGCGAAACGGAGGCAGCGGCATCTCGCGGTGAGGTGCGCAGCGCTACCTGACGAGTGGAGCGGGAATTAGGAAGGAGGTCGTGACGCCAGAACCAGTGATACCACCTTGATACCACAGTCATGTAACTTTGCCCAAAACTATGCATTGTGTTACGTAACACAAATTGTCAACAAATACGAATTTAAGTAATATCCGAGTATATATTAATAATAGTCACAAAAGCAGATATTTGTCGTGAAGAAATAAAAGTTAATAACACAACTAGAAAATATTTGTTCCAGACACAGATATTTGTTCCAGACACAGGGAAAACAAAATAGCGAATAGAGCAATAGCGAAGTGAATTAAGGTTGGCGATGGATTTAAGTTTTCAGAAATTCGAATGTCCTGCCAACACAACGCGAGGTATCCTTATCATTACTCTTATGAACGATGGCGAAGTAAGTGCGTTGGCTACATTCAGTACAAGTTCTGTACCAACATCAATGAAGCCAGTTAGACGGACAAATAAGAAAATAAATATATTAATAATTTATTGTCAATAGCTGCTACAAACTACCTATGACCGCGATGAGAACAACGACTAATGTACAATAAACTAATAAACAGAGTTTATTTCCGTTTTTTTTCCAAGGCAAAGTAAGATGACTTTAGGTGTATACAACATTAGAAGTAAATTTAGTACTTCATAATTTTTTTTAAATACTTTAGTACTTTTTATGGAAATCGAGTACGTCACGTTTTTACCAGACAAAAATGTCATGTGTATTGTTAAAGAAAAAATACTTATGAACAGTTCAAGCGAGACGGGCAAGTGTACAGATAAATTATATATTAATGAATGTTTCAATTTAAGGAAATGATTTTGAAAAGATAATCCCCGTTGGGCAAATCTTTCAATATCAATAAAAAAATTTCCTTCTGGTATTAAAAGGTCTCTTCTCCTGGAATTATTATTAATGTGAAGAATTTGCGTAAGAAACTCCAATCGTCTTCGTGGACTCTCAAGAGAAACTAAAAATTTCGAGGTTTTACTTTTATAAACACTTTATTATCGAGGCAGTTCTGACAAGTTTAAACAAATAGGTGAGAATTGTAGATAATATTGAATTAAAATGCGTGTTACAATAATTTCTTAAGATAACTTCCAAATCGTATGTTGAATACAGAGGGGTTCATGAATTTAAAAACAAAATGTAAGAGATCATCGCGTTATTAATATCACCACAGAATTTCCAACTGCTCGTAAATATTTATAAATACTTCATTACAACTATTTTATAAACTTCATACTCAAAAAGGAGTTGTAAACTGCTATGTGTGGGGTATAATGAAGTGAGNACTTCATACTCAAAAAGGAGTTGTAAACTGCTATGTGTGGGGTATAATGAAGTGAGGCCGGAAACAAGCAAGGGACCATCCCATTAATTCCGATCCCATGGGCAGTGCCGGATTTAATTCTTATAAAAAAGTATTTAATAAAATACGTAGCTATCCATTTATTACTCCAAAAGAAATCGTAGATATAATGTGCAGTAAAAATTCGAGATTAATAATAAATTATTCAATGGCATTCCCGCCAATTGAAAATCCTCCACTATCCGGTGGAAAACCGGACAAACACCACAATGGGTCTACGGAGATAATGTGTACAAACGTCCAACATTGCGTACAGTTGTACCTAAAAATGATCGCAAACAGCATGCAGGAAAAGGAATTTAATCACGCATAAACAAATTAATTTACTAAGAATTGGCGTGTGGATTTGGCTCTCGTAATTTAGAAAAAGAGACCTAGTACCTTTTAAGGCAAGAATATAGTACGATTTTTTTTCTTTGTGGTAACACTGGTCAGGATCCTATCTCTACCCCAAGCCGAGCGCATCGCCAGAGCAATGCTAAGTGGCGCAGGTGCGAAAAATTTGTAAGGGCTTCGCATCGCGCGGTATTGGAATGTTTTGTGTGCATTTTGTTTTGTTTTTTAAGCTCTGGAAACTAGGACAGGTTATGCGTAGAGGGTAATTCATGTGTGGGGAGCAAATTTCTAATTGCTGTTTTTGTTTCGGACGCGGGTTGGAGGTATATTTTACGCGAACTGGAAGCAGAACGTTTCTAAGGAGTGGGGTCATTAGTTATTGTAACGAGAGAAAATATTGTTGTAGGTAAACTTTTTTAAATTTTTATTCGACCTTCATGGTGGTCTTGTATCAACCGCTTTTAGTAAAACAAGGATCTCTTCTATTTTGTATTTGTGACGCTGCACAGCCTCACAGCCGTTACCTCACTCTCGGTTCTCGCCACGCGGAGGCGAGTGCTAGCGTCATCCATCTTAGCAAATTTCTTACTCCCGCTATACACACATTGGTGAAATATACAAATAATCGATATNTAAGAGACAGCAATCTACCTCGTCTTTGGTACTCTCGCCTCCATACGTACTCTCGCCTGTTTCTCTTCCGTAGTGTGGACATATTCCCACATGACATATTCTTGCGTTTCTTTTCCTAATCCGCAGTTGTATTGCTCTTCTGTTCCTCTTTCAAATCTTTTTAAATACTCCATGAAATTCCCATGCCCCGTTATGAACTCTTGTTTTGGCTTAGGTGGATTCAAACACTTACTTTTTGTTTTTACCGCGAATGTTACTTGAGGTGCGTTATTTTGCCCGTTTTTTGCGTCGTATCCCATCGACGTTTCCTACAATAATATTTCTGTCGCTTTCCCCCTCGTCGTGTTCTAACCTCATTCTCTATTTACAATGACTCGCCCCGTTTGTTTCAAGTTGTGTCTGCTTTTTATCATTTGCATTAAACCTGTGATCACATTTAGCTCTTCTGTGACGGAAGAAAGTGAAGAAATTCATTGTCAAAAAACGCAGTTACAAACTGCGTCATTGCACCACGTGGAGGTCAATCAACTAATTTACTCTCCTGAAGCAAGCAACGGACGTATTCCATCAACTGCGATCAGGGGCCCTAAGAACAGAGGTGGATTTAACATTTCAGTACTCTTAAAATGAGAATAAACAGTAATAATATCAACAAATACGTATTTAATAGAACTCAAAAAGTTATTTCACAGATACTATTATTATGGTACTCTAGATTATTCGGTGTATATTTTGGTTGTAAATCGTAACTATTAAATAGCACAAAATTGAAGGTTTATTCCGCCAATAAATGCCACCCCTAGGCAAGAGTCTAGCGAGTCTTCATAAAAAAATCCGCCTCTATCCGATTGAAAACCGGAGAAAAACCCGGGCCAGTTAGATATTTGTTTGAAACAATATTATTGTGTACTATTTATTTTTCAATGAATATTTATTCTGCTTCTTTTTACATTAGCACGGGTGTTTGTAAATAATTAAATAACAAATTCGTAGGTTTTTACATGTAAATGAACAGTTGTAAAAATAAGGAATGTATATCTCATCCTGGCCCGGGTTTTTCTCCGTTTTTCCTTCGGGTAGAGGCGGATTTATTATACAGGTTCTCTAGGCTTTGTCTAGGGGCGTGTTTATTGTAACAATAAATCGTGAATTTAGTGTTTTTTCAACTCTTATGATTTTTTAAACACTATACTCAGAATGATCTATAGTTCGCTAATAACTTGTACATGTAATTTTTTGCGTAAAATTACAAACATATTGACATTCTATTAGTATTATAACTCTCAACTAACTTTTTATCTTATCTAGGAACTTATGCAAAAAAGTTTTTGAATCCGCCTCTGCCTTAGAGCCCTTGATCGGAATTGATGGGATGGTCCCTTGCTTGCTTCCGGAGAGTAAATTAGTTTATTGTCCTCCATGTGGTCATACGCAGTTTGTAACTGCGTTTTTGGCAATATATTTATTATTAAAATAGAACCGTGGTCCATGAAATATTTTCTGTTCAGCTCGTTCACGTGAGGTTGTTAATTGAAACGCCAACGGAATGTCATCCACCTTGTCACTTTTATGTGCCTTCGTTTATGAAAAAAGTGGGATTCATTACTCTTTTAACGCTTTCCAATATCGCTCCTCAACTATAAATCAATGACCCAGCCATTCACTATCAGTAATCGGGAGCCTCTGCCGCCATTATAGTCGTGTAAATTTGCTTTCATGGCAGCTTCCACGAAAATGACGCGACGTCGATGGCCTCGTCCCGGCAATTGGGAGATGGCGACTGCTCCTGTATTGAATATAGAAGAGCGTTTGGTCGTAAAGGAAGGGACATGAAACTATACGGGGTAATTATGTGCCATCACTGCACGTCATGGCTGATATGATGGTTCACACGATTTGGACTAATAGGATATCACCATCACCATTCCACCCATTGAGACTCTTGCAACCTCTTTCGACGTATTACGTGCTCAGAGCGAGATGGCTTTATTGACTCTCTACGAATTGTCTCATCGATTTTTCTTTCAGAGTTTTTTACTCCACCCATTTTTTTATATTTTATGTCGCATGATCATCCATTATTTCTTTGTATTTCACTTATACTTGAAAAGTTAGAAAGCTAAGTTGTAATATGTTTTAAAAATTGATTCTAACAAATAGCTATTTTTTAAATCTTTTCTAAGGAGTGTTCTGAAATTCTCAATTCACCTCTTCTCTACAGCCCTTGATGAGAATTGATGCGTTGGTCCTTTGCTTATTTCCGGAGAGTAAATTAGGTTATTGTCCTCCACGTGGTCACATGACGCATTTTTGACATTAAATTTATTATTATTATTATTATCAACATCGCACAATATTTTGTAGCACAGTTTGAAATAAACTCGTGTACATTACGCTATTTAATTTGTGCGGACGTTATTTGTGGTTCAAAATACCCTCTTTTCATCTAAAACATTGTCTTTAACATGGTTTTGTTCAAAAAGGTTTTTGCCATTTTTCCCTTGAACTGTGTCTTGGGAATTTTATTGCCATTGAACACAAAAGTATAATTTTAATGTCAATATCATGGAATATAGCCTTATCATTCCGTTCTGTCTAAGCGCGCGTTGTGATGACCACGTGAACGAACTGTTCAGTCTCTTTTCTTCTTTGTCATTGTGTTACTTAATTTTTTATTTTCATTTCTACGATGATGCTGATTAAAAACTCGGAAGAATAACAACTAAAGGAAAAGAGTATAGACCTATCATTTAGATAATGCTTTATTTCTATTTGTAATTTTCTGGAGGTAGATTCCCAGCTGTACGATTTTATACAAAGGGTGACATCAACCATTATACATACTTCCGAGTACTAATATTCCCTTCTCTTACAATACGGCGACTTTTTCTCGAACCTGTTATTTTAATTCCGCGATATATTTCGCCACGTTTTGTATTCCTCAGGTGACAAACAGCTCTTGTTTAAACTTCCTCGTGCAGATATAATTTTCGTCGTCGTTTTGTAGAAAATTCTGTTCTATTCACCGAGAGAGAGTTCGCCAACAGTGTAAATACGTTGCGAACAAAGCAGTGGGACGATGGTAGGGGGGTGGGGGGGGGTGATAACTTTTTTTTACAAGGGAGATGTGCAGAAAAGCAAAAGCTGAGTCGTGGCAAGAAATATTAGAACAAAACCGGAATTCCGTTTCTTGAATGTACTGCTGCGATTATCCACCCTGGCTGTCAGCGGGCCGCCCAAAAACTTATTAAAAATTCGCTTTCTCCGAGAGTGAGAACAAAAGGAGGAGTAAAGTGGAAAATGAGTAAAAGTTTACGGGAAAAGTAGGCAGCGGTTCCTCAAAACAAACTCCAAGTTAAACGCTCTGGGAATTCCCCTGAGACGACCGAATCTCTTCTCCAATATGATAGTGTGCAACCCGCTGGTGGCGGTCCCTGGTGGCGAGGGAGCGAAGGTGGAATGGGAGTATGCAACCCGGTCTACAAGGCACGCTGTAAATTACAGGGCTCAAGGGGGACCGAGTACAGTGGGAGGCGGGAGTCGAGTACGAGATAATACATAGCACCGTGGAAATACGTCACAGTGGAGAAGTTTGGGAACGGAAATCAACATACATTCCCGAGAAAGAAAACTTCTTTGGTTGTATCATTCACAACAATCGTCGGGGAGCTGAAGTTTCAGGGCAATTCTGAATGTCATCGCTGGGATAAAACGTCTTGGTACTCGATACAATACCCTTTTCATTCCATTAAATTACTCTTATATTTATACAGGTTTTTCAGTTTATCGCCCTGATTGGGATTGAGACCCTAGGTGGTAAACCATTTGGCTGGTTAATCGAGGTACCCGAACGAAAAAATAATAAAGGTAACTGTCACGCGTTGGCTGTTTAGCGGACAGACAACCCCATTAGCTGCCACGTTGTAGCTGCCCTGAATTAGTGTTCGTCTGATTTTCTATCACTGCAGAAGCGAACGCTGTTTTATCAGCTCAGTCCCGCTCAAAAATCCGACAGAGCTACAAGAACTGTTGTTTGTTCCTCGCCGCTGATCTCGTTCGTAGTTGCCGCTAAATGACACTCGGCTGCGCTGCCTTCTATGCATTCGGTTCGTTGAAACACGACCGAGACGGTGCAGCCTCAGCAATTGTATTACGGAGTCAAATCGACTATGGCTTTCGCAACTATGAATAGTTGTTTACTTGAACAAAACGATTCATTGCAACGGCTAAACGACGCCATTCCGACGTTGCGTAGCCCGAAATTTGAAGTTTAGACGACGAAACTGTATAGTGTTGTCTGGACGTCGAGCAGTTGTACACTGATGATTTTTTTAAATTTCTGTAGCTTAATGTTCGCCAATACCTAATTATTATTTTAAATAATATTATTATGAAACGTATTAATCTAACGAGAATAAATTTCATGTATATTCAAAATAAAAGAACTATTTTCTTGGTACTAGAGACACATTTTTGAAGAATTTGGAGATCACTACTATTTTACGTATTTACTATTCGTGGTACCTCTACTATGGTGCGAACACTAAAACACCGCAACAAAAGAGAATAAAAAAATTGTTCTGTTTCGTCGGGCTGCTGCTGCTGCTTTGGCTCAGTGGAAGAAAAACGTCTGGACGTTGAATAAAGAACGAGAGCTATGCGCCTGTGATTAAAGAAGGTAAGACGACGGAGTTAAGGGCTCTAATGACCTTGACGTGGACGAGCCCTAAAGCCCCACAAAAAACGGAGTTCTTATGGAATGTAAAATCGTCTGGAATGTTATACAGAGAAGATGAGTCAACATTATATGAATTTACTGTTATTTAATAGTTACAAATTATCAACAATACTTACTGAATGATTTATAACTTGATAATAATGTCTTTTCTATGTTTTATTAAATACCATATTTGTTGGCATTTGTTAATACTATTACATGTGTCGAACTATTTTTATTCTCNATATGAGGAGCGTAATATCTATGAGACCACCTCAGAGGTCTTTGGGTCTCGCAAGTTGAATGTTGATGGTAGACTGGTCCGGGAGGCACATAGGATGGCGCAGTTGGTAAGCGCATGAGCGCCTTAAGCTCAACGTCCCCAGTTCCAATCTCGTCCCGTCTCCCATTTTCATTCAACATAACATAATTAATCTGTTACCTGGTGGTGAGGATCACCGCAATTTAAGATATTTTTTATGTAAATATGACACTCTAAACGAGACATGAAACTCAAGGCAACGTTAGAGCAGAAATGCCGAACTAAGATCACGCGTACATGCAAACCAGCTCTGTTTCATGCGTGTTTTCGTAATTACAGGGGTTGAGACTAAATTGCTCGTCGGTAAGGGTGTATTGTGAGACGAGTAATTATGGTTTAAATTCTAATCATGTAGTTTCAGTATTTCAGCATTGTATAAGCGTAATCAAGTAATTTCTGCGGTCAACGGTGGGATTTTGTGTGATTATGTAGATTTAGTATTCTAACTATTCTCACAATATATTTTACTTAATACCATCGGAATTACATTTGCTTTCCCTGCTTACGGATAAACAATTCGAGGCAAAATTTTGAATATCAGACGCAATATGTAATTATGGATTTCAATATAATCAAT
>NNCF01128097.1:409132-425940 GCA_002313205.1 Laupala kohalensis | reverse complement strand
TACTCGGATTCTGCTGGATTCTAGATTCTATCTGGACGCTGTTTTCCCAAATATTCACGACGTGTCTAGTAAATAAACTCGCACAGAACTGAGCCTTACTTACACTCGTCATCGTGGTCCTTCGTTGACGTATTCGAGAAAACATACATAACGTTTCTGAGGAATGAAATGAAGTGTTTTTTTTTTGTTTTCTCTCGAGTCACCCATTCATCTCTCACCTTCGCAGTGTTCTATAACACTTTTGTCACCACAGGTCACACTCCATTGAATAAAACAAAAAAAATATGATTATTGTTAGTGAGGCTTGGATTTTGCATGTTTTTTCCTGCCTTTCTACGACTTTTAGAAATCAATTTCCAGCATCATTCTCTAAATTCGAAGCCAGGATAGAAAGCCCATCCTCACAAGTGATGAAATGTATTATGCCATTTGCGACCATGATTCGTTGTTCGCATATGACGTCATCCGCCCGCCGCTCAAAAGCCAACGAGTCCGCTTGACGCAGCGAGTAGGCGTAGCGAGAAGGCAATTAGGACGCTGTCAAGGCGTCGAACATGGAGGCGGCGTGACGTCACTGGTGTGGTCATTTGTTAGCGCTTAGTGTGCGCGGGCGCCGTGAGAGTCTGCTCTTGTTGCTTCGAAAGGGGGAAGGGGACATAAACCGACCAGTCTAATTGTGTCCCCTAAAATCCCTTACGGATTTCCTCATCTTTCACGTACAGGCAGCGTGTTTGTTCAACTCATTTACTTACTTGGAACAATCGGTCTGATGTTGAAAGATTGATGTACATTTCAAGAAGTAAAAGATTTCGACATTTCGTCATTTATTGATGCAAAAGGCTTCTAACCGTCGCATGGCGGCCATCTTCAGTGCTACAAAAAAATTACAAATTATAAATTACTTACAAAAGTTACATTCTTACGTTTTCCAAACATTTGTCGCAATTTTCGGCTACGTTTTCGTTGGTACAGAAATTGTAGGAAAAACTAAAAGTCGCTCGGAATATTATTAAATAACTGAGATTTGTTTCGCGGTGATAACTGTATGACGATTAGTAATACTCTTCGACCAAATATTTCACGTTTTCCCAAATATTGAGTTTTCCCCGTTATGATGAAAAATTTCAACGTCCAGCGACGAAACGGGAATGCGGTAGAACATTCCAGAGTGTTGTGTGGCCGAATATATTCTGTATTACTCAGCCACTCGTTCTAACATGACAGAAGAAACTTTGTAGGCCATATGACAACTGAGGTTGTCTACAATTTCTTTAACTAATTTCTCTTATTTCATGGACAGTGTTCATATTTCTTAAATGCGTAAAACATAGAAAGCATTTAATTTTTACTTAGTTATGTATTTCAACACATCTATTTTTGTTGCATCCTTTGAGACGGGCAATATTGCCATACATAGTTGTATCTCCTACCGTTTAGGCGGCGTATGCAATATTCACTTTTTCCCCGACATGATTCTTTATTATCCTTATTGGGATACCAACGGTAACAATACGAAATAGGAAATCGTTGCCAGAAAAGAGTTGAAAAGGAATAATGAAAGTCAGATGAGTGTTTCTCGAGTTTCAAGAGACTTACTCGTTCGCAGACATGAAAATGACGTTGCTTTATGATCATGCGAACACGAGGTGCTCTGTTAAAGTGCGACCAAATCGCGGAGGTGTATAATTGTTTCCTTTATTATTACTATTGTAATTATTTTAAAACCCAACAATATGAGTAATAACGAAGAAAAAACATGATTTAATTTGTTTCTAACAATTAATAATATAGTGCAAACAATATTCGCGAACTCGCTTGACTCGTTTGAAATGCATAAGAGAGCGAACCGTAGAAACGCGACATATTGATAGCAAACTAGAAAACTTTACTACAAATCAAATTAAACTTCCATCACTTTCATGATTTAAAAGTTGGGTTTTAATAAAGAGAGTTCTTCCTCCATAAGACGCAATGTATTACATGATCAATTATATCATTTACATGGCCGGTGAGGTATGTTTTTCAAGTGGAAAACACAATTAGTGCATATTACTCGGTTTATTTACAGGGATTTTACAGATTTGACTAACTCGGAGAGATAGTTCCATCTCAATAATTTACGATTGGAATTAAATTTGCATATTTTTCTTCCGTTTACCCTCTCTACACGTGAAGAAGATTTGTGATAACTTTCAATTACGTGAAAATGACGACGAGCCTGGAATCGAACCTGGGACTTCTCCATTGATCGCAGGGGTGTTAACCACTGCTCCACACTGTCTGGGTGAAATGGTGTACAGTTATTGGAGGCGAACGGATGGTGTAGTGGTTAACACCCCTGCGATCATTTGAGAAGTCCCGGGTTCGATTCCACACCTCGTCGCCATTCCCACCTGACCCGGAGTTTGAATTAAGTATAATAGTCTTGTTATTTTTGTGTCGCAGATGAACGAAAGCTTCCGAGTGAGTCATCCTGTGCGAAGTGACGAAGCGACGTCCCGCCACGTGACCACCATCGGATTGGAGTTCGACGTGGACCAAGCTCTGTTCCACGGCAGTCGAATCGAAGTGCGATGTAGGGCGCAGCTCTTCGCGTTGTATGGCGCCAGCGCCGAAGTTACTCTGGAAGAGGAGCGACCACGACTCGCGTCAGTGCGCGGTTCTCTGGAACCTTCGTCGACAGGTGAGAGACACCCCCCTCCCAAGACCAACGTTCCTCTCTTACCTTCTCTACAGCGCGACTGGGATGTCTGTGTAGTACACTTAAGAACGAATCATCGTGGCGGGATGTAAAACCGACTAGATTGGGTTAAAGACAAGATCACTTTTTCAAAATTCGCGGAAGGAAACAAACAAAGAACAGGCGTAGGAAAATACTCGTTTCTCGATAGATCAATCTGGAACAATTTGGCTGCGGATGTCGTGGGAGCGCTATCGGGCTCAGCAACCTCTCTTAAATTCAAAAACGCTCTAAGAAAAGGGGAGCAGACAAATTAAAAGGATTAGGCAAGTTCTGAAAAAATGGGTACGTTCGTGTAGATGGGAATCTAGTGGAGCGATAGTGGGTAGTGAAGTGATACGAGGGAAATAAGTGATTTAGAAAAGGAGGGAAGGGAAATGTGAAGTGAAGTACAATAAAGGGATAAATCGAGTGTTTGGGTCATCAGTGAAATAAAATGTGGAATAAGTTTTTTTTATCGATTATTTAGATGTTTCAGGGTAAAATGTTTTTATATTTAATACTTTAATATTAGATGAATCATATAGTTTAATGATTTATTTAACTATTTTTTATTTCAGTTTTCTGTGATATGTATTTTTGTATCTCTTGTATTGTATTTCCTTATATACTGCCACCGGGTAAGGTCTGCCCATTTGCAGATAATATAAATAATAATAATTATTATTTGTATTATTATTATGGGTTGATTCCGAATTCATCTAAGTTCAGTTCCGAAGCTGACGGAATATTTTCACAATCACGTGTAAATGAAGTGACTGTTGTTTTTTGCTTCTGTACTCATTTATAACCCCTCATAACTCATACTCATACTCAATCACGTGGATCAACGTCATATGACTTGTGTTACACAAACCGAATTACATTAGTCGCGGCGACCACTAGCGTAAAATAAAATGTAGGAAACAGAAAACGGATATTGGTAAATACTCTTTTGTGAATAGAACCATTGTAGAGAGGAATAACTTACCTGCAGCAACACTATCGAACTTACCAAAAAGAGTAAAATGTTTCCGCACCCGTCTTCTTGCTTCTTCGAAATAGATGCATATATGAAGTGCAGTGCAGTGTAGTGAGGTGACTGGAGTCTAAGGGAATAGAAAATGCTCAGAGCGAATAGTAGTAGTGAAGTGTAGTTGTGTATATGTGTAGTGAAGTGTACATGATTGGTCTCAGCAACCCTGTTTTGTTTTTGTTTTCTATAGTTATTAATTTCTTTTATTTATGTTATAGCCATTACTTTTACGCTAAGGGTATAGGAGGAGTAATGACATATGTGTGTATATTGAGCGTGTTTGTACGTATGAGTGTGTTTCTGTAACTGTTTGTAAGCGAAAATGTGTTTGTGTGTATGTATGTGAATGTACGCACATTATGAGCCTCATGTAGATAATTAATTTCTTAAATCTAATTTCTTTCTCGTTGTAACCATGTGCAATAATTTTCCAAGCATTGTTACATTCCGTTTGTGAGTGTGTGTATTTTATAGATATTTTTATAGATATTGATGATTTGTTTTTTTTAACCTCGTATTATTGTATTATGTATGTATTCGTTTCCATCTGCCACCGAGTATTGCTCACTAGAAGACCAATAAATTATTATTATTATTACCTTTTTATTATTTATTTATATTATTTATTATTATTATTGTTTCCACGCAATCTGTTATCTAAAAAAACACGTATTACATTGAAATGCAGTCAAGAAATAAAAATCGATTCTCAGATCTGTTGGTTGAGAGATTGAGTTGGGAGTATCTCGAAATAAAGTCTTACAAAAACGAAACAAGAAACTTAGATGTCGCAACAGCGAGTGTTTTATTTTATTAGCGAATGAATCAACGTGGAAAGCAAATACCTTATTTCCTACGACTCTGTACGAATAATGAAGGAAGTTTTGTTCTGAGAAAGGAACTGATTCATTTCATTTAAACTCTGATCCCTTTTCTTCAAAAGTCCAATATTTATGTTTCTCTTTTATCTTTTTTTTCTTTTTCTGATAATGCTCATTTATATAACAGAACGGAGGAACAATTTTCGAAGGAGATTTGAACAAAGAGTTTTATATTGCTTGAAAATACTTTTAAGTTTCTTCAGTTTCGTATTTTTTCCTCTTACCCTTCGTTGTTCCAATTATACGAAAAGCAATTTGTTACGCCATTTGCTGAAAGATTCCAAGACGAAATAATAATCAAAACATTCGTAATATCATAAATGGTCCACGGCTACCGTCAAGAGAAAATTGCGACGGACCGGGACACGAACCCGGAACCTTCTGCTTTGACCGCAGGTCAACTACTGCTGTGATACTAACTTCCCTCCCCGAGTAGGTACTTGGAAGTTGTGGGTACTACACGTTTGACTGACTGGTGTCGATATAAAGATAAACGTTCGTAAAGTGAAGACATATTCTCAGAGTCTTCTTACTTTGCCGCTAAGAGAAATTCAACTTAAAAAATATATATATGAACGGAACCGCACTCTGTTCATTAGTTTATTGTGTATTAGTCGCAGTAAATTACTTTATTGTCCTCAACGTGATCATGCACGGTTTGTAAAAGCTCTCTTGACAATAAATTATTTATATATTTATTTATTTATTTATTGTCAGTCTAACTGGCTTGATGTTGGTATAGAACCTGTACTCAATGTAGCCAACGCTTTCACTTCGCCATCGTCCATGATATTAATGACAAGGGTACCTCGCGATCTGTTGGCAAGACATTCGAACTTGAATCATATTGCCAACCTAGGAGAACTATTCAATTCACTTGCTCTTGAGACGCTGTTCTGTTCTTCTTTCTGCATCGAGCGAAGTGTGGAACGAATATTATCTTGTGTCGTAGTTTGTTGTACATTTTTCTAGTAAGAAGTAGCGGGACGCTTTAACCTCACATTATCAGCTGATGAGAATTACATTGTGGAGCGCTGCCAGCACGCGAGTGAGTTTCAAGGACTTGTTTCGTGGAGGTTGGCAATTTGTTTAAGGCAGCCGTATTGAATAATTTTAGGCAAAGTATCGTTACTTGGAATATACATGTCTCTCTTAATGATTTGTAAGCATTAAAGTTTCCTGAAAACACTGTGTTTGCTTTACGAGATGACCAATGCAAGGGGAGAAATGGTTTTACGAATACCTGGAACACATAGTGAAAATTTAAGAAATAGAAGGAGAAGAAGGGGGGCAGAAAGGGAAAGAAAAAAACATAACGTTTGTGGGTTATTTGAAGGAAAGGGAACGTGTGTGAAATTAATACTGAATTAGTTGTTTGAATTGTTTGAGTTGTTTCAATGAAACACGAGGAGGATGTTTCAGAAACATTCGAGGTACTACAAAACAATTACTCGACATAAAATATTTAGTAAAAAGCTTTCAATTCATTAATAATGAAAGACTTACGACCTTTTATGGACGAACGTTATATATATATATTGTGTGATTAAAGGCGTTTATATATATTTGTGACGTTTCGACCTTCGTTTGAAGTCTTCGTCAGGTGGTACAAATTAAAACAATAAACACAACATAATATAATTAACATAACTATAAACATCAAATGTTTGTTTGTAATATGGGTGTACTTTCTGATTTTGTTATAAACATATGTTTATATTTATGTTAATTATATTATGTTGTGTTTCTCTTTATAATTTGTACCACCTGACGAAGACTTCAAACGAAGGTCGAAACGTTGATAATCTTTAATTACAAAATATCTATACTGTTCCTTAAATGTTCGAAGTCTTTAATAAATTATTTAATCGACGTTAATTGTAGTAGAATTGCTATTCCCTATTTCCTAACAGTTGCTACCTTTCGGTTATATATCTAAGTGCCAAGAACTGTATTATAAGAACCAGCGATGTGATGGTTATAAAATTCCGTCTCGTTCATTGTGAACTGGTGCTTATACAAATATTCTACAAACTATATTTCTGTTAAAATGAAAACGTACTCATAATCGAATGATTCGGTATTTTAATTGCATTCTTTTTTTATCTTTGTAGTAGATGAAAGATACAATATAGATGATGGGTTTCACTTCATAAAGGTATTATTAAACTTAATCCGTGCAAAAGAGAGCTAAAAATCCGTCATTCATCACCCTGCACTTGATTACGTCCTTTAATCTTCCCTAACAGAATCCATAATTAATTGCTTAGCTTAATTCAATACCGAAGTTATTATTCGAGTAAAGGAAACAATTTGTATAGCATGCGAAGAATATCCAAATTAGTTGGAGCCAAGCAGTTCCCGTATTTCGAGAGCTTGTAGCGTGTCTTTATAAAACGCTTTTATGAATACCTAACTACATCAATTTTACGAAGAATGGAGCTCTCTTCCCCGTGAATATTCAAGCTGGGCTCTGGAGCTTTCGTATGCTTAGGATTTGGAATTACATCACAGTAGCCGTTCTATAGAAGAAGGGAAACCCTGGCGATACTCATAGTCACATTACATTGCCTCGGGAATCTAATTCGAACGGAAACCGTTTATTCAATTTTAGTTGCAGTAAATTACTCAATTGACGTAAACATGGTCATATGTAGTTCGTAGCAGCTCTCTTCCCAATATATTTCTCTATTTATTATCAGTCTAACTGACTTTGCTTGTTGGCACAGAGCTTACGCTCAAAGCAGCCGACGCGTTTACTCGTTCGTAAGAGTAACGATGAACTTCGCGCTATGTTGGCGGGACATTCTAATTTCTGAAAACTGAAAAAATCTATCGCCAATATAATTCACTTTTTCTCTTGTGAAGCTATTCGGTTCCTTCTGCATCGAGCAAAGTGTGGAACGAATACTATCTTCTTGTGTTATAATAATAAATTTATTGTCAAAAAACAGTACAAACTGCGTATGACCACGTGGAGGACAATAAACTAATTTACTCTCCGGAAGCAAGCAAGGGACCATCCCATCAATTCCGATCAAGGGCCCTAAGGCAGAGGCGGATTCAAAAATTTCAGCAAAAGTTCCTAGATAAGATAAAAAGTTAGCTGCGAGTTATAATACATATATAATGTCAATATGTTTGTAATTTAACGCAAATATGTTTGTAAATTTACATGTACAAGTTATTATCGAACTATAGATTATTCTGAGTATAGTGTTTAAAAATCATAAGAGTTGAAAAAACACTAAATTCACGATTTATTGTTACAATAAACACGCCCCTAGACAAAGCCTAGAGAACCTGTATAAGAAATCCGCCTCTACCCGAAGGAAAAACGGAGAAAAACCCGGGCCAGGATGGGGCTACAGAATTAATGTACACAACCGTGCCAAAGTTGAGTACACATAAAACTAAATTAATATGAGCCATACGGCAACACAATCATGCAAGAAAATAGTTTTTGAAATTGTTATAAGTTATTTAAAAAAGTGCTACAGCAATGGCGTGACAAAGTACAAGACGGATTTAACTTTGATTAAAATCAATAAATTCTTTTACAGTGTAGAAGCACTGGTGCAGGAGGCAGTTTTTAACCGCGGATTTGAAGAGATTCAATTTCATCATGTCTTTTATATTCTTGGGCAGGGAATGATATAGAACGATTCCCGAATGATGCGATCCCTTTTGGCAATTAACGTGGTTATTAACGCGTATTTCTTTACAGCAAGTATCCGCTTTTCTGACTGTTAATATGTATTCGGATATTACTTAAATTGGTAAATGTTGGCAATGTGAGTTAGGTAGTCACATGGCACAGTTTTCGTAAAAGTTACACGACTTGGACTATATGAAGCCGAAGCATTTTCGGAAGATCCCTTTTTTCTTCTTTTCTTTCGGCGGTGGGATCGAATATGGAAATGTTATAGCCAGAGAGAGCTTACGTTGAAAGGGGTGAGGGGGTTTGTAGGGTCGAAAGCGAATAACGGGTTCATTATCGTAGCACAGAGTGCGCTATCCACCGCCGCTGCTCTATTGATCAGAAAGGAAGCTGCCCGGATGGTTGTGTGCGTGCGACGGCAGACGCTGGACTCGCGAAAGGTTTTCTTTTTGTTATGGTACAGCGGTCGGCGAGTTTTTGTTAATTAAGTCCAATGTGCTCGCGAAAGATAATATGCAAATTATACTAACATTAACGTCCATTGTATAATCTAATTAAATAAATAATTAGAAAGTTACGACATTTTATGGACAAATAATATTTGAAATATGTTGAACAAAGTGTAGTTACCTCACATTGCATTATTTTTTATTGGGGCTTTACCGCTCGCCGACACAGCCTTCATTGCATTAATGATGATCATTTATGGATTGGGAAAATACTTTCATTTTGGAATAAGAAGTTAATTATTACAAACGTTGTATATCAGAAATGAGATTTATAAATAATACACACGGGAGTTTAAATTTACTAACAGACACTGAAAAACTATCTTGTTTATACAATACACTATTATAAATGCTATGCTTATATATTTCTGCTTTTTTGTAAACAATTTTGTTTATATCATGTTCATTTGTCCTGTAGTTAAGTTTACTGTTATAATTTGTTATTACTTGATCCCCTGACGACGGAGTAAATCCACGTCAAAACGTAGTGAGCTCTTAACAGAAAATATATGATTCAAAGTCCATAAAAGGTCTTAAGTATTTAATTATTTATTGAATTAGATAATATGCAAATGTTAATTTCGAAGAAATGTAATGTAGTAGTACTTGAATTATCTGGATCAAATATCCGTGTAATCAACTATCCAAATAATTGGATTATTTCGCAATAAGAGGTTATTTCTAAGTCACAATGACTAAGGCATATTCTATTGTGCCACAAAAATTAAAAACCAAGTCATTATATACATCATTTAAAAATTTAATGATATAGGTCTATTGTGGTAGTACCAGGTGGTTATAATGAAAGTTACCCTGTTAAGACCTACGTAGAGCCGTAAGTTCAGGTGGACGTATTTCGTTGAGACGTGCTAAATACGTCACAAGGACAAAAAGGGAAATCTGCAATGAAAAGTAATAGTTGAAATTTCGACCACCAGATGAAAAGGTGGCACATAAAAGATAAATTGGAAACACAAAACTTTATTACTCCCACATTTGTACAATGTGCACTTGTTCCATTTGCGTCAGTCACATTCGCACTGACTATTGGCCCGGGTTTTTCTCCGTTTTTCCTTCGAGTAGAGGCGGATTTCTTATACAGGTTCTCTAGGTTTTGTCTAGGGGTGTGTTTATTGTAACAATAAATCGTGAATTTAGTGGGTTTTTAACTCTTATGATTTTTAAACACTATACTCAGAATAATCTATAGTTCGATAATAACTTGTACATGTAAATTTACAAACATATTTGCGTTAAATTACAAACATATTGACATTATATATGTATTATAACTCGCAGCTAACTTTTTATCTTATCTAGGAACTTTTGCTGAAATTTTTGAATCCGCCTCTGCCTTAGGAATTGCCCTTGATCAGAATTGGTGGAATACGTCCCTTCCTTGCTTCCGGAGAGTAAATTAGTTTATTGTCCTCCACGTGGTCATACGCAGTTTGTACTGTTTTTTGACAATAAATTTATTATTATTATTATTATTCCTTAATTGAGAGCAAAAGCATAACTCGTCATGTTTGTGCCATCGATCGAGAAACACTTGTAGCTAGTGTTGAACACTTTGCTTTGAACTTGTGTTTGCGTAGATCGCACGTATCTTGTAAAGATCTCCATCTGGATTATGCGGCACGGAGAGCGAAGAGAAGGCATTTCCAGTGCCAAGGCGTGTTTGACAACGGAACTCCGAAGATTGGTGTGCGTCCTTCTCTATCACAAGGGACTTTCCTCTAGGCCACCTGCAGCGCTAGGAACGAAACTTGAACCTATCTTACAATCGTTCGATCTTATTGTTCGACGTCTCAACTGTTAATGTCAGTGAAACAGTGTTCTCTGCAATGTGATTGGATGATTTTGGAAATAAATCTCCACAAGTATACTGTCATAGAAACGAATGGTAGTCCTTTACTGTTTCTATATATCTACGTGAATTATCAGCCGATGTATTCTGTACAACTCTAAACGAATACGTCACAAGGAAGCATGTGTATTAAGAAATCATAAATTCTTAATTTTGCAATAAGTATTTGGTTGTTAATTAACGAAATAAAATAATGACGAACGAGAGCGGAAAATTCAGGTGAAGCTGAGGAATTATTTTTAATTAGCTAAAATGGGATCCAGTGCCCTCGAACTATTAATCAATGAAGAAACATGTGATATGTGATTTGTGTCCGTAGGTACTGGAGGAGAAAATAAGTTTTCAATTCTTGCACATTACCTCTGCGTAATATTCATTAATACTCGTAGTAATATGAGAAGATGATTAACCGTCGGATTGTTTTTTTAGAAATGCGAGACACCCACCTCCTCAAACACATAAATACACACATGTCCCCTAGACTTTTGGTTCATTTTCTGCCTCAGTGGATGAACGAATCACACAAATCAAGTATCGGACTACGATTTTCTATCACATCATCTTACATCTCCTTTCCTGAGATAATAACAGCATTCAAAAATTACATCAAGGAAAGACGCGAGTTATTTTAAAACGATGTAATTTGACTTCTTGATTCCTGTTTACGTAGCGAATGCTAAATGTGAAATCGAGAAGACCTTTTGCCTACAACGCGGATATACGGGGAAAATGGTATTTGCCATTCTATTCAGGTAAATATAAGGTAGCATTCATATGTTCATACAGATATACGTTAGATTCTATTTTAATTGCTTGGGTTGATCTAGTTACTCAATAATAAGCAGAAAATTTGGAAGAGTAATGTATTTCTTGTTTCGTCTGTGGAATCATAGACGAGAGTGTTGCGAGAAAAAGTGTAAAATAAACTGGAAATGAAGAATGCAAGCAACCTCGTGAATAAAGCACCGGTGACCTTTTAGAGTTAGCGCTCGATGCTTTTCCCCTTTCATCCGTTTGTTCATTTCTGGTGAGCAGGACGTTCCTCCAGCTCTGCAGCCTCCGTAAGCAGGATCATCACTCACCCTTTCAACGTAGCCAATTGTGTCGAGCAATTGTCGACGCCTGCCCTCACCCTTTCTCCCTGAGCAGCCCCCTCACCCCTCTTCAAGTCTCATCTCAGTGCGAAGTCTTCCTTTTCTTTTTCCCCTCTTTTTTGCGTGACGATCTTCACACGTTTACTCTTCTGTTTCTCTCTCTCGGTCTTCCCTTTCCCTTTTTTATTCTCTCGGTCTTCTCTTTCCCTTTTTTATTCTCTCTCTCTCTGTCTTCTCTTTCCCTTTTTTATTCTCTCTTTCCCTTTTTTATTTTCTCTCTCCCTTTTTTTATTCTCTCTCTCGTGGTTTCATTTTTGCTGAGTGCTTCCTGAGCCCGCCACTTCCTCCGTGCCGAGCACTTCACGGTCACCGCCCTCCCCCCACTGCGTGTAACCACCCACCCCCCTCTGGGGTGAGCGTAGACTCTCCAGGGAAATCACTTCATACTTACCCCCCTGCTCAAACACACATCGGACTAAGCTGAGCGACCACTACTTCGCGGAGAGATTTCGAGTTGAAATTATGTCCGCTAGTGTAGCCTTGGGCTCTAGCTTCGCTTAATTGTATTACTCCTTGTGAAATGGTAATGATCAATGCATCGATTGGCCAACAAATAATGAACAATGGCCGCTTCAATACTCCGAGTGGAATACTTTAAAATTGGCTTGAGAATATACATCTGCGCCAGTGCCATCCAGGCAGGGCTGCCATTGCCACGGCGAAGTGATCGGAGGGTCGAGGAGCAAAAATGTGCTTAGAAGAATAAAATGTATGAGTCTAGTGACCGCGATGCGTACTATTCTCAAATGTCTAATTAAGGATAAATCTCAGAAACTACAAATTCTACAAACTTGTAGTTTAGGGGATATGTTCCCGTGTAAACATCCGCTATCAAAGGATTTTACTTACATCTACCCCTAAGGGAGTGAAATAGGTGTTGGAATGTTTTATGTATTTATCCATAACTTTAAGAACAACGTCAACGAAACATGATACTATCGGATAACAGAAGCACTGCGGGAAGAGGGTGAGACGCGCAAATAACGTATTGGGGACGATATCCCTAAGGTTTTTTGTGTATTCGAGATGCATAAACGAATTTCCAGTGATCTTATGTAGGTATCCTTGAGGTGCACCACACCCCCGAAGGTGGGTGTTGGGAAGAGCGTGACACAAAATTATCAAAAATATCCGCTAAAAATGGATCTTGCAAAAACTCACCCTTAAAGGTGTGAAATGGGAAATCTACAAACTTTTTTTAATTACTTGAATGCAAATAAGGCACAGAGGTTACAAACCAATACTATCAAACCACAAACATAAATTGATAATATTCTCACAGGATATCAATGGGAATGTGAGAAAGAGTAAAGTTACAGACATATTACAAAATTCACGTGAGCAAAGCTGTGGGGACTCGGCTAGTATCGATACAATTCTGTAAATGTAAATGTTTTATTCTAGAATTTCCAGTACATTGTTCAATTATATCTGCCTCTACATCAACTCATAGTTTTCAGAGCTACTTGTAGAATTCGTGACCACCCCAAGCAGGATTCTATTCTTGGGATGTAAACTTGATCAATCCAAGAAATATGTAAAGTGAGATAGTTAAAGTTACAATTTAGTCGAAAAAAATCTTAAATTATTTTATTTGTTCTCTAAAAATGGATTAAGAAAGAAATTCACGAATTCAATTATTTTTTCATTCTTTTGAGGGAATATTTTGTAAAATGCTCAGAAATTCAAAATAAAACAGCTCTGCATCTAGAGATATCTATAATAATATTTGTCTACTTTTAATTATTAGGACAATTACACAGAATTGTCCGTAACTATTATTATTGAATCGGGGCAAAAGGGAGCTGTAACGAAATCTTGAGCCTTTTGCACAGTTTGATGTGGGGTGCAGGCTCAATAATGTTGATATTAACCTGGATGTAAAGATTAAAGTAGTCGAAAAACCACCCCTCACCTCTGAGGGGTGAGCGATGTTTCAAGATCCCTATTCGTCCTCTTTGTTTTTATCTTTTAGGCATTTAAAAATTTCACTCATCTAAAAGTTATGTGAATATTTTTGGAGAAAAATGTTTCAAATTTATATACAGGGTTTTTCACTACCAACTACAGAATGTTTTTCTATGGAATATCGTTGAGAAGAGAAAATTTATTTCATAAATCATTAAAAAAAAAAAACGTCCCTTAGAACTGAGCGACACAATGTGATAATGTGAGGATATCTCGTACTGTGTCAGTCTGTATATTCTGTTGAGCTCATACGGATTTTCAAACGTGTGAAAACCTCGTTACATGTTATAATAAAAACTGAGGAAGTGTATCAAGCATCATAAAATTGGTGACAAATCTTATTTTCTAAATTGAAGTTAACTTGTTTTTCATTTCTTCATATTTTATTCTTTAATCATTTATTCAAAGAAACGTGTGAGAGTAGGAAAAACAAATGAAGTAAATATTGATTTTGTGATAACTTTCGGTCAGGTGAAAATGGCGGCAAGCCGGGATTCGAACCCCGGACTCCCGCTTTGATCGTAGGGGTGTTAACCACTACACCACCCTTCCGCCTTCCGCAACTGTGCACCATTTTCACCCAGACTGCTCTTTTGAAATTAAGCTGAACTGCTTTTTTTGACATTAAAGTTCATTGATTTTGCCGACTTCTTAGAATGTAAATAAAATTTGGTTATAAGATGCAGATTGTAGCAACCCCATTTTCTAGTAATGTAATTGTACACTTTACGTCACATGAAGTAAAATATCACGTGAAACTTTGTATTTTCTGTTCTTGATTCAGTAAAATGCTTTGGACATTAATATCCATTTATTATCCAAATAGATAAATAGAATTCCCGGTGTCGAGAGCAGTATGGCAGGTTAATTGAGTTGAAATAGCGATGGAGCATTTTAGATACTCTATAGGTAATCTACTTTGCAGAAAATTTCATTAATATATGAACCAATTAGTTTGACGAAATAAAAGGGGTATAGAGTAAGTATTTAGAGGTTATTCACCAAAACTGGACAGTAGATCGGCGTCACGCTCCGTATGAAAATGCATTATTGCATTTTATATTGAGATCTACCAAAACGAAACGTTACTTTTTATCCCTGAATGAAATAACACAACCAGAAATTAAAGCAATCATTAATTAGAATGAGATAAGGTACAAAAAATAGCTAGCATTTTGTTCAGCATTTTCTATCAAATTCGAGAAGAAAATCGCTCGAATGAAAAAAAAAATGAATTATATCGTGTAGTTTTTCCGAGTATAAGGTATATTAGTCTTCATGACAACTTATTGAATTAAAACTTGTGAGTCAGGACTCCTCCCTTTTGAAAAAAAACTAAAGCATTGTGTTACACAAAGTGTAGTAACCTCACATTGCAAAAATAATGATCACTTGATGGATTAGGATTGCACATTAATATCGGACAAACAGTTAATTATTGCAAATGTTGGATATCAGAAATAGTTCTTATAAAAAATGCACACAGGAGTTTGAATGTACGCACTGACCCAGAAAAGCTATCGTGTATTTACAATAACATGTTTGTATGATTTCTGCTTTTTTTTTTGTTGTTGTTACAACACATTTCGAGTTTACATTTTTACTTTTAATGCCGTGTACAATTGTTGTTTCACCTGACGACTACTCGAACTACAGCCGAAACGTCGTGTTCTTAAAAGCTCCAAATAAATGGTAGTAGTCCATCAGGAGGTCGCGAGTCTTAAATTATTTATTTATAACTGACTAAACAAAAAAACGAGACTCCTGTAGTTGATGATTCACTTACATCAATGTTCACCGATAGAAGATTCGAGAAGAACCGAACCCGCAATCTAATTAACGAGAACCTTGAAGACCGAACAAATAAAGAGCAACGTGCTAACATCAAATCAGAACAGAAGTTTATATCGCGGATTGAAGATACGTCTTTGTCAGAGAACCTATCTCAAGAAGGTGATGTATATAAGATATAAGAAACATTTTTGTTTTAACTGTTTATTTGTCTTCACAAGAAATTGTTCTGCTTTGTTTAGAGCTTTACCGGTCACAATTCGGTCATCAATCCTGATAGATAAATATATAATTAAATTAATAACTAAATTTATTGTAAGAAAAGCAGTTACAAACTGTGAATGACCACATGGAGTACAATAAACTAAACTATTTTACTGCTTCCTTAATTAACCTAACCAGCTTAATATAACTATTAATTTCATAATTACGTATTAATTTACTGCTTAATTGATATAACCTCCTTCAGATCTAACGGATGAACGAATGGCAAAATCTAAATACAGAGTTCGCGAAAGCAGCCGCTACAAAAGTAGAAATGCAAAGTAGCTTTTAAACAATACCTGAATAGGATAATATTATTTATAAAATTTCATTAATTTCCCTTCAATATAGATGAAAATATTCTACCACCCATAATTATTTCAAACGTTTTGTAAAATCAATTAAGTTTTAATTATCTCGGGAAAACTTTCGATTTGTCTATTATTATTAATAATAATACTTTTTAACCTACAAGTGAGCAATACTAGGTGGCAGATAGAATAGAAGACATAATACAATAATAAGAAGTTAAATAATGAATTATCGTCCAAATATCTATAAAATATTTATAACATTAGTACACATAGTTACAACGAGAAAGAAATTACATTTAAGAAATTAATTATCAAAATGAGGCCCGTATGTTTGTGTATATTCACATTCGTATTGACAAATGTGTATATTTTATTGATTTTAATAAAAGTTAAATCCGTCTTGTACTTTATCACGCCACTGCTGTAGCACTTTTTAAATAACTTATAACAATTTCAAAAACTATTTTCTTGCATGATTGTGTTGCCGTATGGCTCATATTAATTTAGTTTTATGTGTACTCAACTTTGGCACGGTTGTGTACATTAATTCTGTAGCCCCATCCTGGCCCGGGTTTTTCTCCGTTTTTCCTTCGGGTAGAGGCGGATTTCTTATACAGGTTCTCTAGGCTTTGTCTAGGGGC
>NNCF01128097.1:391449-408916 GCA_002313205.1 Laupala kohalensis | reverse complement strand
CGGAATTGATGGGATGGTCCCTTGGTTGCTTCCGGAGAGTAAATTAGTTTATTGTCCTCCACGTGGTCATACGCAGTTTGCACTGTTTTTTGACAATAAAAAAAATTATTTAAAAATTTATCAAACACTAATTATATGTTCGTATCTCAAAATATTACAGACTGAATTTTGTAAAAAAGAAAAGAAAAAGAAACCCGAGGTGTGTGTTTTGTATCTTTTGACTTTTTGTCCTCTTCGAGAACTTCAGTAGCTTCCGCTGCGCGTTGAGTGAAGCGGTGGGTGTCTGTCATCGTAGCTTTCCTTCGCCGCCGGAAGCTTCGTTCCAGATCTGCTCTCTCTCTGTCTCTCTCTCTCTCTCGACATTCTCTTCGTATGTTGAACTTCGTTTTCACAAGTTTCGAACGAAATGCTTGGCAGGTTTCATTGCGAGTTCAGGACGACTTCCACCCGATCGTCGTCTGAAGTGACAGAGAAAGAGTGCAGGGGTTTGAATCATGAGTGGCTCATGAATTTCCGTTGAATGAGAATCGGAAAATCTCACGAAATTGGTGTCTGCTCGTAATGAGTGATTATTCAGTACTTAAAAATTCTATCTCGAGCTTAATGATTTCCTCCTGAAATTTGTTTAAGGAAAATGAATCAAAATTTCCTTCTGCATTGGGGAATAATTTTTATTTATATATTGTACATAGATTTTTTAAATTATGTAGATAATTTCTTGCACCCGTACCTTTCGAAGGTAATTAGAAATAACTCTAAATATTAAGAAAACATTATGTACTGTCTATTATTGAAGTAATGAAATGACTCTGGATGACGATTATATTATTTCTTTTGCTACCTTTGAACGATCGGAATTCCATAAAAACTGTGAGAGTGGTATAATTGTTTAAGAAGCAGAAGAAGGTCCCCTAGTTTAAATTTGTCCATTACATAAAATAAATAAATAAATTTATTGTCAAAAAATCAGTACAAACTGCGTATGACCACGTGTAGTAGATTACTCTCCGGAATCAAGCAGAGGGACAAATTCCGTCGAGGGTTATTCTAAGGATTTAACACATTTCAGCAGACGAAAATAACGATAAACGAGTGGTTCGGTGCGCGATATAAAGTTTACACAGTGGCAACCAATTTGCATTTGATAAAAACACAAAAACGGTATTTCAGAAGAAGGTATTACTATCAACTGATTTAATGTTTTTAAATAATATAAGTAAATTGTGTTCTTTCTTACAGACATTATATTTCATCTAACGAAAACAAGTTTTTTTTTTTTTTTGCGACGTATTGCCATTGGCTTTCGCTCATTTTTTTGACAGAAATAAAACTGTTGACTTTTGGGTGCAATGTCACAATTGATCGCATATCTGCAGATGATGACAGAAAGTGAAACTATATAAACATGAAACATCATTTTGCAAATCCAAAGACTTTAGAATCGAGTCTCAGAGCTTTCAACTTCGTGATCATTTTACATAATGAATGATTCAGACGGAATAAATACAATTGAAACGTCTGACACGAAATAGAGACATTATAAAATGAAAGATATCATCATTAATATCTATCACTTTGATGAAATCAATCTGTAAAAATGATTAAACCATCGTATTAACATGTGTTACTTATACAACATTATCGAATTCATGATTACATTATAAATATTAAATACACTATGAATTCCCATCCTTGCCCGGGTTTTTCTCCGCTTTTCCTTCGGGTAGAGGCGGATTTCTTATACAGGTTCTCTAGGCTTTGTCTAGGGGCGTGTTTATTGTAACAATAAATCGTGAATTTAGTGTTTGTTTTTTTCAACTCTTCTGATTTTTAAACACTATAGAATAGTCTATAGTTCGATAATTACTTGTACATGTAATTTTTTTGCGTTAAATTACAAACATATTGACATTCTATTAGTATTATAACTCGCAGCTAACTTTTTATCTTATCTAGGAATGTTTGCTGAATTTTTTAAACCTGCCTCTGCCTTAGGGCCCTTGATCGGAATTGATGGGATGGTCCCTTGCTTGCTTCCGGAGAGTAAATTAGTTTATTGTCCTCCACGTGGTCATACGCAGTTTGTACTGTTTTTGACAATAAATTTAAATTTATTATTAATTAATTTGTTTTTAAATATTTAAATAATTAACTTAATTTGCCATAACCTGTTGCGAAGCTTCACAGTATTATTCGCCTATATTACAACTGAACGAGTTAAACCGATACACAAAACATTGTACGAGCGAAATAAATGTAAATACAAATTTGAAGATACCCTTATTTCGATTTGTACACCTGCACCAAAAGAGTCAAGAAACGACAGATGAACTATAATATTTACTTCCTTAACTAAAAAAGGAAAGCGACGTGAGTTGTTTTAGCAGACTGTTTAATTTTGATTCATATTAAAAAAAGAAAAATTCACGTTACAATTTCGTAAGAACAATTTGGATTTGAAACACTGCGTTTTGTCCGTAATGAGAGACTAGTTCGTGGCTAGCGTGTGACAGTTTTCAATTTGGTAGAAAGAGATCTTGCAGAAATATAATTTAAAGATCTTCAAGTCTGACTACAAACCTGTTTTTCCTCTTGAAACTCGAGAACCACTCATTTGATTTACGTTACTGTTTTCTTTCTCTTGCAGGATTTTGGTACACATTTTGTAGGCATTTTGTATACATTTTGTATCTGAAGTAATAGTAAATAGCGACGATAGACAATGACGTCCGGAGAAATAAATCAATCAACGGAGACGTATGCATCGCATGGCAATATGTTCGCCTCAAAGAGTTCTACAAAAAAATCCGCGACAGTATATATCTATCTACAATGGTCTACTAACCTAAAGTATCGAAAAAGAAAGTTACGGAAAATAGACTTGTAAAAATACTTCAACTAAAGAGGGTAATTGGTGTAGGAAAACAAGAAACCTCATGCAGTTAAATGCGAAAGAAGAAAACTGTTTTTAAATAATAAAATTTGGACGAATAGTTTAGATTTTACAAGCGTTTTAGTCTTAGAGGCAGCCGTAGCCGCCGTCTGTTGTGTTCCCTGTTACCAGGCAACGCATGCGACTGTCGCGAGTTGCTGTACGTGAAGCGAACAAACATTTTCGACTACTCTAAGTGTAACACAACAAAACCACACGAGCGAAGCCAAGAAGGGTGACTATAGTCTAGGAACACAACAGACGTTGCTCTACTGTGATATAACAGTACGGTTTTGGTTGTTTTTTTTTGTCTCTGTTACTAAAATTACATAATTTTGAATCAAAAGTGCTAATATTATACTAATATTTCAAGGGGAAATAGACACTCGGAATAGTTACGAGAAAAATGTTCACAAGAGACCTCGAAAGAATACAGAAAACAGCAATAATGTCTATTAATTATTATTGTTTTTCCTTATATTTTGCCATTGGGTAAGATCTGCCCATTCGCAATTAAATAAATATTAATATTTTATAATACAAACTGGATCGAAGGAGAAAAAGAAAAACACTGTATCATTCCGCCGACGTTTCGAAAATTTATATTTCGTTCATCAGGGCTTCACACAACAATTAGTCTACAATTAGTCGATATTCTTGGTTTCTAGCAATAAGTTAAATACTAAATATACACTGACAAACAATAAATAAATAAAACATACCTGTGTAAATTCACAACGCGACAACTCACTCATCCATCACAAACTCGTTGCATGTCACATACCTTATGGGTTGTTGTGTGTGTTTAGATGAACCATGAGGCAAAGTAGGAAACGACTTTTATTTCCAGCATTCTTAGCAATACCAGAAGTCACAATTAGAATATCACGAATACATCGCCCCGTATTCAGGATTTAAATTGCCTCAAAGTGCTTACAAACCACTTTTGGCGATGAGTACGGGACATATTCAGTAGAGCGTCTGTAGTTGTATGCGAGATGTAATAAGTTTTGTGAATGATGAGTTAAGAGTTAAGTTGTTGTATTGTGAATTTATACAGTTGGGATTTTTTAGATATATAGATCTAAAGTATTTATTATTTGTTAGTGTATATTCAATATTTAACTTGTTAATAGTAACTAAGAATATCTACTAATTGTAGACCTTGTTGTGTATAGCGCTGACGAATATATAAATTTTCGAAACGTCGGCGGAATGATACAGTGTTTTTCTTCTTCTTTTTCTTCTTCGATCCGATCTCAATAACCAGTTTATATTCTAAAATTTGGAGTCAACAATATGGAGTATACAGATTAACATTTTTGTTTAAAATTTGGTGTTCCGTTGATTTTTTCTCTCTTTTCCATCAGCTGTAGAACATTTTCAAACGAGAATGTGATCGAGAAAGACAACTGTTTNGATCGAGAAAAACAACTGTTTCGTGTCCATCACTTTCAATTACTACCGAGCGACATCGCTTTGATATTCGAGTAAAATAAACGTCCCCTTCTCCAAACACACGCAGCGAGAAGCTCTTTCCACAGAGCGGACTCTGTAATTGAAAAAGTTACGCTCAAATATTATAATTTCAGGACAAAGGGATTTCCTCTGATAAAATGTGCTGTGTTTGGAACTCCATTCTCTGCTTTTGGTGCGTTCTGCTGTAATACCTCTCGGGGCGCGCGTGAGACAGTTATTATTATTATCATTTTTATTATTNATAACAATTTCAAAAACTATTTTCTTGCATGATTGTGTTGCCGTATGGCTCATATTAATTTAGTTTTATGTGTACTCAACTTTGGCACGGTTGTGTACATAAATTCTGTAGCCCCATCCTGGCCCGGGTTTTTCTCCGTTTTTCCTTCGGGTAGAGGCGGATTTCTTATACAGGTTCTCTAGGCTTTGTCTAGGGGCGTGTTTATTGTAACAATAAATCGTGAAATTTGTATTTTTTCAACTCTTATGATTTTTAAACACTATACTCAGAATAATCTATAGTTCGATAATAACATGTACATGTAAATTTACATACATATTTGCGTTAAATTACAAACATATTGACATTCTGTTAGTATTATAACTCGCAGCTAACTTTTTATTTTATCTAGGAACTTATGCTGAAATTTTTGAATCCGCCTCTGCCTTAGGGCTCTTGATCGGAATTGATGGGAAGGTCCCTTGCTTGCTTCCGGAGAGCAAATTAGTTTATTGTCCTCCACGTGGTCATACGTAGTTTGTACTGTTTTTTGACAATAAATTTATTATTAAATTTATTACTTTTATAAACACGAAATCTCACAAATTGCGAAGCCTACGAACTTGAAATTTGGACGGTAGATTTCTTTTAGGGAGTACACATCCTCGAAGAAAAGATTTTACTATGAAAATCCACGCCTTAAGCGGTCAATCGGGATTCGAATGTTTTATGAATGTGTTCCAGCGTAACTTGAGAGTACGATTTCAACCGAACTTGGTACATAGGTATTTCCTATCTGACAACATGCACTGTAGGGGTCCATGGCACCCCTGGGAAGGGGGTTGGAAGGAGGGGGGGAGATGTAAAAGTCCGAGATTAGATTCGAAAACATACGGCGCCGTTGAGATGGTCAAGGACGCGACCGATGCTTTGTAAGTTCACTACTAGTCCATATTGGATTTAATATAACCCTAGCGTCCTTAGGGGATGACAATGAGAGACGTGGAAAGATAATCCGAAAGACAGTTATTGATGTTGAATAAATCACGATTCGGGACCGCTGAAGTGGAATGACTCCCTCATCGTCACAAAAGTGCACGATCACCCCCTGTAAGGTATAAACACCCTCCGTGTTGGGGGTTTGAAGGGAATGAAATGTAAAAATAATTGAGAATGTCCGATATTAGTGTTGAGATAGTAGTATTCGGGGCGGCTGAAATTAGTGACATTATCGAAGACATAATTCTAAATTAGCCCACGTACACCCCTAGAGAAGGGGATTCCAGGTAAAAATTATCGAACATGCCAGATACCAGAGACGAATCTACAGTTTTCGTCGTCATTGAGTTGATAGTGACGTCCTGACACAGTGTAAATCGAAATTCATTCCTCATGAAAAAGAGACCCGTAGCACTATTTCGGTACGGGGTGGTTATACATTTTGTATGTAAAAGTATATAATATATTCGTGTATTTACTAAAGCGATCGCTAAGATTCTGGAGCTAATTCGTGTAGATCTCGAATTTTTCTTTCAACCGATTGCAATACTTTTCTTGGAAGTAAAAATTATAAGGCATGACGTAGGAGATTGAATGGACGTTAATGAGTACGTTGACCTTCTAAACAGCTGAGCGTCGAACGAAGTTTTTCTCAAAACGATATTTCGATCGCGCGTGGTGTGTTTTTTGTTGTTTAATAACGGTTTCCTTTATTAGCCCCTTTTTTTACGAACATGCACTGATGTATAATTAATTTACTTTTTAATTCAATTCACCCATGTGTAATAATATTACGTTGTTATTTACAACAGTCTTTTTCATTTTCATTTGTAGACCGTTGTGTCATTTAAGTAATTTCATTTTACCAACGGACCAGACGTTGGGATTCTGATTGCAATTTTCTAATTGCTCCGTAATAGCGAACGCTCTGTAAATGGGGGAGGAATATTGGATTATAATATGAACTCGACAAAAGATATTTTTAACAGTACATATACGCTACATGCGATGAATTGATGTATGTTACATCGGCATGAAGGCAACTTTGTCAACCAATCAAATCGAAAGAAATTGATTTAATAAATCGTCGATGAACCTAAGTTGCTCTCCGAAGTGAAGAAAACGAAACGTACAAAAGAAAGAAATACATTCAGGTGTCGGTTTCCAAAAAATCTCGTAAAAAAATAAAAATATCGAAGTGCGATTTTCAGGAAGTTAAGTCGAAATGTGGGGCTACGTTCTTTTAACAAATCAAATGTTTTGTAACTCTTTTGTGACGCATAGACATTTTATTACGTTTCAAAAATATCTAGTATGTCACTCTGGTCAGCCTGGGATATGTTCAGTGGCATGATACGTGTGTTATCGAAAAGTCGGATGGGTAGTCGAAGTCTTATCGACGTTCGAAAAGTGTACCGATTTTTTTTTTTTTTTGTGATTAACAGCAAAAAGTGTAGAAATGTGAACGAAGACTTCCGCGGCCGGAGTCAGTGTAAACGTGTTTCGGAAGATAGAACTCCCGACGTTTCCGCCATCCATAATGCGGCCTTCTTTAGGGAAATATCAGTCATAATGGTCTAAATTGCTGTCGTATTCCCCGACAAATCCGAGCGCCGAAACGTTGGTAGTTCTATCTACTGAGACCTGGCAAGTGCGTTGGAATATAGCAACAAAAGGAAGGAAGACGTACGAGTTTAAACGGAATGTGTCACATTCGCACACGTAAATCGTAAATGGTTTAACCCCGGATGAGCAGTGAGCTGAGTTTCTCTCAAATGATAGAAATACAAGGGAACACCTTAAAATATTCCACATTACTGATGACGTCAACGTGTGTGTGTGTGCGTGCGTGCGGTGAGGGAAAAGAAACACGCGTGTCCCATCTATGGAGATGAACGTGCAAAATACATTTGACGAACGACCACAGAAGGACCACAGAATGCCAGTAACACTAGGGGAAGAAATGATCAGAACAGAGGAGAGTTACAAAACTTTCAAAGAGAATATAAATGAAATAAAGTTAACAAAAGATGGAACGAAAGAATGATAGAGAAATATAGACAGGATTCACATAAAAATTAGAAGGTAAGATGAGGACAGTTGATTATGAAAATGTGTATTCTCAAATATATTATGTAGTACATATGTATTGTGATTCTATGTATTGTGAATGTGATTAAAAGTCGTGTAAAGTCGAGAGATGCAGACGCGACAGAAAATAAATAAATTTAATAAAATCTGCTGGGACGCGGCTGGTTCCGGACAAGCAATAGTGTATGAAGTTTAGAAATGTTCAAGAAGAAAAGTATAGTAAGAATCGTAGTGACTTATAATCGCTTTATTTGATCTGAATTCTGTCAAGAAACTTTTTTATTTCTATGAAGAATGCAGCTCCTATCATCTTCTATATCACTATTTCAAAAACACTCTTCAGTGGTTGATAACTTTCGGTCAGATGAAAATGACGACGAACCGGAAATCGAACCCGAAACTCCTGCATTGATCACAGGGGTGTTAACCACTACACCAACCGTTCGCCTTCCACAACTTTACGCTATTTTCGCCCAAACCTAAACCCCGGATGACACTTGCCCTTACAGGAAATAAGTGCATCAGGCGACAGACAATGCTGTGTGCAATTAAGTACCGGTTCCACAAGTACTTACGTGTTAAGGCTCGTTATAGCAGATATTTCTTCCATGTACCAGAAGTATGGGTGGAAATAGTGTAGAGTTGTGGAAGGCGAACGGGTGGTGTAGTGGTTGACACCCCTGCGATCAATGCAGGAGTTTCGGGTTCGATTTCCGGTTCGTCGCAATTTCCATCTTACCGAAAGTTATCACATCTCCTCCACGTCTAGGGTACACAGAAGAAATATATGCACACAATAAATAACTTCTTCCTACCACTGTGTGTCTCAATGTAAGACAATCATTTTAAAGGCAATTACTGGTCTTTAATAGTCTTCAATGAACTGTTGACAGACAAGTTTGCAGTGTAACCTTCCATAATATTTTGAATTTTAAATTTTAACTGATATGTAACTCAAATAGGTATCGCTGGTGTTTAATTCCTTTATAAAATCCAGAGCCCTGGAGAATAAATCCACCATACGTCGAAACGTTGGCAAAGAATGTAATAAACGAATGTAATTAAAGAAGAGTTGTGTACCAGTATTTCTGCCTTTATAATGATTGTTTAACATTGACGCACCCAGTGATTGGAAGAAGTTATTTATTGAGAATGTAAAAGACGATCAGAAATTCTTCATTGTAAAATATATGCACTCTTTAGTATTTGTTTTCTTCGTGACGTGTCGTACAGAATCACCAAGTACGAAACGCTCCCAGACGCTCCGCAACCGCTTGTGGCAGGCGCTATCTCTTGGGAAAGCTCGGAACTTCTTAGGGCTATCCGCCTGCAGAATATGCAACCCAACGTACGGATCTGCTTGGCGGGTGGATTACGCATGAGAAGCGTATTTATTACCCTCACAGGGGACAAGCGTTAATGTCGTCAGAGAAGTAAAGTACTTCTTTTTTTTTTTCTTTTTTTTTGCGACAGGATGGGGTCGTAATTTTCATGCACGTTTTGTGATGGTTTCCTTGAGCGTACAATGCTTGGATAAGGAGCTAGTAATATACAATGTTGCCGGAAATGTGGTAAGCTCCTTCTTAAATCTCCGTATAACCCCTGCGTACGTTCCCAGTTTTGAATTATCTCGTAGACGCGCTTTCTTGAGTTTTCGTGGAATATAAGACGACAATGCGATGGTTTTAGTCGCACAAAATGTTTCGTAGAGATATTATTTTCTCTTTGTCTTTTATTGTATATTTCCCGGAATTCTATGTAAAATAAAATATATATTTTTTCGTACGACGCACTTTATGTGTAATATTTCTTTTGGACGAATATCCTCCCACACTGTACTAATATACAAATGCCAAAAACAGTCCGTCTGTTTCCTACGTGATAATAACTTGTAAATTTACAAACATATTTGCGTTAAATTACAAACATATTGACATTATATATGTATTATAACTCGCAGCTAACTTTTTATCTTATCTAGGAACTTATGCAAAAAAAATTTGAATCCGCCTCTTCCTTAGGGCCTTTGATCGGAAATGATGGGAATGTCCGTTGCTTGCTTCCGGAGAGTAAATTAGTTTATTGTTCCCCACGTGGTCATACATTGCAGTTTGTAACTGCTCTTTTTACAATAAAATTTATTATTATTATTACGTGAATCTCCACTGAACATATCATAATGAAATTTGACAAGGATACAGTTTAGATGTCCAGGATGAAGATTTATTTTAAAAATGCGCGATAAGAAAGTTGGAAATGGTTTTCGGCGATAAATATCTATAAAATCGGTAAAAAGAGTTATATTTGTTTACACTGTCTAAACGGTTAGAGATAGCCGACGACTGTGAATGGCGTCAAAGAGTTCCACAAAAAAGTCCGCGACAGCATATGTCTACCTATAAAAATTAACCTTAATTATCGATAAAACGTTATTAAAAATCGAAATACTTCAATTTAAGAGAGTAATTTAAGAAGAAAAAATTAATCGTCACGAAATTTAATGGAACGTTTGTTTCCTGGTGCATACATCGGAAGCGACAATTCGATCAGCCCGCAGTGTTTCCCGCTGGACGAAATTAATTTTCATGTCGCTAGATATAGTTCGCTTTTCATTTCGATGTGTTTCCCGCCTAATATTTTATTAGTTACCGAGTAGTTTTGTTTGTCAATATACTTCACCCGCTAATCGTACAGTTGAAACGACAATATGAATATTTACGCAGAAATTGTTCCGTTTCCGCGAGTTGACTGATACTACAAAAACGAAAAGGAGGAGAAGAAAGAGAATAATGTCCCTCGAAGATTGTGTTACAATTTATGCTTCAAGGAGAATAATTATGCGAATGTTATTACAGACAATCAATTTTTAATGTAATTCTTTATTAGTATTCACTAATACATGGTCAACGGTTCGATGCTAGTTTGGCATCATCTTCAGGCCCGTTAGAAATTGCTATTCAAAAGTAGAATTACAATGGAATTACAAGATTATAATTTAAGTACATAACAGTCACAAAACAAATAAATAATAAAATAGCTACAAAATATTTGACGATATGTGACATTAATAAGTCTAAAAATAAAAGAAAAATTGTTCGTACAATTGTGAGTTATACATTTTTAAATATATATCACGTACCTGCTATGTTTTTTGAAATGTTCCAATTATCCAAAAATGAATACTTATAAAATGTTCTTTTTTAAACCACTAAAAAACATCACTTGTTGCAAGAATAAAATAGTGAAGATGCCTCTGTGAAGTGATGTTTTTAATGTTTTCTAATTGTTTTAAAAGCAAAATTTTATAAGTATTAAGTTTTGGATCATTGGAACATTTCAAATGTATGTATGTGTATGTGCAAAAATGATGTTCTTCCGTTTGAAAAATTGTAATTGGTTTTTTTACCCCTACCAAGTTTTCGATGGAGCTGAAATTTTACAGACATGTGTGGTTTGCGTGACAATAAAAGGTTCTCAAAGGGGGGTGAAATGGGGGGGGGGGTATGTATTTATTCAAGTATCAAAAATTAAAAATTGAAATACAAAAAAAGTTGATGAAAACAGGAAAATTAAAAAAAAAAGTTTGACGCATTAAGCGTCATAATTACTAGTACTATTTTAACATTTCTGAAAAAAGCCTCAAGCTTTTAATATTTTATGATTTTTTGTCAACTCTTTTCAATCAGTTTTTTTAATATTATTTTTTACTTGTTAGTAAAGTACTTTTAAAAGAAAATTTTTCTCTTATTTTATTCCTTTTTATTTGTTGTGAACGTGCTGAAATTCATTGATATCACCGACTGTTAACATTTTGTCAGAAGACCAGTTTGTTATAGGGGATTGATATCGTTGCATTTAGGCCGAGAAATAAATAACACAATTATGACATTTCGCAAAAGATTCCACCATTTATTTTAGTCATCCTCAGTGCTGTATAACAAAACATGGATACACAAAATGAGCATACATTTTTTTTCTTCCTTATTGCGGTATTGAATTGATTTGTTGATGTTGACGATGAAATTATGGTCTACAATGTTTGCTCTTTATATGAATCCATGTTTTGTTATACAGCACTGAGGATGACTAAAATAAATGGTGGAATCTTTTGCGAAATGTCATAATTGTGTTATTTATTTCTTGGCCTAAATGCAACGATATCAATTCCCAGTAATTATTATGGCTGATATCATTTAGTTTCTTTTTATAATTTGTCTTTTTTTATTGCTTGGTTTGAACAAAGTAATTATATTAATTTACTCGTATTTTTTTATTGCATGTAAAAGAATATTATTATCTGTCAAGGAAATTGGGATATATTTATCTGATAACTGTTCTTTTAAATTCCATCTAATTGAAATACAAGCGAGCGAAATGATTCCTCTAAAAAACACCGACGCAAGGAAACATTTCCGCGATGAAAACGCATCTCTCATTCCACTCGACGATGCGTGGAACACGCGCTTCCTTTTACTCATCGCCCAATTCCCTTATTGCTCGCTTAATTTCCATTATTTCGGAGCTCGTGTTGGAGTAATATTTCGCTGTTAATGAAATGGCCCGCGCTGCCGAGAGAAAAGAAATCAAAATAACTGAAGAAAAGCGGTTGCGTCGAAAGATAAAAATAAAAAAAAGGGAAAAAACAAGAAACAAAAGTAACGTGAAGTCGATAGCTTTGTGAGGACGAGTGGGCCGTCTGTAATTTAGATAATGGTGGCAGTCCTGCTCATAGCTAGTGGTCCAATGCCTTTCATTATCCGATGTGTGATTGCCGTTTCTTTTCATCCTCCAGCCGCACGCGCGCGTTGTGCTGGTTCACTCTTCGTGACCCCCCACCCCCTCACCCTTTCGGTTCCGCTGTTCATCTCTTCTTTGTGTGACGTTTTCTATACATTCTTTTGTCTCCTGTGTTCGCGATTGTTTCTTCTTCTTCTCGTGTTGTGTTTTCTTTGCGGATGACGAGTTTCGAACTGAATCCAATTAGGTTAATGCAGCTGAAACGTTCCCTTTGCCTAGTATTCAAAATCAGAAGATTTATTTAAAAATTAAGTGTGATATTAAAGATAATCGATTATTAAAATCTGTTCTTTATTCACTAACACTCACTTCATTATCAATGTCAATATCAATTTGTCAATATTATACATTATCTTGAAATGGATGGAAGACGAGGACGACGTTTCAAGGTGCAGATACGACCTCCTCTTCAGGTCTTCTTTTATGCAAGTAAAAGGTTTTCGTGAGAACACGTCGTCCTTGAAGTAAAGTATTAAGACGATCATTCACGAACACAATACTTGCAATCGTAATAATATTCATCGCCCTAGAGTGTCAACCACTCTTTGCCAAAAAGGACCGCATCATTCGGGAATCGTTCTATATAATTCCCTGCCCAAGAATATAAAAGACATTATGAAATTGAATATCTTCAAATCCGCGGTTAAAAACTACCTCCTGCACCAGTGCTTCTACACTGTAAAAGAATTTATTGATTTTAACAAAAGTTAAATTCGTCTTGTGCTTTATCACGCCATTGCTGTAGTACTTTTTAAACAACTTATAACAATTTCAAAAACTATTTTCTTGCATGATTGTGTTGTCTTATGGCTCATATTAATTTAGTTTTATGTGTACTCAACATTGGCACGTTTGTGTACATAAATTCTGTAGCCCCATCCTGGCCCGGGTTTTTCTCCGTTTTTCCTTCGGGTAGAGGCGGATTTATCATACAGGTTCTCTAGGCTTTGTCTAGGGGCGTGTTTATTGTAATAATAAATGGTGAATTTAGTGTTTTTTCAACTCTTATGATTTATATACTATATTCAGTATAATCGATAATTCGATAAGAACTTGTACATGTAATTTTTTGCGTTAAATTACAAACATATTGACATTATATATGTATTATAACTCGCAGCTAACTTTTGATCTTATCTAGGAACTTTTGCTGAAATTTTTGAATCCGCCTCTGTCTTTAGGGCCCTTGATCGGAATTGATGGGATGGTCCATTATTTACTTCAGGAGAGTAAAATTAGTTTGCTGTCCTCCACGTGGTCATACGCAGTTTGTAACTGCTATTTTGACAATAAACGTATTATTATAAACGTACATTGGGATGCAGAATTAGAGAACACATTAATAATACAAAATCTGAAAAGTATAACTTCAACTCAGATCAAGTATAACCACGCAATGGATTGGGAAGGAGTTACTATTTTAGATATTGAGAAAATCTACCACATAAGATTAATGTCGGAAATGTTGTTCATTAATTCCCACCAAAAAACTATTAACTTTCAGATAGACAATAGTAGTTTAACTAATATTTATAAATCCTTAATTTAAAAAAATTCAATCACGTTAAAACATGTTATCACACGAAGTTTTTTTCTATTTGTCTTTCTCCTCGATGGGATGGACTTAAATTAAAATGGTTTTATTTAAATTTATTTCAAAGTTAAAGAGGAAGATAATCTATAACTTCTTTAGTTTTCTTAATATATTTGGGATTGTAAGTAAAATAAAACACTTTGTAAACAGTTTTCTGCAGATCTGGATGGAAGATCAAATTTTGCATTTCGATAGTTAGGGAACTTTTGTTCAATTTCGCGGAACACATTAGGAGAGAAAAACAATAATATGAATGCGGCAAATATTGAAATTAAAATATTTCAGCAATTTGCATTCAATAACAATTCCATTATTGAATAATAATAAATAATACAAGATTTACAACCTTTTATTTATGTAATTTGTTTATATAATGGACGTTGATTGTAGTAGAATTATCCCGCTTATTTCCTTAAGTTTAAAAGCAACATTCATATCCTACTCCTTCCAATTATAACACCAGCAAATAGAGGACCTTGGAACAATTTTATTAACCCTCATATCTCTTTTTTTAAATTTTCTCCAAGGATCTCATACAACGTTTGCTGATACTTTTATTTGCAAACAGTAAAGAATAAGAATAACTCATTTCCTGGACTTTAGAGGAATATTGATTCTGGACGCAATATCAGATGGTATATGCGTAAGTTGCTATTGAACGGATGTCAAATGAAAATAAACACATTTTTTTAAAAGTTTTTGGTCCCCGGAATAATATTTATATTCGCAGGGAATAGAAGACGTAAAAAAACTTAATACTTAAGATAACATTCTCATTTATTATAATATATTAAGATAAGATTCTAACAATTTACGTAGCGGAAATACTAACGCTACATAAACTGTTTGGTTTGAGCACATGATATTAGTCAAATTATTTTTAAGAACCGGGGTTTTTCTACTGCTGAAAAAAATTACCTGTTTAGAAGGTTTGTAGAAGAATCTTTTCTAAAATATCTGCTGCTGTTATAAGAGGCAATGTGTTGCGTTTAAATTTCGTACATTTATAGTTTATATGGCAGGTGATGCGTTTTTAAGCTTAAATCGATATGAGAATATTTTATTGCGTCCCTTAAAAAAAATCAACATAAAAAAGTTTTCATTTTTTGTTGGCAGTATTACATTGAGAGAAGATTGAAAAAGTTATAAGATTAGTATTCTCCTTTCACTGATGTGTATACATTCATCAGGAATGAGCTTAAAATAAGTTGTTCATTAGACACTTTTCTGTTGATGCTTCTTGAAAAGAACATAAATCACGGAACAAAAGTGTTAATCAACTGGATCCGTTTCAAAGAATACTGGAATCGTTTACATTACTCATTTCCCTTCTTCCTCTGTCTTCCCCTTCACCCTCATCCCTTTCCGCAGCTGTCTTCCACACGACAGTTGCCTCGACGCCCACCAGAGGTCTCTAGCGTCTCGTAATGGCCGGCGGCAGATAAAAAATGGCGTGTCGCGGTCGCCGCCCTATGAGCACGCGAAAAGGTCGATAGCAGGTCTCTCCTGAAAGATGAACGGACGTTTCATTTAGGCCCCTGGCTCCGATTCGTCTTGGGATGTCGTCATCTGCCTTCCGCAAGGAGGAAAGAGTACAGGCAGCAGCCTACTCGACTGTGCTGGCTCGTTACCTGTGATAAAATGGCAAAGCTACCAGTCATGTCATGGTCACTGGTTTTGGAATACGTTTCTTGTATTTTAAATATAAGAATTACTTATATTTTTAGGTGTTTGTTTTAAGTAACATTAAAAGAAAAAGAATTTGAGAAACAAATTTAGAGGCCTGGGTTACGCGTGAGAGCAGTGAGGTCGTTTAAATTTCACTCCAATTTGATTTTGGTATCTGGTCTGCGAAATATTGAAAATCATAACCATCAGTCCAAAGATGTGTTAGTTTTAAAGATTATAATATTATTTAAACACCGACACTTATAGAATTAGTCGTATTTTCCGTTTGCATATATGATTAATACCAANTGTGAAGAGACATATATTTACATTAAAAAGACAAGTAAATAAAATATCATATACAACGTTTCAATCATCTTCAGGCAAAATTGACGACTTGAGAGATACGGGTTTACGTCAGTTGTAATACACAAGAAATTACAAGTTGATTTCGGAAGGAGTTTTCACGAAGTTCACTCTGCACCACGGAGGAATCACGTGAACTTGAAATAAATTTTAAAATAACATATTTGAATAATTACACTCTGTCTCAGTACTACGTATAGGTGTAAGTAAAATAAATATTTCGTATTATACTATTCATGAGAATACTCTCCGAAATTAAAACTCTAGATATTATCATTTTCTTTTTTGTTGAAAACACCGTACTGAACAAATGCTCTGTGATGTGTAACAGTTTTCTATTTTACGTCAAACTCATTTTGTTGCTATCACACAAACACAGATACGCGCGCCTGTAAATAAAAGGTAAATATTCCAAAACCGATAAAAAATATGCGGGAGATGTAGAAGTTTCATTTAATTAATTGACAGACAACCAAAAAGTGTGTACATAAAGAAGCTCTGTAATAACATTGTTACGAGCAGGAATGTGGCGAAGTATTCAGTTGAGGCGGCGAAGTGAAGCGAAGGCGACGCTAACACGACGAAAAATGAATCTGTGGAGACAAAAACGAAAGTTCCTAGATAAGATAAAAAGTTAGCTGCGAGTTATAATACATATATTATGTCAATATGTTTCTAATTTAACGCAAATATGTTTGTAAACTTACATGTTCAAGTTATTATCGAACTATAGATTATTCTGTGTATAGTGTTTAAAAATCATAAGAGTTGAAAAAACCCCACTAAATTCACGATTTATTGTTACAATAAACACGCCCCTAGACAAAGCCTAGAGAACCTGTATAAGAAATCCGCCTCTACCCGAAACCTGTTTCTTTAACTTATAATATAATATAAATTTATAAAATTATTGTCAAAAAACAGTACAAACTGCGTATGACCACGTGGAGGACAATAAACTAATTTACTCTCCGGAAGCAAGCAAGGGACCATCCCATCAATTCCGATCAAGGGCCCTAAGGCAGAGGCGGATTCAAAAATTTCAGCAAAAGTTCCTAGATAAGATAAAAAGTTAGCTGCGAGTTATAATACATATATAATGTCAATATGTTTGTAATTTAACGCAAATATGTTTGTAAATTTACATGTACAAGTTATTATCGAACTATAGATTATTCTGAGTATAGTGTTTAAAAATCATAAGAGTTGAAAAAAACCCCCACTAAATTCACGATTTATTGTTACAATAAACACGCCCCTAGACAAAGCCTAGAGAACCTGTATAAGAAATCCGCCTCTACCCATAACCTGTTTCTTTAAC
>NNCF01128097.1:347643-370189 GCA_002313205.1 Laupala kohalensis | reverse complement strand
AAGTTATTATCGAACTATAGATTATTCTGAGTATAGTGTTTAAAAAATCATAAGAGTTGAAAAAACACTAAATTCACGATTTATTGTTACAATAAACACGCCCCTAGACAAAGTCTAGAAAACCTGCATAATAAATCCGCCTCTACCCGAGTTAACCTAACCCGACTAAGTTATTCCCGGAAACAAGTATAGGACCATCCCATCAACTCCGGTCAAGGGCCCAAGGGCTGCAGTGACGGATTTAAAATTTTCTTTTTTTTTAAAACCTACTGTTATCAATTTATAATTCTAAAATGAATCGTAAATATAATTTGCAGTCAAAATTTGAAAATTCATAATAACAAAGCTTTTAAATGAAATTACCACCAATGGGAAATCCGCCGCTATTCTGAGGAAAACCGAAGAAAAACCCGGGTCAGGATGGAGTTACAGAGATTGATATTATATACATAATATTTATTTTCATTTTGAAATAATATATAATATCTTGGTGATGAGGATTGTCACCAGGATGAGCATGTTCACGTAACCATAAACTCCAGGAAACGACAAAGATGATGTATATTTAGGCGTTCCTTATCTAATAGTAAAAGTTGCATTGTTCTCAGTAGCGAACTTACTCATACACACACTCAGAGGAAAAAATAATAATACAGATTTGTAATTTTGAAAGAATGTTTGCTTTTGTAGCTCTTTTTGTGCACATAATTGTGTTTTACTTGTAAAGAAGGGATTTGAAATTTTTGCAATTGTGGAGGAGGTTACCCCCCTTTCATTCTACTTGTCTTACAGCGGCGGATCTAGACCGTATTTCTGTTCGAAAATCATGCTTTCACAACACAAACTTCATAAATATTTCCTGCCCAAGAATATAAAAGATATTATGAAATTGAATCTGTTCAAATCCGCGGGTAAAAACTACCTCCTGCACCAGTGCTTCTACAATGTAAAAGAATTTATTGATTTTAACAAAAGTTAAATTCGTCTTGTACTTTATCACGCCATAGCTGTAGTACTTTTTAACAACTTATAACAATTTCAAAAACTATTTTCTTGCATGAATGTGTTGTCTTATGGCTCATATTAATTTAGTTTTATGTGTACTCAACTTTGGCACGGTTGTGTACATAAATTCTGTAGCCCCATCCTGGCCCGGGTTTTTCTCCGTTTTTCCTTCTGGTAGAGGCGGATTTATCATACAGGTTCTCTAGGCTTTGTCTAGGGGCGTGTTTATTGTAACAATAAATCGTGAATTTAGTGTTATTTCAATTCTTATGATTTTTAAACACTATACTCAGAATAATCTATAGTTCGATAATAACTTGTACATGTAATTTTTTGCTTAAAATTACAAACATATTGACATTCTATTAGTATTATAACTCGCAGCTAACTATTTATCTTATCTAGGAACTTTTGCTGAAATTTTTGAATCCGCCTCTGCCTTAAGGCCCTTGATCGGAATTGATGGAATACGTCCCTCGCTTGCTTCCGAAGAGTAAATTAGTTTATTGTCCTCCACGTGGTCATACGCAGTTTGTACTGTTTTTTGACAATAAATTTATCATTATCATCAAATAGATAATCAACAATTAAAGATATTAAATAGTAACCAAATTAATTACTTGTTTAAAGGGGCGAAGTTGTATATGTTGAGATTCGTGTCCAGTGGGGGTGGGTGGTGTAGCTGCTCGTACCGCTGGAGAGTTCTCCTTCAGCACCTCTTCCCTCTCCCTTACGACTAGCGTAGCATGTATCACTTTCTCCCGGCATCAGCAGATAAAAGGAAGAAAGAGGTTACTGCAACGCCGCGAACAATGCACGAACAACGAGTTCCGAAGGCGGACGAAACAGCAGCACCGCTGCTGTGAGGTCAGTGCTTTCCGAAGAGGAGATGATTCAGAGAAAGTGACAGAGAGAGTTAGTTCCCTTGTGCTGCAGCGTCGTGCACACGATTTGCAGCGGGAGACTCGTGACGTAGGTTTAACCACCTGTACGAGTGGAAAGCGAACTTCAGTCGCGAACGGAGGATGTCGCTCTGTCAGGAGAAGGAATCCCTGTTCTCTTAAGGTAGCGCTAGCTGAGGTACAATTAAATCACTAAAATATCTTAAATAGACAAATGGAAACAGAGTAACATGTTCTTGTTGTGGGTCAACGTTACAAAAACATACTTCACCGGCGATTTCAATGAAATAATTGCAATTATAATTGATGGTGAAATACATTTGATGCGTCTTACGAAGAAAACACTTGTTTTCAAATAAAGATCAACTTTTCAATCACGAAAGTGATGGAGGTTTCCTTCGATTTGTAGTAAATTTTCTATAATACATTTATCTAGAGGTCACTGGACATTTGAGAAAGCTATTTAACTTTTTTTGGGGATGAGATGCATAAATGACGAAACCGCCATGTTTTTACTTGCTTTTGTTCATTTCAAACGAGTTCCTGGAAATTGTATGTACTATAGCATTAACTGACAGATGCTATAGTTAAGTCATGTTTTTTCTTCATTATTACACATTATCATGTTTTAAAACAATTAGAATAAAAATAAATGGAACAATTATACATCTCAGTGTTTCGACTAGGTGTGCTGGTCCCACTTTGAAGACCACGATTTGCTACATAATAGTGGTTGTATTATTTTTATTTTTTCGTTTCTTTATTTATTTACAAATACTTATTTACATGTATGTCATAAATTAGATCATATAAAAATGACTGATATAATTTTAAAGTCATCACTACTTAAAATTGCAATACTTTCTTTTCTTCTGAATCGACACATTTACATGAAAACTTTTCAGTATTATTACGAACACTAAAGACTCATTTTAAGATAAAAAAAGTTATTTACAGTTTCTGAACTTCGCACACTTTGTACTCAATTCAAGTCTAACGTATACTAAGAATTAGTCGAAGAGGCGTTAGTAATGATTTTTATCTACAGTCTTAAGTTTTAGTTCAATAAAGAAATGAATGCTTAATAAACGTAGAGTATTAAATCATCGCTAAAGAAACAATACCGCCTAAGTGACAAATTTTCGGAAACTCTGTTTTTTGTATCTCCATGGAAACATACGCATTTCGCATGTTCTCTCGATGTAGTTCGTAGAAAATCCAACAGAATAAGCTGATGTGGTCTTATTTCCACTTAACATAACACAATCTATTTCCACTAAAAATAAATGGAACTAACTTTTTATTTCCCAAGTGACCATGCGCGATTTGCAGCTGCTTTTATGACAATTTATTTATTTATAAATATTCACTTAGGCGATGTTTCAGCTTTCGAGAAAAGTTCGCTTTTTGTCACACAGACTGCGTTGTTTCTTAAGCGACGAATCATAAATAAACTAGAACAATCGCGATACAAAAACACGTTGTGTGGAATAATTAGTCTTGGGAAAGAATCACACGCGTATAATGAATAATTTCACTTTGGCGAAGAACAATGAGTCTCTCAAGCCTTGTCTGCGCCGTCTTTGTCTACACCCGGTTCTCTTTCGCAGTCACTGTTCTCGTTTGTTGCGCATTGCAGTCGAGCAGCCGCCGCCGCCGCCGCAGCCTCGGCTTCGAAGCCGGTGCCCACCGCTCCAGGACCACTGGGTCCCGTGACCGGGGCCGGAAGCGGTGCAGTGGCGGGAGCGTAGTACTGGCACTCCCCTGGAGTGATGGTAGGTCCGGGCATGGTGGTCATAGCCAACTGCGTGGAACCGCGTCCGCAGTGAGCTTCGCCGAACACATCGAACAAGACTTCGTCCCCTGAACACAGCGTACTCTGTAGCTCCCATAAACTGCGACATTGCTGTTCCCGGGCCATGAACACGCGACCCGGAGGACATCGGGGCTGCGCGCACACCGGTTCCAAGGAAGTGGTTTCCGTGAACTTCTTCTTGTCAGCGACAACCCAACCGCGAGTACCACAAGGTTCCAGCAGTCTGTAGCAGTTTCCGTCTTTGAAGAACAGCACTTTGTTTTCGTAGAAGCAACTCACTTGTTTGTCGCTGCACTGCACGCGCTTGTGTTCCATGGGGTTCTTGATTTCGGGGTACGAGTCTCCCGGGGACTTGTACTCCACGTGAGGGATGTAGCACCGCCCTTCCACGGACGGTTGCACCACCAGCGGAGGAACGCGCAGACACTCCGCCGGGTCACAACACGACCCTTCGCCGAAGATATTCTTCTTGACGAGGAGACTGGAGTTGTAAGGACACCCCTTCCATCCGGGCAGGAGGCTCGGGGTGGTGTCGTAGCAACGACCGTCGTCGAGTCGGACGCGATCCTCCCCGTCACACAGATGCGTCGAGCGACATTCCCCGACCAGCCGCCCGCTCTCGTGGAACGCTCTTTTGAAAGCGACAAACTCTTCTCCGGGACCGCAAGGACCTTGCGTCCCGATACGATAACACTTGTTGGACGGCGCGTGGAACACCCGGTCGTGTTGGAAACACGCCTTCTCCTGGGAGGTGCACGGGAAGCTGTCGGTGGGGAGACGTTTGGGGAATACGGTCCCCGATTCCCCTCGCTCACACACCACCACCGCCACGGCGGAGGCTAGCCACGCTCCGACGACCCACGGCGCTGTCATAGCAACGCTGCTGGACACGCGAAAGAGACGTCAAAACGCGTGCGTCGCTCAATTATATAGCTCCTTTCACTCCGCCGCAGCGTCGGAGTAGGGGAGAGCTTTCACTGGCGAAGCATGAGTTGACAATTCTCTCCCTCGCACTGGAAGCTCAACGCTGCTGCTCGACGAGGACCTTTGACCCACGAGAAGGAGCCGGACGCAGGGTTTAGTCACACAGACCGTGGAGCACTTAGACCGTAATCCAGAGGGGGGGGGGGTGCTTGCTCCCCCGTCCAAAAATTTGGGAATTGGTAAATCTACAAACTGTAGCCTTCAGTAATGGGCGAAGAGCAACAGAAAAAAATAAAAATTATTATTGTAAACATAATTTTTCACAGCGTATTCGTGATATTAGAGAAATAATGCCTTGTGTACCATGCGTCGGAAAAATCCATTATGACGAGAAACTCTCACTCAACAGTTTACGGTTATAACGAACTCAATCTTCGTAATGCGACCGGACATCTTCATTTATTATTGTGGAAAAAGGTGGTCTTCGCTTCCACGATCCCATTGGCTGAGCGGAAGAGCATGGGTTCAAACCCTACTCGGCCGCATTTGCTGAGGTTTTCAGGTGAGGTTTTCCTCACTTACTCCAGACAAATGTCGGTTCGGGACCATAAGTTCTCTGACAACCCAACATCTCTCCTTCCCAATTCTCTTGCCCAAGTCACGTTTAGGTGGAAGAGCGTGCACCATAAAACGTGAAATAAAAAATAAATTAAAAGGTTTGTCAATCAGACCTTGCTTTTTAGTCTGTTCTTAATGAACTCAAAAACATCTATTTTTAGAATATTTCCTTCGACTATTAATTAAGACAATAATTTTCGTAACTTGAGTCGAGGTGCAAGTTTTACGAGAGTTGATGATTTGACTATTGTAGAAGCGCTTTCGTTCATTCAGATACATTTTATAATTGTTTCTGTTGTATCAGGAGAGACACTAGTCCCGCTTCCCAATTTAAAAAAAAACGAAATTGCATTGACATTCTTTAATAAAGTGTCTGCGTAATTTGGCGTAATTTGTAAATCTTGTTAATTTACCATTTGCTAACAATGAACAATGGTAATGAAACAATGTAAACATATTAAAATACATAACATGCAAATGTAAACAGAACATAACATCATTTTTGATTATAAGTCTCGCTAGCCCTGGCTAAATCTTGGCNATTCCTCTTAAGAACAAAAGACCCCCTGGCCAGTTACCTGTTTGATCCGAGGTTCCCGTGGAAAATCAATTATCGTTCAAAAAGAGTCTACAACGTCGTCATCACGAATGAATAAGAAGCGAATGAGACGTCATATTCCAACACATCTTTTTGTATTGTGTGAACGATCACGAACAAAGTGATTTATATAAAAAACGCACTTATGTACTTGTAGATTCACAGAAAAGTAGACTCTGAAGCGAGAGGGGAACAAACCTGGTGAACGCCCATCCCTCACTCGTTCAGCACTTAACACATTGCACATTGTACATCTAAAGTTTTACTCTCCAGGAAGTTTCCAGCAGAAAACGCATCAAACAATCAATGTTTGAGTCACTACCTGCCAGCAGTTATTATACGCTGAAAGAGATAAGAAGAAATAAAGCTATTGTACGACATAGGTCGGTTGATCCGATGCCTGTTAAGAGGGGTTCTGCTGTACATGAAGCCTAAATGATGGCGAGCGGATCCTGAAACAGAGGCGGGAAATAAAAATTCAGAAATGGGAAGTAAATTTTACAAAATCGAAAGAGCGGGTCAGAATGAAGATAGCACTCCAATCGTACAAGAATTCCCACTAATAGAAAAGGGAGATTCAATCGCAATTGGCGGATAATTGATTTAAAATGTCACAGTTTCGGGAGTATTCGTTAAACACAACATAAATGCAAAAATATTTTAAAGTAATGATTAACTGTAATCAGAATTTGACGGCATTATATTTTGACAGCCGTCATTATTTTCGAACGGCATTATCTGAATTACTTTTGTCAATGGGATGGAATTTTTTTTCTCTCGCGTCTCCCATAACCATAACGTATACGAAGTTTTGCAAATGGTTAATATAATCCTGATTAGTATACATTAATAATCTTCTTTAACATAAATGATACTACAAAAATTAAATTTTTAGAATAAATATTATTAATATTTCCCGTTCCTAATACATTTTGTAATGAAATTAAGAATGTATAAACATTATTTTAATTCATATTTTATGATTAATTCTAGTGAGTCTATATATTACAATAAAATTTCTTTGTAACACTAATCGATTATTCATTGATTAGTTTCAACAAACTATTGATTGATACTAATCGATTTACATTGCAATTACGGTAGAATGAACGTCCCAAGCGCTAGTCGAGCGTGCATATTCATTTATGGAACAGTCAATATTATATCTATTCCGTTTTTGTTTAAAAACTCATTATAACAGAAATTAAAGAATGTTGAGTATTACAAATTTGCGAATTATTAATTATATTGAAACACTGTATTTGAACAATGGACTCTTAGTTTTGCGTCTATTTTGTTGAATAACTTTCTTTAATTCTTCGGAAAGGTAAGGCAAATTTCCTTCTGCTTTCTTCTTAATAAATTTTTGGCGATGGAGTTTTTTATACCATGCCAATGAGAATTACATTATAATTCAGTAAAAGATAGTCCCTTGAGGTATCACAAGCATGAGAACCCCAGGAAACTTGAGAATGTCTTATTGAAAAATTTGTATTTTCATTTATTTGTTTCAAGTCGTGTCACCATCTTCAGACATTCCACGACATTATCTCTTGATTCTTCTTTTGTCTTCAATTACTTTTCATTCCGTTTTCTCTCTCTTTTATTCCTTCTACATTTTCTTTGAAAATTTCAAATCGTCTTTCCCTTTTAATCATTTCTGGTCGAAGCGAAAGAGAACTCACCACTGTTTCAGTTTTCCTTTTTCTGAGATATATATCTCTCTCTCTTCCCCATCGTATAAACATTGCCAAAATACATGTTCGCGTGTTTCGGAATTTTGTCTGCAATCACGCGTTTCATCATCTACTAGTTTACGTCTTTTCAAATATCTCTTGAAGTCTCCGCGGTTCGTTAAAAATTCTGCGACTCCTCCACTCGGATGAACCACTTCCTCTATCTTTCTGCATAATTCACCTTTGGTATTAATTGGTACAAATCCATTCCTTTAGGTGTTCTATCCCATTCTATTTGTCTCATGCACTCAGCAATACATTCGCTATTTTCTTTCTCTTCTCCTTTAATTACTCGTCCTTCAAGTACTATTTCTTCTTCACGGCGCATAATTGATCGCAAAACGTATTTTTGAACCAATTTCTCCGTTGGCATCATTCCAACTAACACTTTTATTGCGTTCTTCAAGCACCACATAATCTGAAAAGACGAATACGATTATTCTCGCAGATACGAAGATGGTTGGTACGTAATACGCGATGGCAAATCTCTCACCCACATGTGTACATCGGTATGATAGCACCTTTATATAACTTTATAAACCCTTTCCCATCGACATCGAATTTATTGAGTCCTACTCGTAATAATGAAAAGTAAACCTTCTTTAGCTTGTCCAGACAATAATCTGTGTCGGTCAAACTTCATTCGTTTACCCAACTTAGTTCCCAGATCTTAGATCTTTCACGACTCTAATACTCAAGACTCGTAACTTCAAGGTAGGTTCTCTCTTTTCAATATTTATCTTTCCAAAAACCATGGCATAAGTTTTGTCTGCCGCTATTGAAACATTACCCCTGAAATGTCTCAAGTTTATTCGCGAACTTGGTAGATAATGACTTTTCTTTAATTACAGAAAAATTACGGTATTTCGTAACAGCCATGTCGCCAAACCGAACAGAGTCAATTCCTCTCGCCACGTACTGAGTAATGGCAGCAACAGTCTAGATTTAAAGTAATTTTCTGCTACATAGCTATTCATCGGCAAAGTTATTAACTTCTGGGGTGTTCTTTTCTACAAAACATTCTCGACAATCATTTTTTCATTTCACTGGTTAAGTTCTTCAGAATTAAAAAAAAACGGTTTGAAAATTATCTCTGTAAGAGCTTATGCAAATTTAAATGCAATGTACTCGAATGCAAGTCGGTAAACGCAAAAATTTAATTAGACTTTTTTATGGATATAAGACTTTTCTTTTGATCAAACAAAAAAAGCGCGGTTAACCGGTGTCGCCTAGACGTTCATTTACTACCTTCAGATTTACTACTAGCGGAGGTAGAAATAACAAAATCACTAATATATTTGAAATGGGCATAAATAGACCGGCCATTTAAATGAAATAATTACACTTATAAGTGATACAGTAATACATGACGTCTGGCGGAGGAAACAATTATTTTCGAAAAAAGACTACGGTTTAAATTATGAAAGTAAAGGAAGTTTACTTCTATTTGTAGTACATTTTCCATTACTTTTATCTGTATAATACCGGTTACCGGACATTTAAAAAAAAGATATTTTCTTTTTTTCGAGATGTGATGCTTAAAACAAGTTCCTGAATATTGAAATACCTGAATAACTGATGGATACAAATTAAAAGTTTTTTTTTAAATTTCTTTACAATAATTCATATTACATTTTAAAACTATCAGAATAAAAAGAGAGAAAACAATTATGAAATTCAGTGATTTGACTAACTTGGAGCGCTCGTTCCCCCTCACTGGAAATATTTTCAATTATTGCCACTATGAGGAAGAATCGCTGTGGGCGCTGCTGTTGGTGAAGCATCCCATCCCATGGCGTCGTGCCGTGAGAGCTGTTTCTACTGCTACCAAGGTCAGTTGGGAACGGCGCAGAGGTCAGTGTTCGATGTCGTTCTCACCACCCGCATTGCCGCTCGGTCCCGGTAGGAGCGCTGCGCCGCTATCTGAACGACTGAGAGACTGAACGCGCAGGTGCTAGTGTCCGGGAGGCGGTGACGGCGCCCACGCGGCGCAGCGATCGACATTGGAAATGGAATAACAAATTCACGTAAATAAATAAATTTATTACCAAAAAACAGTTAAAAACTGCGTTTCACCACGTGGAGGACAATAAACTAATTTACTCTCCGGAAGCGAGTAAGGGACCATTCCATCAATTCCGATCAAGGGCCCTTAGGCAGACGCTAAGGATTTAATATTTCAGCTTCACTTTACTCTTCAGATGAGAATAAAAAGTTACCTACGTATTATTATATCAACAGGATACCAACAAATTTGTTTATAATAAAACAAAAAGGTTATTTCACAAGGATTTATTATTATCATTATTATTGCGGAATATATTGATGATAAATCGTAACTACTACAACACGAAATTCGAGTTTTATTATTTCAATAGAACCCAGAGAACCTGTTTTTAAAATTCGCCGCTATCCCAAGGAAAACCGGAGAAAAACTCGGGCCAGGGGCTACATAGTGCCAAGGTTGAGCACGTATAAAACTAAAGAATAAAATAAAGACACAATACAAGCAAAGTAAAGGAAATTTTTTGTTTGAAAATGTTACGAGTTATTTTGAAAGAACTACAGCAATGGCGGATAAAGTACATGAATTTAACTTTTATTAGAATCAATAACTTTTTTTTCTTGCATTTTCGAAGCACTAGTGCAGTAGGTAGCTTGTAACCGCGGATTCGAAGATATTCAATTTAATAATGTATTTTATATCGTGGGGGAATGGAATTATGTAGAACGATTCTCGAATGATATGACCCGTTTTGACTAATAGTGTTGTTTTCCATAGAGTAAAATTTAACCACACAGTCATCGCGCGGATGACAAGTCATTCATGAAAGCAAGTAATCATCTTTTTATCGTTAATGTTCTCAAAATGGTTCTCCAGACTCCCTCGCGGCCGTGTTCTTCGAGTTCTAGAACAAAAAGTGGAATCACTCGACTTATTCTGTAATATAAGTACTTAATTATTGTTGCAAAGTGTATTTTATGGACCACTTCAGTATACAAATTGAATTTATAGATAGAAATCAGTTGTTGATGGTGTTATACACGTTATATATAAAGCATTAAAAATGATCATTAATATTTCTACTTTAAAAATGGAGGTTATGTCATCTGCACGACGTCTGAGACGACTTCCTTAAGTACCTTTGGTCGATGTAAATTATTTAATGAGCAATTTATGTAAGAAAAATTTAATTGGAGATGTTTTTAAGTTTATCATTAATTCAGCAATGTTAATAAAATGATTCTTTTCTCACTTAAAATGATGACTCACGATGGATTCGTAGGAGTGACCACTGAAGGGTTATGATGACTAAAATTAATCAAAATTATTCAAAATCTTGTTGAAAACAAAATGAATAGCCCTTTTACGAGATCGTTTACAATGTTAATATGACGGAACATTATTGTCAATAATTTAAGTTCATTGATGAAATAGCTGGATTACGTGAGAGCTAGCACCCTGATATTCAATAATATTAAAACCGAGAACTGCGCGAAAATACTAAGCAGAAGCACTGTGTTTCTGGAAAAGAAATTATCATTAATTTGTCTTTTCAACGTTTATCTTTTCGACTCTCACTCTAAAAATAAATTATTTGATTCCCTTTTTAAAATAAGCACCATCGATCATTGTTTCATGACACATGTACTCCATTGTTGCAACTTAACCCAAGAAACAGAAGCATGAACGGCAACGCACAATGTGACAAATTGTTAATAGACTAATTTAATTAATAATAATAATAAATTATTAATCTGCAAGTGAGCAATGCTCGGTGGCAGATGGAAAACATAATAAGAATACACATAATACGATAATGTGAAATTTAAAAAAAATCTTCGGCCAATTATGTTTAAAATACACCTAAGAAATTAAAAAATTAAATTGGGTCAATATGTCTGTATATTCACATACGTACAGAAACACATTTTCACTTACAAAGAGATACAGACTCACACTCATACGTACAAGCACGCTTGAATATACTCACATATACCATTTCTCCTCTTATAACCTTAATGCATTATTATATCCGTAATTATTGCCAGTGTAACTGGCTTTACCTCGCCATCATCCGTAAGTAATGATAAGTGTACCTCTCGTTATGTTGGCAGTGCTTTCTGATGTCTTTAAACTTAAAATCTATCGCCAACATTAGCTGTCGATTCAATTCGCTTGCTCTTGTGGCACTATTCGGTTTTTTTGCGTCGAGTGTGTGGAACGAATATTACCTTGTCTTTGTTTGTTGTGTCATTAACTTGTTATTTCTTTACAGCAAATATTCACTTTGGTGGCAACAATTGATTTATTTATTCGGGTTTCACTTAAATTCGTAGAAGTTGGCAATGCGTGTGAGGCAGCCGTGTTGCGTGGTAATGTCGCGTGACTTTGAGTGTAGTCAGTGTTTCCCGTAATACATTAGTGTCCCTCCAGGCCACCTGTAGCGTGATGACCGCAGAGGTTTTAAAAGCGTTCATTTTAATACAATGAATTCAATAGAAATGAAATTCAATGGCTTCAGTCATCTAAATAAGTAAAATATCTTGGAATCTTTATAGAGATTCGATGGTTTATGTTATATTTCCATGTTAATCGTCTAATATCTTGGAATCTTTATAGATAGACGATTAACATGGAAATATAGCATAAACCATCGAATCTCACTGGCAACAAAACGATATCATCAACTTTATCCTATCTTAAAACGTGCTTCTTCCCTACAGCACTTCACATTTAAAAAACAATCATCAGACAAATTTTATCCTTCGCAAGACCAAACTGGGGTTCCGCTTCCAAGTCACACATTAGAAAAATGCCAGCCATTCGAAACAAACTATTAAGGAACACACCCATGGCACCTTCGTACATTCGAAACAATCCGATGCACACAGAATTAGGTATTCCACCAATAAACAAACATTTCACGCAACACGCTTTTACAGCAAAATATGTAAAGTATCCGTTGCTCAACACTTCGAACTTGGCAAACTAGAGCGGAATAAAACGCAAACATCCCGGGCAATTTTTTGATCCCCCACAACCATACTGGAGATCGCACACGCACCAATAATAACATTATTGGAATCATACAACACTACTTATGTTAATAATCATTCGTAATCTTGTAATATTGTACAACAAATCTGCAAAGTAAAGGCCTTCCTCCACAACCAAAGGTCGGTGTTGGAATAAACGAAAAAAAATTCGAAAGAAATCCCTCGAGGGCTTAGGAAAAGGAGTTACCATTGTATAATTTCGTATTTTTCTACGGATTCTGTTCGCATGATTTTCAAATAAAGTGGATTAAAGAAGAGAAAGTTGAAATTAGTATCTCTTTAATTAAAACTCACAACACGACCAAATATTTAGCAACCGTAATAAAACAGAAACGTGAGGACTTTAGTTCGTTATGAATTCTCTACTTTTTTGGGTGGACTGTTTTATAAAAATAATGAAATAGAAGTATAATTAGTATTTATTAAATATAATAATATGTCAAATGATAATACATTAAACGTATGCTATTACATAAGAACTAATGAGAAAATATTTTGTACAATGTTTTGATGATGTGTGGTATTTGATTGTCATCGTGCGTTTTGTGCTCAATCATTGTAGCTTTCAACTGTATTGCAAGTAGCATTGAAGAATTGCTTTCGACTTGACTTTCTAACTCTTGGGTACTTGAGACGGACAGCTCCTACGAAAGAGAAGTTCTTCAGAGACCTTATATTGATGTGTTATTCATCGCTCATAAACAGATACTTCATCTCCCGAGATGCGATACGCATGCTTACGTGTGTCATTCATGTGCATCATGAGTCATCTAAATACACAAGACAATCTGAATAAAAACGAAATTCTTGGGTGACATAGTGTTCTTGGTTATTGACCTCGATATTCATTATTATTTAGGAGTTATTGAGTTAAGATCAAAATATATTGCTACACTTGTATATAAAAGCGACGTTTCGAAAAATTTAATTTTTCTTCATCAGTGCTAGAATGGCAAGGTTCTACATGTAATGACCACAAAAAACACACACACAAAAGCCAAAAAAAAAAAGAAGAAAAATTAAATAACTATATAAACTAAAAAACTTTCAGGTATCTGCACCAACACTGCAATAAAATTACATTAAAATTAACACCAACCTGTATGTCTTGTATAGCCAGCTTTACAAATAGTGTAACAATATCTTTTAACCTTAACTCAAAAACTTTTAAATATAAGGAATTTTCTATTTTATATTCCAATATATACTACGTGGCCACTGTTTGTAACCTCATTAAATTGTTTCTTTAACTTATAATATAATATAAATTTATAAATTTATTGTCAAAAAACAGTACAAACTGCTTATGACTACGTAGAGGACAATAAACTAATTTACTCTCTGGAAGTAAACAAGGGACCATCCCATCAATTCCGATCAAGGGCCCTAAGGAACAGGCGGATTCAAAAATTTCAGAAAAAGTTCCTAGATAAGATAAAAAGTTAGCTGCGAGTTATAATAGATATATAATGTCAATATGTTTGTAATTTAACGCAAATATGTTTGTAAATTTACATGTATAAGTTATTATCGAACTATAGATTATTCTGAGTATAGTGTTTAAAAATCATAAGAGGTGAAAAAACACTAATTTCACGATTTATTGTTACAATAAACATGCCCCTAGACAAAGCCTAGAGAACCTGTATAAGAACTTCGCCTCTACCCGAAGGAAAAACGGAGAAAAACCCGGGCCAGGATGGGGCTACAGAATTAATGTACACAACCGTGCCAAAATTGAGGACACAAAACTATTTAACAAGAGCCATAAGACAACACAATCATGCAAGAAAATAGTATTTCAAGTTGTTATAAGTTATTTAAAAAGTACTACAGCAATGTCATGATAAAGTACAAGACGGATTTAACTTTTATTAAAATCAATAAATTCTTTTACAGTGTAGAAGCACTGGTGCAGGAGGTAGTTTTTAACCGCGGATTTGAAGATATTCAATTTCATAATGTCTTTTATATTCTTGGGCAGGAAATTATATAGAACGATTCCCGAATGATGCGGTCCTTTTTGGCAAAGAGTGGTTTACACTCTAGGGCGATGAATATTAATACCATTGCGAGTATTGTTTTCGTGAACGAGACTGTTTCGTATAAAGCAAGGGTGGTGCTTTAGTAATTCGGTCTTAACAAACACGACCGTTTCATAAATATAAATGCAGGGAAGTGTTAAGATATGTAATTCCTTGAATAAAGGTTTACAAGAGTTTCGGGGGTGAGATTTACAAATTATCCGAACTTATATTGTCAGTGTTTTTAAGTATTATATATCTTGATGACTTTCGGTCAGCTGAAAATGGCGACGAGCCGAGTATCGAAACCTGAGCTCCAGCTTTGAACGCAGAGGTATTAACTCGGAGGGGAAATGGTGTACACGTGTGGAAGGCGATCGGGTGATGTAGTGGTTAACACCCCTGCGATCACAGCAGGAGTCCCGGGTTCGATTCCCGATTCGTCACAATTTTCACCTGACCGAAGGTTATCTCGTACCTTCTCCACGTGTGGAAAGGGTACACAGAAGAAATATATGCGTGATATATCTGGGTTACTTTGCTTTTAAAATATCTTTTTTTTAAATAATAATTATCCGGAAATTTGGTTATCCAGACTTGATCCGAGCCAATTGATCTGGATAACTGTACATTAGAAAAATAAAATGAACGTATCATAAGTTCTTCTTCGGATGATACATTCGGATAATCTATTCTCTTTCTCAAACCAAGTTCCGACCCAAAATTTGGTTTAAGAAACAGTATGTCGTCGCTGGTCGTCAGTGTGACAGCATGGCGCATCGGCGCATCGGCGCATCGGCGCATCGGCGCATCGGCTGTCAAATCCCGCACTTCGACGACGATGAGTTACGACTGGCACTCTTCCAGTTCCCTTTGCCTTGCTTCTACAAAACATTGCCTTTTCTTCCGTGAACCTCCGAACGGGTAACCGACCTACGAGGTCTCGGCTCAAACCTGTTCGGTTAAGAGAGGTTCTACTGTTCTACACGGAGCAGTAACACCCTCCTCCTCCACCAACGTCTCTTGGGAATTGTAATATTCTCAATTTTCGCCTTGTAAAACTAGGAAATATGAAGTAAATTTTACACAAATCTTGAAGGCTCTATTTGTAGTAACTCGCAGCTAACTTTTTATCTTATGTAAGAACTTATGCTAATTTTTTTTGAATCCGCCTCTGCCTTAGGGCCCTTGATAGGAAATGATGGGATACGTCCCTTGCTTGCTTCCGGAGAGTAAATTAGTTTATTGTTCTCCACGTGGTCATACGGAGTTTGTACTGCTTTTTGACAATAAATTTATTATTTATAGTAGTAAGTCTCGCTTTAGTATAGATTCACTGTGGATAAAAAGAAGTTCAGTTCATACTAGTCATCCGAGGAATGTGCGTGGGTGGTGTGGTATTGAAGCTGGAGATCTCACGCGACGTGGTGAGAAAAGGAGCTGTAATGCGATTTTAGCCTCGACAGATGGATGTGATTGAGAAGAGAAAATTGAAGTTTCCGACTCCTAACGCGTTGAATAAGTGACGTATGAACAAGACGTATATTCCAAGTCATGTGACTTTGCCAACATGGCTGAATTGCCAACTTCTACTAATTGCCAACTTCTACAAATTCAAGTTTTATCCAAATAAATATTAATAGTAGTCACAAAAGCGACTGTTTTCTGTACAACTAATACAAGGTAATAACTCAACAAACAAAGACAAGGTAACATTCGTTCCACACGCTCAATGCTCAAACCCCACTCCCCAGGGGACTTACATCTAGTAAAGTACGTGTTTGGTAAACATGGGGCCCCGAGCCGAGTCTGCCATTACTTCCACTTACTTGTGCCAGGCTCCTTCCTGTCTCTTTCCTGACCTCCCTTGGTCACGTCTTGTTCTTTTCGATCACGACGCTTGTAGGTTGCGAAGGTTAGGGCATCTTTCATTTTCCTCATTTTTTGTCCTCAATGTTTTGATGTATGTTTTCAGATATGTTTTGGTATGTTTTATTCAGGAGGATATTTAGTAGGTATGGTTGACTCATTGGGCGAGTCCCACACGTAGGGAATGTCATGTTGGCTCTCCCTAGTGCGTAACTGCATTTTCCCTACCTGTACAGGTACTTTAGGGCTCCAATGACCTTTGATGTCGACGAGTCGTCAAACCCCACACACAAAAATCTATGCTCAAAGAACAGAATAGCGCCACAAGAGCAAAAGTGAATTGAATTGATGGCCCATGTTAGCAATAGATTTAAGTTTCCAGAAATTCGAATGTTCTGCGAACATAACGCGAGGTACAAATATCAATACTCTTACGGACGATGACGAAGTAAAGGTGTTGGCTACATTGAGTACAGGATCTATTCCAACATCAAGCCAGTTAGACTGACAATAAATAAAGAAATAGTTTATTGTCAAGAGAGCTGTTACAAACTGTGTACGACCACGTTGTGGAGAAGAAACTAATGTACTGCGACTAATAGACACAGAGCGTTCATAATGCGTTCATGAATTTTTTCTTCTTCTTCAGTTGAGAAGCAAAGAAACATCACTTCGAGTGTATTTCGTAAGGGAACATTCTTTAGTGGAAAATCCTATTTACACAACTTCCCTTTACATAACACGAGAAGAGTCCAGCAACAGCTTCGTCATTAAACATGGATATTGTTCGTGTGCGTTGCGTCGGGGTCAGAAGTTCATCTGCGCAGCTTTTCTCTCTCTGACACGTGACGCTCGTGCAATTGCAAAACTTCTTCTCTCGTGGTTAGGTTAGGTTAGGTCAGGGGTTACGATTTATTATTATGAAACACGCTTTGCTTCTATCGAACAAGGAATAAACTCAATCATATATCCGTGTGAAATAATGACGAATATACATCAATCTCGTAAGTTGCGAAAAAAAAAAAATTGAAAATGTGAGACGGGATCAAACCCTGGAATACAAGATGGTGCGTGGGTCAACACAAGTTGAGTGATAAATTGAGTAAACGAGGAGAATGGATAACGAGGACGCACTAATAGCCCAGAGGTAGCGCGTTGAGCTGCAGGTCCCGGGTTCGATCCCCGGGCCCGTCTCCCATTTTCATTGAACGTAACATGATTGATGAACAACGATAAGTTGGAGGAGCGCATATACTAAGCGTAAAATGACTAGTAAATATCCCGAAGAAAAATCGACACTAAGAAGTTAAAAGACACAATTAGAAAAATGGAATGAGTTAAAGTGAATGAGTACTAGTGAGTCCAGATAAAGATTCCGCACTCATACTACCAGTAAAGTGGAATATTTACTAGTTAACCTGTTTTTCGTTTCAAGGTAATACACAAAATAAATTAATATATAATTTCTTGTCAAAAAAAAGCAGTACAAACTGCGTATGACCACCTGGAGGATAATAAACTAATTTACACTCCGGAAGCAAGCAAGGGACAATCCCATCAATTCCGATCAAGGGCCCTAAGGCAGAGGAGGATTTAACGCTCCAGCTTATTCCTTACAATAAAAAGAGTTCGGTGCATGTTACAAAAATTAATAGCTAATATTAAGTACATCATCCGTCTGTAGCGTCAACTAGCAGACAGTTTATCAATTTATATAAAACTGGAATCGATTTCTTTTAAAGCAAATTAGAAACGAAAAAATTAAAAACTAGAAATTATACTACCAGGTCTTTCTGCAAAGGTAGTTCATTTCGTCATTGACTTAAATTTCATTTTTACTACAATTTTACAACTAAGTTCCACAATGAATTAACCTCTCTCTCCGAATTTCGGAATAAGACCACATTCTTTCTTTAGTGATGACGGAACATCCCTCACTCTGAGGAAAATGAAAACAATACGAAGGAGGGAGGGAGGGAGCAAAGTACAAAAGAAGAAGTGATCGCGACACTGGAACATATGATTAGAAAATGTACTTTATGTATAAAAAATAACAGAAATACAGAACGATAATAGAAATGAAACAATCCGTGAAACGAATATTAGTTGTTGTTGTTGTTGTTGTTGTTGTTTTTTGCTTTAAGGCACTTGCATTGTATTTTTATCTTTCTATATTGTTTTTTTATTTTTTAGTTTTCAAATTTGAAAATATGTTTAACATTTATTGTCCCCGTTTATTGCATCAGTTGTCTTTGTAAAATATACCTTATTCTTTCGTTATTTTTGTATTGTAATTAAGCGTAATGTACATTATTTCCATCTTCCAATCTGTTATTCCCAAGAATAAAGAAATATAGTGTTTTATGACGTTCGGCAATCCAAGATTAATTTAGCATTTTGCAAAATAACATTCGTCTAAAACGAATCTAGAACAATTGGTGAACCTCATAAGTCCTCGCTTCGCCATCTTGGTGAGAGGAACGACCGCGTATTTTGTGACGATGTCCATCACTTTCCGTTTAGTACCTCTCTGATAGTGATTGCGACCCACTGCCCACGCTATCACTCCCATTATCTTCTTCGTCATCCTTTGAAGTATCGCGCGCTTGATAGCAGGGAAATCCGTCTGATAGCGATAATAATCTTCACTGTGGAGCGGAAACCTCTGTGACTGCTCTCATTTTCTCATTGCGTTTCACGTGATCACCTTTTAATGATTATGTGCCTCTTTGTTTCGTGGTACAGCAATTTCTTTTCTTTTGCAATTCGTCACTTCCAAAGTGTCATTTCGAAATCAAATTTTCTAAATTTTCATATGATTTAGAATTATGTAAGTTATGTTAATTCCTCTTTTAATATATCACGCCATTCGTATAGTACTCTAGATACTGATTAATCTTTTTTCATACATCCTTTTTTGTTGTTGCTCCTTTTTATTTATATTAATTTATTTCTATCTGTACGCAACCTTGGCACGGTCGGGTACATTACCTCTGTAACCCCAGCCTGACCAGGGTTTTTCTCCAGTGTCCTTCGGGTAGTGGCGGGTTTTCCATCGGCGAGAAGGTCGTTAATACTGTTGTTAATATTAATCTTAAATTTTATTTAACATAACATCTACGATTCGTTTTGAAATAATAAATGGACAAGAGTACGTATTTATTAAATAATTTATTTTATAAATATTAAATACGCCGCTGTCCTTGAGCACTTGCTCGGAATTGATGGGATGGTCCCTTGCTTGTTTATTATTCCCCACGTGGTCATACGCAGTTTGCAACTGCCTTATTGACAAAAAAGTTTGTTTTATTTATTTGAAGAAAAAAACGGTCGCGATTACTGATACACGGAGTCGTTTCTGGTGGTTCACATGGAAGTAGAGTATAAGAATTGAAAAACTACCGAAGAAGATAATTGTTATATTTTTTATTTTCCTAAAATTAAAATTTCTTATTAAACATGCTAGTTTTCTTTCTAAGACTTCGAAATTCTTTTGAATCTTTGTATTAATAAATCTGACCTACTCTCTTCCCAATGTCATTTTTTTCTCATCGCTGTGGTAGAAAGAATAATAATAATTATCCATAAAAGATACGAAAGAAATGTCTCCTTTAAAGTTCATTATCATTATTTTGCGAAGAGTTCCTTAGTGAATATACTTTCTCGCTGATAATTTTTTTCTCTTCCAAAACATGTAGCAGTAAACTAAAATGCAATGGGAATAAAATCGTATGAAATGACAACGTCACCATTTTACTTTTTCATGTCAGAGAAATATCTCATAAAATGTTAATGAGGCAAATGCAAAGTCATTTTATGAGGAGGTGATAAACGTTGATATGATCATTTCAAGTTAATTCATATTATCGTTCTATATAATTCCCTCGTTCTATATAATTAGTAGAGATATTGGTTTTATGTACACTGAACTTTGGCACGGTTTGTGTACATAAATTCTGTAGCCCCATCCTGGCCCCCGTTTTTCCTTCGGGTAGAGGCGGATTTCTTATACAGGTTCTCTAGGTTTTGTCTCGGGGCGTGTTTATTGTAACAATAAATCGTGAACTAAGTGGGTTTTTTTTCAACTCTTATGATTTTTAAACACTATACTCAGAATAATCTATAGTTCGATAATAACTTGTACATGTAAATTTACAAACATATTTGCGTTAAATTACAAACATATTGACATTATATATGTATTATAACTCGCCCTTGATCGGAATTGATGGGATGGTCCCTTGCTTGCTTCCGGAGAGTAAATTAGTTTATTGTCCTCCACGTGGTCATACGCAGTTTGTACTGTTTTTGACAATAAATTTATTATTATTATTATTATTATTATTATTATTGAATAGAATGTGGAACACAAATCAAATAACTCTTCAATTCTCTTTTAATATTTTTCAAAACTTCAAACAATTAATTCGCTAATATAATTACTGTACATATTATTTCAAACAAATTGTCTATCTTTGCAACTTTTTGAATATTTCTGTTACAACAATTTTTATTGTTTAGCATCTTGTTCTAATTAATTTTTATATCACTTAATTCAGTAGCAAACATGTTTTCTTGCGTCAAATAAAATTTAATGTCGTTTGTATTCCTTGAAAACATAAAGGAAAGTCGAGTTCGTAGTTTGAGAAGTGTAGAAATGTCAGCGCGGAGAGATATATAATAATTACAAAATATTTTACTAACTGGACCAGAACTGTTAAGTGGCGGGAACACAAAAAAAAAATGTTTAAAAAAAGTATATGCAAGAAATTAAAGCCAAGAACGTTATTTGTACAAAAATATATTCATATTTGAACAATGAAAAATATTACGCATTGTTCCAGTATACAATTACAGGTGACGCACCAAGTTCTGAGTAGACGTTTTCTAATTGGTGGAAGTGGATCAAGTGAAATTGCAAAATTGGTTATTGTAAGATTTTAATTCTTCTGTCAAATTTGGATTAATTTTAAAAAAGGACCAAATTTGATTTGAAATTATTAAAGCAAAATACGAGCACTACTTGTCTTAAAGAATCCCAGTATTACACTTTCTGTAAATCGCTGAGCATAGGGACGAATGCGCAGAACATAGGTTAATGTGTCACATGTCGCTTAAATACAAAATACCCTCTCGGTGGCTCAGGAATAGCATGCTTGCTGGTCACTGAATCACACCGGGTTCAATTCCCGGCGGGGTTCAGAAAAACATTATAGCTTTTCATTTCAATATCCCAGTGAAGATAAGTTTCAGTAGCATGCTACATTTCCCATTTGCTAATACTAGTATAGCCAAAACCGTGTTAAAATGTTATAATGTTTACGCCGAAAGTGATATCTCTACACATATAATACCTCATGTGGTGTTGTGGATCAAGACCGTAATCAAAGNATATTTTTTATATATATAGTGGTTAAAATATACACTGAATTTAAAATTTTGAGCGCCTCGACTAATTGATCTCAGGGTTCCACAATAATTTCTGGGGTTCGCATTTTTTTAATGAAGGAAAGGGCCATACAATGGTTCCACTCAAGGAAAACGCTACTGACAAATAAATCCATTTAATTTAATTACCATTGTTTCAATTACAATAAAACCCCTCATGCTGTTTTCCCCTAAAAGAAACAAACACAAATGGTAGTCAAATAAGAACATAAACACTAACACCTAAATGAAATCTTTCCCTCCAAAAAACTAAAATACACTGAATTTAACAATGATATCATTCTATCACCGTTTAAAATCTCTCTCTCTCACAAACAAAAAGGAAATACACTGAATTTAACAATAGTATTATCTTATCAACAATTAAATCTCCCTCTCTCACCAATAGCAATACACTGAGTTTAACCATGGCATAATTTTATCAACAATTAAATCTGTCTTGGCTCTGATTTAGTCCACAGTTCGTGTCCCTTTTTTATAATTTATGCCACTTTATTCATTACGCGCAAGCGCAATACGACGTCGGTTTAAACATCACCAACCGT
>NNCF01128097.1:302485-346447 GCA_002313205.1 Laupala kohalensis | reverse complement strand
ATTATTAATAACAATTATAATTAATAACAATTGTGAATCTGATAACACTCTTTTACAAAGCATGCCATTTATCAACTTCAATTTTATCTGTCAAGAGTTCAGAACCAATTGGTGGGGGGGGGGGGGCTATAGCCCCCTTAGATCCGCCACTGCTTATGTGGAGGTTGGAATTTAGACAGCGATTTCGCTAGTTTTCCGCTCATGACAACGTATTAGTGAACGATGTAACGTTGCCGATATGATACACTCCACTCCGTACAGCGACTGCATCTAACGCGCAAAGAAGTTCGCCTCAAGTTTCTTCCTGGCTCCGAGCGTCGTCGAAGTTTCTTCACTGTGGAATGTCGCTTTCTGAATATTCTGCTTCCCATTATCCAGTGGAGAAGAGCTTCTTCGCTTATCACGTGTAATCACGTCGCACCGGGGCCTTCAACGCGTAGCAAAGATACAGAAAACGTGTGAGGTAGTTCTGTCAGATCATTAAAAAGTGTAATTATATAAAGAAACAAAATTGTTATGGCGAAAACAGCAGTTACAAACTGCATTATTTCCCGGAAGCAAGCAAGGGAGCATCCCATCAATTACGACCGAAGGCCCTAAAGCAGACGCTAAGGATTTAACTCGTGAGATGAGAACGACAATATTTCACTACGTGTTATGTAACATTAGCACCGAACCAACAAATTTGTATTAATAAAAAAAAAGTAATTTCACAAGTAATTAATACTGGACAAAGAAGATAATTATTACAAACGTTGCAAATCAGAAATGATATTTATAAAAAATACTCCCGAGAGTTTGAATTTACGCACAGACACTGAAGAGCTTCCTTATACAATACAATAACATATCATGTTTGTTTTTTCCTGCGTTTTTGTAAACATATTATGTGTTTATATTTATGTTTTATATCATGTTCAGGTGTTCTGTTATTATTATTAGAATCTCCTGACCACGACTTCTACAAGCGAAAGTGGAAACGTCGTGAGTTCTTGTCACAAAATATATAATATTCAAAGTTCATAAAAGGTCCTTAAAAGTGTTTTATGATTTATTTAGTGTAGACCACGTAATTCATGGCATTCACCACCTGACCTTGTATTTCTAAAAGAAATCCTTTGTAAACGATAGTTATTGTTATTGGTCGATTTGTAAGCTGACTGACAGAGTGGCAACTCATTCGAAAGCTAAACATGATAATATACTTCTGATTTCAATACTAAAAAATTACTCTCCAAGTTACACTTCACAAGAAAAAATTTAATGCTCGTTGTTCTCTCAAAGTACGATTTGTGAGGTAACTTGAGTAATTTCGTAACAAAGATAATGAACCTTTCTGCGAATTCGAGTACTCGCACCCTTCGTTAATTAAGGTCTTCGAGATGCTTTCATTTCTTTCCATTTCAATTTGTCTCGTGACAATCCTGTCTCAAAGATGTTCTCCATAGAATCTATATTCCTCATTTAATTTCCGAAGTCCGTCATTGAATAAAGGCTGATTTTTTGAAAATCTGGTCAGAAATCCTCCAGACACAAAACTTGGCAGAAAGTTAGGTTATGGGGTCACTTTACTGAGGAAAGAAAACCGGACACTCCAAAATTCGGCCCCCCCCCGGGGGGGAGAGGTTCAAAAGGGGCCGCAAAACGGTTTATTGTAAATATCTAAAAAACTACGCAAGATATCAAACCAAGTTAAAAGTAAAAGTTGTAGCTGACACAAGGTATCTTATGTAGTTGCAGTATTGTTCCTAGTTGTTGAAAATGTTACGCAAATACCTCATATTTTTCGTATTCGTATTCTTTCAATATGATACGCGTCACAGTCCCAGTATACGAGTTACATCGTTTTCTCCGTCATTTCGACACAAGCAAGTCTCATCCAATTCTTTCCCTATCTTCAAGAGGTATAGAGAATTATCTCGAATTCATGATACAAACTTTAAGGGTTCGTTCAGGACATTTAACTATCACTCAAACACAAGAAATAAGAGATGAAAGGAAAGACAAAGTGTTTATTGACAAGTTCAATGTTTACAAAGAATTTATTGATTTTAATAAAAGTTAAATTCGTCTTCGACTTTATCACGCCATTGCTGTAGCACTTTTTTAAATTACTTATGACAATTTCAAAAACTATTTTCTTGCATGATTGTGTTGCCGTATGGCTCATATTAATTTAGTTTTATGTGTACTCAACTTTGGCACGGTTGTGTACATTAATTCTGTAGCCCCATCCCGGCCCGGGTTTTTCTCCGTTTTTCCTTCGGGTACAGGCGTATTTCTTATACAGGTTCTCTAGGCTTTGTCTAGGGGCGTGTTTATTGTAACAATAAACCCTGAATTTAGTGGTTTTTTCAACTCTTATGATTTTTTAAACATTAGATTATTCTGAGTATATACTTCGATAATAACTTGTACATGTAAATTTACAAACATTTGCGTTAAATTACAAACATATTGACATTATATATGTATTATAACTCGCAGCTAACTTTTTATCTTATCTAGAAACTTATGCAAAAAAAATTTGAATCCGTCTCTGCCTTAGGAATTGCCCTTGATCGGAATTGATGGAATACGTCCCTTGCTTGCTTCCGGAGAGTAAATTAGTTTATTGTCCTCCACGTTATCATACGCAGTTTGTAGTGTTTTTGACAATACATTTATTATTATTATTACAATAAATGTGATAAATGCTAGACAGCGTCTGTGGTGCGATTGACTTTATACACATTCAAAGATGCCAAAGACGTATTTCACGCACACGTTCGTGCAGCAGCTACGGATATTGGAGCAACGAGATCGTGTATTCCCTGTGTTTGCACCTCATCGCGTCACTTAAGCCCACACATTCCTATTCAATAAGTAATTGCTACATTGTCCTGTAGAACCCTTAAAGTTCGCACCATGAATTCAGGATCATTCTGTATATTAAAATCTAACGAGATGCCATTATCCTTTTAGGCAGTTTGTGTCCACGCATAACTCATGGCGTCACGGAAGCCTGTATATATCGTATGTGAAGCTGTGAATACGCACCTACATGGTACATAGCAGCTGACGAATAAGGGCCCAGAAGCTGTTTGGAGTAATCAAGCGGAGCGACTGGGCTTCGCGGTGATGGCAACTCATCCTGACGGCAGTAATCCATCAATGGGGCACAGCAAGGCAGACAAAAGAAAGTTCCGCGGCTCGAGTGTGATAGTCTGAGGAAGTTCTATTGTGCGACGTGCACAAAGCCTGGCGACTCGGCCACCGCTGGTTGTGTGGCGCTAGTGGTGAGACGGGAAGATCGTCGATCAAGTGACGTTGCAGCAGCGCTTCTCAGTCTTCACTTCACTTCCCTCTTCCTGCCCCTCTGCTTCCTGTTTCGCTGAAATACTAGTATGAGAGTTATCAGCCATAGTGATCATTAAGGAAGGGTTTCTAGCATTTAGGCATTAAAATAATAACATTTTGGTATTTATAAGATGTCAGTGTAAGTAAATTGTTCTATTGTATGTATGTGTGGCAAATCTATTACAAATTGTAGGTTTTTATAGTCAATTTTCTATGGTTTAATTTTTCAAAGTTTAGCAAGTAGTGTGTTGTATTTGAAATATTTATTGTGAATTTTATTTTGTATATAGAGGTAGGTATGAATGCTTAGTTAGTGGAGGGTCATGTACTTAAATTTGTTAATTTATTTTATTTTTAATAAGTTATCTAAATTGTATTCTTTATTTTTGGTTGTTTTAATAATTATAATGTTTGGCAAATGCATTAAAAATTGTTGTATATTGTACATAGGGAAGGTATGTATGTTTTGTTTGTGTTGGGTTGGTACTCTGTATAGAAGTAATGCATGTATATACTAACACATATAGAGTGAGGCCATTTTGTGATGAGTAAGTTAAGCATGTACTAAGGTGTTAAGGGTAAGGAGAATGAGCTGTGTGGAGTGATGGTATGCTGTTAGGAGTTACTTTAGGTATGTAATGTTTAGTGTTGTTTAATTTTATTATTTTAATTAATCTCTGCGTATAATATGCTGATTTGATGATTTAAAGAGATTCAATTTATTTTTTGTTTTAGATTTTTGGGAAGGGAATTATACAAAATTATTCCTGAAGGTAGGAGGCAGGAGTTGGGTGATAGTTGGTAGGTCGGTTAAATGGTTTTACCTACAACTAGGCCCACATGGAGGTGTCAGTAAAAGATGTCATTAGGAGGAGCAGGAGTTGGATTTGTTCATATAAATTGTTCATATACATTTTCCCTGTTACACACGTGTCCGACCCCCTATAGTTCATTAAACAACTATTTACCAGATTGTGGTCGCACTTCTTATTTATATTATATCGCACACTTGTAAAATGATATCTCAATCTTACGTTGTATATACGACATTCTCTGTGAGATCTACAGTGACATATCGGGACCAGTGTATCAGACCGAGAGCACACTCTAATTCTGTCCGGTGTCGAAGGCTGCCGCCCGAGTTGGGTTACAGGTCGTTGGGTTACAGGTCACCTACCAGTGGACGGGGACAGGCCTAGCTATCGCCTCCCTACTGCTATATGCGCTAACAGTAGCCGAGCAGCAATTCTGCTCACCTATCGGAAGCCGTAGCTTCCTACCCGCGACCACAGGTGGGGAAACCAGTGCCCGGTGAAGGTCAACCCAATTAAGGGGTGTCAGGTTGTCTCCACGTCAGCCTAAAGGCCCAATGCCCCTACCCTGCCTACTCGGTTTAAGGTGCTGAGTGACACCCGAGACCATGTCCAGATCTCTACCACTTCGTAAAATCCCCCATATCCGATCTGTTACTCGAGGAGCGAACCCGAGATTGTGTACGGGGTTACTGGGGCTTGTCCGTTCGTCCAATGGTCCACCGAACGGCTGCTTGCTTTATCCAGATAGGCCCAATTAAGGGACTACCCTTCATGCAACTAGTTGTGCTCGAGGGCAAGCCCTCTCCCCAAGTTACAAAATACAGAAGCCACACTGGATGACCGAGCGTTCGATGGGTAACGGTTCGAGGCCTGTCCGGGACATCCGTTCTATTTGTCCAGTGGCATCTAGNTCTCCCACCTATCCGGGACATCCATTCCATTTTCCCAGTGGTATCTAGGATCTGGGCGTGGTATGTGTCTCGGTAGTAGTACACTCAAGGTGATGGACCACAGTGCACCCCCCGCTGTCAGAAAGGTTGCCCTCTCTACGGCGAGTCCGTCGAGGCCCCTTGCGGGTTTCCCCAACGAGTAACGGCCGATGTCTCTGTGCGGAACATCTCCCCCCTTCCCCCCTTCCCCCCGAACCGATCCGTTGCCCGTGAGGTGTCGGGATTGGGTCCGGGACCCGAGGGGATCGTTCCGGCTGGAAGAAGATACAAGAAGTAAGGTTAGGTTCACTTTTCAATTGTCAATCCTACATCGTTTCTCTTCCCTAATTTTGAAAAAGTAATCTTGTCTTTAACCCAATCTAGTCGGTTTTTCTAAACGCTCTTTGACATCCCGCCACGCTGGTTCGTTTTTAAGTTTACTCAACAAACATCCCAATCGCGCTCTTTTTCTACGAGTTTGGAGAGGTTCTATTTTAATTTAATTATTCGCATTATTACCCGTGTTTATGAATTTAGACGCTTTTTTCTGAATTTTTTCTAATTCTTCTATTCGATATTTTCTATAAGGATTCCATCCTGCAGATGCATATTCCAGTAGAGGTCTAACAAGGGTTTTGTGTATGCTAACTCTTTCGTCATCGGATTAATGTCTTTGTTTAAAATTCCTTTAATGAAATTTAGAGACTTCCGAGCTTTTTGTGCAACACTGCTAACTTTTATCAGACCGCTCTTAAGTTATTGTTGAACATGATATAAATATTTGCAATTAATTTACTACCGGTATTGGGTATGAACTGATTTCATAGGACCAATTTTGCCTTATGCGGGTACGAGTGAAACATACAGCTTTACTCGTCTCTGAATTTATTTTCATTTGATTTATAGTTACCCAAGATTTATAGTTGTGGATTTCATCAAGGTCTCGTTGCAATGTTATCCTGTCTTCAGACCATGAGTCTTCCGCATTTTCATCTAAGCGCTGTATTCGTATGAGAATTGGGAAGGAGAGTGGTTGGGCCGCTGGGGAACGTAGAGCACTTAACAACATTTCAGTGAAGTAGATGATGGAAAAACTCGAGCAGAAAACCTCACGTATTGTCGGATTTTTTTTATTATTACTTCCCTTACTTCCAATAGCTGTGGACCGTTCAACAAAAATTCTAGAAAAAACACAATTTTGGATTTGTCATTTCGTTCTGTATACACACCAGAGAAAAAATTGGATTTATAAATCAATATTAATTTTTTTAACTTGAAACGTTATATTTTTACGGTTTTACCGAAACGTCGACTTTATTATTTTTTATAAAATAAACTATGAATTCTTGATTTTGTTTATCACTCGCTGGAGGTTGCGTAAATTGTTTGAAACGTTTCAGTTCAATTATAATGTGATCACAACATTTTTGTAAATGCGACACAATATATTTTATTCCCTAATAACGTGTCTTTTTTAGAAGAAAAAAAATTAACTCAGTATGTTAAGCAAAAGAGGCTTCAATAATGTCAAAATTACAAAAATACAAAAAAGTGAACTTTCGCTGAATCAGTTATTTCTCGCACACTTAGTTTATATCATAAACATAATAAAGTTTATATAGTAAAACCGTAAAAAGGTAACGTTTTTTTCACAACATTTTTGGTTTAAAAAATTTAATATTCAATCATGAAACCACATTTTTCACTTTTGTATATGCAGACTGTTCACAGCAATCATGATTTGGCGTTATTCTTAAAGTTATAGCAATTATTTTTACATTAAGGTTATAGGAGGAGTAATGGTACATGTGTGTATATTGAAGCGTGCTTGTACTAATTGGAATGTGTGTCTGTATCTGTTTGTAAGTGAAAATGTGTTTCTGTACGTATGTGGATATACACACATATGGACCTAATTTAATCTTTTAATTTCTTAGGTGTATTATCCTTCTCGCTTATTGCGTACTAATTTTCTAAGCATTTTATTCCGTGTGTGTGTATTTTATAGATATTTGGGCGAAGATTTTTTTTCTATTTCACATAATCGTATTATGTATATTCTTATTATGTCTATTATGTTTTCCATCTGCCACCGAGCATTGCTCACTTGCAGGTTAATAAATTATTACTATTAAAGAACAAAATAACAAATCCAATAGTGTTAACTGTTTTTTTTCCCTTCGATTTTTGTTGTGCTTTCCACAGCTATTAGAAGACAAGGGTCTGTAATAATAAAGAGTACGATAGTGGTTCGGTGGATAGGGAATCCCACACTCATCCGCTAAAGTGATGTCCTGTGGCGAATACTTGAAGGAAGAGTGAAAGCTAAGAGGAAGATGTTCTGACCAAAGCGTATCGCTGAGTGGAGGGACTCAAAGAAACTCTGTCCTCAGGTCTTTTCACTTTCGGAAGAGAGGAGAGTAATTATCAGTGGCTTTTAGTGAGCGATACGTCCCTTTTCTCGCTTCCGGCCATCGAAGTTAAGAACACGTGAGGGAGAGATACCAAGGAAGGATATAGTTTATGTTGGACTGCGTGAGAATGCTATGTCAAGGGACATGCACAGAAAAACTCATCGAAACCGGCCTAGAATCAACCGGTCCTCGGATTGACCCGCCTATGCTGCGGTACAGTTTTCTTTTCTCTCTTTCAGCATGACCTAGAGACTCAAACATTGATTGCAGCGTCATCAGTCAGGTGAAAATTGCGACGGACCTGGTCTAGAACCCGGGCCCACCTGCTCTGGCCGCAGGTGTGCTATCCACTGCATCACCCGCCTCGATTCCCAATCCTGTATGCAAATTCTACCTGACCTGATCCGGTGAACCTGGGTCACATCCCCCTTCAGGGGAAAAGTGACCACAGGCGGCTCCAATGCTGGTAGCTCTTAAGACCGGTTTTCGCGTACCTACGCGTCGGATGCATGTCCTGGGTTCGAAACCCGATCCGTTGCAATTTTCACCTGACTGTTGACGTTGCAAACACTCCACCACTAGTAGGTACTCAGAAGTTGTGAGTCAAAACATTGATTGTTTGTTGATCCTTTTCCTGGAAAGTGAAATGGCGTTAGATGTATTTGTTGAATTTTTTTGTGTTTAAGTATATTCATTCAGTGCAATAAAACGAGTTGCAATTACATTCCACATGCTTGTTTATATGTGAGAACCTAATGAAATTGTAACATCTTTTTGAACCAAAATCACGGGAACCTCGGTTAAACCGGCCAAATGGTTAACCGGCCATCTTCTGTAGAAGACGATGACGACGACATTTTCAACGAAATGTAGAAAGCTATTCAGCTTTTGGATTTCATAAATAAAATACGAAACCTAGTGTTGAGTGAATTATTATCCTTCGAGGCAGTTCAACGTCGAGTTCTTAACGTTTTCTTGAGAAAAAAAACTTATGTGTTTCTAATTTATTTGACGTATATTTAGAAGTATTTATAATAAGCTACCACCCTACACAGCTTTTGTTGAATTACAATTTTCAATTCACATAGAACGCTTGACAATGCTACACTTTCCTGTATTCCTTCACAGTCTTTCAATGAGTTTTTATTGTAAATTTGACAGATTAAACACGTATAAATACCAATAGAGCAATGGTTGTACGTTAAGTTGCCACAATTGTGGCAAATAATTCTTGTGATTGTATTCTTTAAGCGTTTTCTGTTATTGGTTTTTCAGACTTCTACGAAACACCTCTTATACATGATTTGCTACCGAATAATTTCACAAAATATTCTTATGCTAAAAATAAATGTTTATATTTTTCGAAAATACCATAAATAAAATAGTTTGGCTAAAAATCCATCACTATCCACGGAGAATCGAACGCAAAAATTTATTTGGAGAGGCACTTCAATAGAATTGATTCCTTCACAATGAAAGCACCACGAATAACTAGCGCTTCCTTGCTTTTGCGTTACTTTCAAGAACTAGTGTAATCTATGCATTTGCGTAGCGTACGTTCGACTCAAATCATGTTGAAAATTTCAAATCCAAATCAACTACTTCTATGCAAGCGTACCCAAGTTCTGATCTGTGAGTACTGCAGTATGTGCTCAAACGGTACACACAACTAACAAAACTCTCGCATATCAACATAACCTCAAATCCAGACCAGAATCCGCCATGACTTCGCTCACTAGCGTACCACTAACATCATACGCGCACACATGTGTTGTAACGTACTACGCTAGGAGCTTTAGTGTACCACTAACTTCTGAGCATTCGTGTAGAGAGTTGCAATATGAACCAAATAGTAGCGCACATTCTGATGGAAGAATACGCAGATGACCATCTCAATACCCCTCAAACTTTTGCATATACTTCAAAGAAATTTGCGATGCTCACTCGAGGTTTATATCTGATATGTATCTCGATGTAGTACCTTTATTTACATGTTTGCCAAATTGATCGGTGAAATATTGTAGAGGAGATTTGTATAACACCTAATGAGAAAATAGAAACAGAAATAATGAATTTCACATATTTTAGTATTAAACATACTCAAGAAACCATTCACTTCAGAATTAATTGCTACTGTAATATTCCTCATGCCTGCAGGTATATTGATCCGAACTGAATTCATAATCATTGAATTTCATTATCAATTGACTTACAAACTAATACTTATATATTAATATAAGATTTATGTAATGTACAACACCAGTATAAAGTTTCGGATAAAAATACCCCTGTAATAAATATTAAGAAACAATAAAACGCAATCATTAAAATATTGTTTTGTTTATAAACGTTAAATATGGTCTTCGACAATGACAACATTGTATTAAAAGTGTTCAATATAGGCGTGTATATTAGGATATTTATTAAATCTGTATTCCAAAACATATCAGCGTCGCGGAAGAACAAAATGCTGTCACATGAAAATTTGATGCACGATATTTGTTGCGTAATTTATTTAGACACCGGAGGGATAACGATGAAAATAAAGGTTCTACGTAAATCCGTAATTATTACTATTTCAGAAATTATTGTTGGATGAAAAAATCAAGGGTTATCCTTTATATGTGAGGTTCAGAAAATAATATTAGATACGTGCATAATCAATTTACAAAAAAAAAGTTAATTGAATCTTTATTCATATAATGACGTATTGAACCTCAACACACACACACATTCAGCCAATCACGGACATCGTCTCAAATTTCGAGACAGAGAATTCCAAACCCTTTTCAATCTATTGCTTGACGTTTTGAAACTATTTTTTTATAAGTATAATGCTGTACGAGAGACCTGGGATTTCGGGGAGGATACCAATATTTTCGGTCAGTTACACTTTCTTCTTGCACCGCGATATGGGTACAAGTTCATACGAACAAATACTCACACATATTCTCCGAGTCATGTAACTTTGGCGAAAATTATGCTACCTAACACACACTGGCAATTTCTACGAATTCAAGCTATCTGAATAAATATTAACGGTAGTCACTAAAGTGATTATTTGCTGTGAAGAAAATACGATTCGCTGACACAAGGTAACATTGGATCCACACACTCGACGCATAAGAGACGAAACAGCGCCGCGAGAGAGCGCGCGAATTGAAGGTTGGCGATGGATTTATGTTTTCCGAAATTCAAATGTTCTAACAACGTAACGCAAAGTACAAATATTGTTTTACTGTTATGGAGACGATGGCGAAGAAAAAGCGTTGCCTACATTGAGTACAGGTTCTAAACAAACATGAAGTGAGTTAGACCAATAATAAATACAGAAATATATAAATAATTTTTTGTCAAGAGAGCTGTTACAAACTAACCACATTGAGGACAATAAAGTAATTTACTGCGACTAATAAACTAACAAACATGGTTCCCGTTAATGTTTTTTTTTTCTTTTCTAAAGTTGAATTTCTCGCAGCGAAAAAACGTGACTTGAACTACAGAGTACGATATATTTATAACGCATCCGATGTATTCGTGTGAATTAAGAAGACGAGTGGGAATCTCCACTGATACGTCGAATGGACGCGAGAGAGTAGTCACGTAGGTTAATGTAATTACTCAGAAGAACCAGTATGGTTAAGGGGAATGCCTCACCATTCCCCAGATTTCACTCTACCCGAACACCCGTTCTTTATTTTTTCTTTTCACAAATAGTCCCTCATTCCGATACCTTTCTCCTGGGAGCAGTAACTGGGAGAGTGAACTCGCCTTTCGGCGGCACCAGGGCGAGTGCCAAGGTCACGTACCAGCTGACCCCGAAGGTCATCGCTGGATTCCTTCTTAGGGAAACGGCGCAGAGAGTGTTCTCGGCACCAAGACAGACAGCATTTCCCACATCTCCTTCCTTCTGCGCTCACCGCCAGCACACGACTGATACGTCACATTGAGAAAGTTCGCGACGGTAACCACTTGCTAAAGAAGGGTTTTCCGATAAAGGTTTTGCTCACGTTTCATTCGAACATCAACTTAGGTTTTAGAATGAAACGAGAAATTGTGAAATAAAACAAAATTTCTCCATCTAGGCTTCACAATACGTTAGTTTTGGTGATGGTAGTCAAATCGTTCATAAGTCATTTTAAATAATACTTTCCGAATAAACTATTGTTTGGTAATAAAGCGTACACCTGAAATAATATTTTTTGGGGTATTATTTAATACAAATTTGTTGCTATTATGTTAATTTTATAATACGTAGCTCACTTTTTATTCTTATCTTAGGAATATGATGAAATGTTAAATCCGCCTCTGCCTTAGGGCCCTTGATCGGAATTGATGGGATGGTGCCTTGCTTGCTTCCGGAGAGTAAATTAGTTTATCGTTTGTAACTGCACTTTTGAAAATAAATTAATATTTTAAATACATTTATTGCAATAAATAATGTGAATACTAACAGGAGTATTAACTTCAGGAATGGGTCAAAAGTAACAAATACACAGAACCCTCGAACGCTTGGGATATTGGATATTCTATCCATTCTCAGGACTAACACACGAAACAAAAAAAGAAAAATATCTATAATCTATAAGTAGCTCTCCCAAAGAAAAACATCATCTCAATAGTTACGGGTAACACAAATAACGAGTAGAGTTATGCAAACCTTGTAACAATATTTCTACAACATCAACTATCCGCATTTCCAACCTACACTCCTGCACAGCAGGCGCATCCTGCTTACTTACTGCCCCAAAAAGATGGAGTGAGCATCACTATCACTCATATAGTTAACAAACCACACCGTTACCAACATACGTTCACTTTTTATATTTTCAATTAACTATTAGTGAATATTTAAGCAATTCATAAAACACATAATACATATTCACTTTTCCTCCATCTAATATTTTTTATGGAGAACACAGACCCAATCAACGCATCGAATTATTGAAATTTCAAAATTGACCTATTTCTCAAGGTAGTACTCAGCGGTAGCGTTCTCGCTCTTCACCAAGACACCCCGGGTTCAATTCCCGATGGGGCAGAAAAATTTGTAGCTTTTCACACTAATGTCCCAGTTCATAAATATGATTAACGAACTCTCCTTCATCTATCCACCTCCTGCTCAACTAACCACATCTATAACCCGTCCACATGGGTCATGTTCCTGGTGAACCCAGCAAACCGACCCACCATGGACTAACAGTGGCCCACCATCCAACTCACCTCCTATCGCTACATGTAGATAAGCTTTAATAGCATGCTACATTTCCAATTTACAAATATCTACAATGGGAAGATAGTACTCTTGTAATATCACGTGGTCAAAATAATATAAATTTAAATACTTTATAGTAAAAGAAATTTTAAACTCAGTATGACCACGTGAAGGGAATAAAACTTGATTTTCTCTAAGCAAGTGAGGTACCGTCCTTCTCTAATGTGGCAGAACGGGGTTGAAAAGTTAATAATTAATAATAAGAAAATAATTTTGAATAGTTACAAGTGAATGCCCCGGCTAGCTCTTCTCAGGGTTCCACAATACTAAAAAGGGTTCGATTTGTATCTGAAGGAAAAAGGACCATGCAAAGGTTCCAATTAAGGAAAACGCAAGGCAAATAAATCCATTAATAAAGCTATTTTAATGACTGGAGACATTCCTCACTCAAACAAATCACCCCCAAAAGATACAACAAATAAATCTTCGTTCTTGAACAGTCCCTTCAATGCCAAAGTGACATTCTTATTATTAAAACACAATTAGAAATTCCCCCAAAAAGACACAACACAAATTAAAACCATTGAACTATTAGATCAATGCCAAAGCGACATGATTATTATTAAAACACAATTAGAACTTCCCCCAAAAAAACACAACATAAATTGATACTCAAATTACACTGAATTTAACTTGATTAACAAAAATCTCTTTAATTGTTTCTTAATCAATCCAAACACTGACTCTATTCGTGGCAGGATTCATCTAAAGTTTCAGTCACTCTGGGCACTAAGTTCTTTAAAGTTCGTGCCACTTTTACTTTATCCTTGCCAGGACGCGCAAGCGCAAAATACGGGGTCGTGTGATACAATCACCGCCAGCCGCACCATACCTTCAAGATGCCAACGACCGCCGCCAAGAGGTCCTCCCGGAGATCATCCCTCAATAGTTCGCGAGAGCCGTCAGCTTTCCGCTAACAGCCTCCAAATGGATGCGTCAGCAGCGTCAACTTTTGAGCGAACTTTGATGCGAGGACGCTACCGCCTGAGCTCGTCCAACAATCTCGTTCGATATGCGAAATGTTTGTTATTTGACGCCTGAGCATTTGCACATCGCCAAAAGAATCTAAGTTATCTTGGATGTGAGCGAACTACGTCAACTCCACCGAAAAATTGCGTGATCTGAGAGATATCAGAAATATCTACTAGATGTGAGATCTGCGCGATATGAGAACTTCAATGTCAGAAATATCTGAGAACGGACGAACTACATCCGAAAAATCAAGATCTGCGTGATATAAGCGACATGAGCTAAAACTTCGATGTCAGAAACGAAAAAACTTCCATCTGAGACACGAATGAGTGAGAGCTCTATGAGAACTTCGATGTCAGAAACCAATGAGTGAGTAAACTTCGATGTGACAAAACGAATGAGGACGAAAAATCTCTGTGTCTTCTTTAAATGGGCTTCATCCCTTCTTTTCCCCCAAAATTTCCAAAATTTTGAATGTCACGTGACCGAAAGCTCCCAATACCAAAATGATTTCCCCCTCTTAAGCTTTGGTTCTCATTGGAACGTTTAAAGGGCTTTCTAGAAGATTCTCAAAAAAACGTTTAAATTTCCAACGTTCTTTCGAACAAGTTCGGGCATGTTCTCGCCCGGCGACCATATGGTGTTCCTTAGGATGGGTGGGACCTCCTCCCCCCTCCTCTTGCTCGCTTCGATGTCTAAAGGACCATAAATTTTAATTGATGTCAAAGAAATCCGCCGATGCCGCCTGACCACAGACCGTCCGCGATCACGGTTGTCGTTCCCAACCGTCCTCCGTTCAAATTTTTCAACTCTTCGATAGTCAAAATTCCGCAACAGAATGATTAAATTTGTTAATTAATTAGCGAATTATTCAAATCTCACACTAAGCAAGTGAAATTTTCTCTAAGCAAGTCAATTCTCATCCAAAGGTTAAGAAGAGACTCTATGGCCTACTTGTACATAAATAATTTCTCAAAATGTAAGTTAGACAAGTTATGAACCAATTGGAAGGATTTCTTCTCTTCAAATCCCTGAGTAACATAAATGTGTTGTAACACTATGGACTACGTTCATTTCAACTGGGTTTTCCTTTCTTCATCTCTTTCCACCCCTTCTTCATTCTTTCTCTATGCTCATCTTTTCTTTCCTCCGTCCATCTTACAGCCGTCTCTTTTCTTGTCCTGGAAACCTTTACTCGTTTGTAATTTCTTTCTGCAAGGTTATTCTTGATTGTGTATCCTTTCTTCTAATACGAAGTTTTTCCATGCCTTTCTCAGTCTCCTTAAACCGTATTATCCTTTTTCAACTTTCCAAAATAATTCAACATATTTTTGTCAGTCTTCTGTCATCCATTCTTTTGTGGTGTCCACAAAAGGCAATTCTCCTTTTCCGAATTGTGTCTGTAATTTTTTCAAAGCGTGAATAAATTTCTTTGTACTGAAGTTTCCTATACTCTTCTCCATCTTTTATTAGACTCAAGATTTTTCTGAGTAATTTCCTTTCAGTTATTTCTAATTGTCTTCTTCTTCGTAATAAGACGCTACTCAGCGTTTAGTGCATCCCGGCGAATGTCTGTTGAGTAATGTCTAAGTTTTGTGTTGAGGGATATGGACTTCTTTTGGATCGAGATAAATCCTTGACGAATAAAATCTATACCTGTTTTCTGCAATTATTGTAGATAAAATGTGTATAAATTATAATGTTTTGTTTACTGCCGAAAATTTCATAAAAGGGAGTGGGTCACTATGTAATAATGAAATTTGTGATATTACGACGAGATGTATTATTGAAAGGTCAAACGTACGTTTTAGCTCTGTACTATGAATTTCTCTACTCCTACACACTCTTTAAAAGTTTTTCTCTAAATCTCCAATTAATTCTCTCTGACGGAGGGAGGTAGATTTGCGCAAACGAACCACAGCGCATTCCGCATTCTGTTCGGGTTTTGTGTCGTGGAAATATCCATCCAACGAAAGCTCTGTACACAGTTTGTTTTCGCAATTAATTTGCTAAATGAAGTTCTCTTTCGCAAATTTTTTCATACGAAAATAACTTTCAAAGGGATGTTTATAAGCATATTCTAATTAATTTTATGTTTCATTTTAATTCCATGAGAGTGTTCTTGAAAGAAAATTAATAATTAAAATTATTCGGAACTAGGGGACTAATTTATAATGCAATCCTCACCATTGAATGAGATCGCTAAAGAGTGTTATTTTATTGTCTGTGAAACAATTGGTTTTCTCAGTTGTTTTCATGTCGTTAAAATAATTCGTTGGAGAGGGGAGGGACTAATGGTTATATCACGGATGAGAAGAAGGGAGCTTCTGGGGTAGTGGACGGGGGTGGACGGGGGTGGAAGAGGGAACAGTAACAAAACCCAAACGCTTCTGGATCTGCAAGCGGGCTATTACTTGCCAGTGCAGCCAACACAACCACCGCATTCTGCGCTTCTAGTCCCGCCTTTATTGCACACTTTCAGAAATTACAGAGACGCTGGGAGACGTCACGCCGACGATTCTCGGTCCCTTGTGCTAAAACTGCGAGGAGTATACACTCCAAGTCATGTTACCTTGCCTCGAGAAATTCAACTTTCGAATAGAAAATCATGTACGGAAACGCACTGTGTTCATTAGTTTATTGTATATCANATAAGAGACAGAAATTACTTTATTGTCCTCAACGTGGTCATACGCAGTTTGTAACAGTCGTCGTGACAACAAATTATTTGTCAGTCTAACTGGCTTGATGTTGGTACAGAGCTTGTACTCAGTGTTGCCAACGCTTTTACTGCGCCATAGTCCGTAAGAGTAATGTTATTTGTATCTCGTGATATGTTGGCAGTTCAACTTAAATTCATTGCCAATATCGACCATCCATTCAATGTACTTGATCTTGTGGCGCTGTTCTGTTTGTTTTGAACTAGAACGATTATTACCTTATGTCTTAGCTTGTTGTGTAGTTAAGTAGTATTTCTTTTCAGCAAACAGTCGCTTTTTGACTACTATAAATATTTATTCGGATATTACTTAAGTACATAGATGTTGTGTTGCGTAGCCATATTGAATAATTTTCGTCAAAGTTACATGACTGGGAGTATAGGATGACTCTGGTCTTCTGTCTTTTGTTTCTGTCGCGAGCTGTGGATACCGCGAAGGATGCGGGGAGAGGGGAGAGGGGACGGTTCTCTTTCTGTGGACTGCGTTTTGAGGACAGAAATCAGAGGAGGAGAAGGATGGGGGTGAACTATCAGGCTTTTCCCTTTTTGTCTTGGAGCTTCTGGGTAGCATCGTTGGTGAGCAAGTTCCGACCTCTTACTCAGATTGCTAAATTCTGTCTACAATCGCTGTAACGCAGAAGGATGGGACAAATGTATAAGAAAAAGATATGTTTCTATTTTTAGTTTTATTTGACATGGCATCACTGCGTAATATAAAACGGAGTTCATCTGTTCATCAACTCTTGTTTCTCTGTTTTCTGCTATTTTCAAGGCAAGTACCGATCGGACACGAGTGCGCTTTTTCTTGTGTATGGAGAGATAGACGAGAAAGGTTTTAATTTGTGGAGACCGTAAGTATCGCGGGATATGTTACAGACTCGTTTAAATTAGGCATCACAAAATTCTTCGCCTCTAACTAGATAGCGTTGTTCGACAGACACCACGAGGATGTTGTTTGGTATTGTTGTTATAGGGTATTGTTGTGGGAGAAAGGTGACGTATGTAAAGTTTAGTGATGTATTTCGTGAGCTGCTGAGAGTCGTAGGGAACTCATCATCATATACGTCATTACGCAAATGTCCCCATTTTTTTTCTTTTTTCGTTTTTTGCGTAACCGGAAGGATCTATTGTTGCGTTTTCACCTTTTTTCCTTTCCGAGATAACAGAGTTAAAAAATTAAATTAAAAAATGATGCTACTAGACATATTTATTTAAAAACGAAGTACCTGAACTTTCTGATTCCTGACAAATAGCAAAGTATCTGGTAAGTAACAAAACAGGAATTGCGGGGAATTGAACGAGAGTTAAGTAATGATCCATTGTTTACTGTTATGTACATTATTCAAAACCGTTCGGGTGTCCCGTTTAAATTGTTTTTGCTAAATATGAAACAGAGTGAAACTTGCCTACAACTAGAAGAATAGGAAAGAAGTGTTTGCGAAAATATTATTGACGTAAATGAAATAGACTTGCTTCATAAAAGTTCATATTTCCGAAGAGCTTACACGCTAGGCTAATTCGCAGGGTTTGATCTAGTTAGTCTTCGTTGTGAGCTTGATGGAGTAAGATTACAGACTGAAGAGTTATGCAAATGTAGGCGAATGGGCGATAAACACTTATGCTAAAGCGAAGCAGAAAAAAAAAATCGCAGAGGTGGGGAAGAGAATATTTGGATGAGTAAACACACCAAAAGAGAAAAAAAAAAAAAAAAACGTACTGAGGATTACGTTTATGGTAGAGAAACAGAGGTATACAAGAAAACAATATCCCTGAATACTCAAATCTTTTATTGCTAGTATAGTGAAGTAAATAACAGGGAATACGTTTGCAAGTTCCAGATGTCATTCGGAATAGAAGTAGATGACATATTTCTATCCAGTGTTCGTAATTCTTTTCTACTAATACGATTCATGAGTTTTCCATTAAATCGAATATATTTTACTTGCACACATGAAATATTATTTGACATTTTTGCCAAAGTATGTGTTTGTTGTTAGTTTATATACATGTATATGGAATCTACTTTTTTTTTCATATCGTTAATTTTTTAACTAAATAAAAGCAACACCGGTTTCTCTAACTTCTTTAAATTTATTGTTATTGTTATTAAATAATATCCTTACCCATGTTATTCTGTGCCAAGAATTACTTTTGTGAAGATAAGACCTAAATTCAAGTACACAATTGACGAAAATATTTTTTATATATTTTTATACAAATACTACAATGAAAAAAGAGTATGTAGGACCATAAGTAATAGAAACTTTACCTGAGGGAGACAGTGTAAAATGAATTGATAATTCACATCTAATGAATTAATGTTCGTGGAGTGAACCTCTGCTATACGAGGTCTCTACGTTATTCTCATCAAGAACTTTACTTGTCGCGCATTTGCGAAGTGTACAAGAGCTGTTTGTCTGTATTTGTCTGTATTTGGTGGCAAATATGCGAACACTCGTGTATCCGTCGTCTGGTCCGTTTTTAGTCGCAATGACATCAAATGACTCAAATAAGGCAAATATTTGCGTGATCGAGATTTGTTGATATTCTGGTTTTTAAACCTTCGCCTTTGCCTTTTTTTTAATTCCATAATTTCTTTTATATAGAGAGGAACACTTTTATGGGCTGGAATAACGAAATAGTATGACTATTTCTCGAATTCTATCAAATACATCCCGTCCGTGATTGATACAAGCAAACATGTTTCGCAGGATTGAGTTATTTGCTTGTTCAATTTGTGTGTGAATGACTTGCTCGCGATGTCTCTGAATACATCAAATACTCAAATACCGCAACGCTGTGTGAAGCATTAGCAGCAGGTAGAGCGACTCGCGTTCCATAGATCTCGTCTGCGCCTTAAGACGACGTCTCAAGTCGGAGGAGATGATGCTTTATGCGCAATTGGCTTTGGAGAGGAGCTGTTCCTGGAAGACCTCGGTGAGTTATATGGACGTATTATGAGCGTTCGCAGATCCAGACGGAGGACGCTGTGGTAATGGGCGGGTATTCGTACGAGACCTCAAAAGCGGAATAGGGCGGAAGGAGGCGGGAAGGAACTGTTGGATGAAGAGGAGGTCAAGAATTGAACGGACTAACAAACTAAATTGAAATGAGAATGGAAAGGAAGAGTTCTTACTATCCTTAAATTTAAGCATAATTTATTTAAAAATAGTACGTTTTTGCCCTCTTGTTAATTTAACAATTTTTTCTTGCGATTATCTCACAATTTTAAAAAATTCAAATTTTCATGGAACTTGCCAACTTTTCGACATATTTTCATTAAGGCCACGATAAAAGTATAACGTGAAAATACACGACAAGTTTACAAAAAATATATTATTATAAGAAAATTGCAAGGACAGTGTTCCTAACACTCTAGAAATAAAAATACGTAATGGCAACATAAATAGAAAATAGGAAAACTGTAAACATTTGGGAATTACTTTCGATTATAACATGTAATGGAATAAACATATAGAGAGAGTGTTATAAATAAAACTATTTTCATAAATGGCTAAAAGTATGCAAACTACAACATTTTTATTACTATATCATGTACTTTTTTCCTAGCGTACCCAATTATGGCATAATTGCCTGGGGTGGAGCATACAAAATAATATAAATGTATTACAAAGACTACAAATCAGATTGTTAGAAATAGTATACAAAGCACTTTTGACAGAGATAATTATCCCCTAAATGTAGATCAAATGTTCGCTTTTCAATCACTGTGTTTTAGTCGTTATAAAAATCTAAAAGAAGAGTTTCTTAATAAGACAAGTGAATCAAGAAATAAAAGTATAATAATTCCCAAATTTGCTAAAAACAATAAATATTAAAACCAGTTACTTAATAGCTATCAGATTATTTAATTCATTGCCAAATAATCCAAAAGTTTTAACTTATAAGAAATTAACTATAATGTACAAATTAAAGAAATTGATTAGGACCAATGTTTAGATATTTGTATATACTATTTCTGTGTTTTTGTTACTAGTTTAAATTTGTATACTTGTTAAAACACTGCTTTTGCCTGTTAAAACTAGCAACAAGTCTTCAGCGACACCCTATTTAATAATTACGTTATTAACAATATAGGATTACTGTTAGTTTGTTTTTCTTTTTAGTAAGTAGTTCTAGTACATTAATTTGTAGTATGTAATTATTTTGGACCAGACCTACCTATAGGTACTTAATTTACCTCTGTAGGATTTTACTTTAAAATTATCTGGTTTAATACATAAATAAATATAAACAAAAAGAAAGGATGTGAAATTTGGAAGACACGAAATTTACGAACAATTATTACACAAATTACAAAAAAATCACTTGTTTAGAATAGGTGGCTACGGTGTCAGGGTGCTCGATCATCATCAAGTTATCCCGGGTTCAGTTCGCGATGGGGCCAGAAAAATTTGCGTCTTTTCATTTCTTTGTCTTAGTTCATATGGTAGTGGTGTATGAGGCTTACAACCGCAGTTGTAATACTCGGATATAGCAATCTAGATTCTATTTAGACGCTGTTCCCCCCAAAATGTGTCATGATGTGTCTAGCGACAAAACTCACTCAAAATATGAACCTTACCAACACCCGTCGTCGTGGTCCTTAGTCGGCGGAAACATGAAATACATAGAGACTTAAGAATAGTAATTTTGAATTTCTTTCCCATTCATCCTCCAAACACGCGTCAACAATTTATGAGCCACTAGAGCAACGCATGCGATAAATGTAAAGGAAAATTGAATCTAACCCGTATTGAAGTTGCAAGACCATTTTATTTACTTGAGTAATGTGACAAATATAACTTTCCCCTCATATATCTTGTAGTCATTATATCATTACGTAACTAACGTACAATTCCCCACAAACATTATTTATTAGTTACCAGACGCGTCAATTATTTCTTTTGTCAGGAATCAAGAAATGAAGTTACATCGTTTTCCAATAAACGAGTCAAGTTTGTCTTCTCTTTTCTAATTTTGTAATTTTGAAATGCTTTTACCTCAGATAGGAAAAGGTGAAAGATGAAATAATGGGGAAGTGTCAACACGCCTCAAGTGCTCCAACAAATCACATTTCGTTTTTGTGATTTCCTCCATCCAGTTACGCAAAAGAAGAAACGAAAACTCTAGAGGTCATTCGCGTATTAATATACAGTGCTGGAATTATAAAAGGGCCCACGATTATTCTAAGTCCTTGGCTCTTAACAGTTTGGATTTGTATTTTGTTTAAATATAGGGGATGATAAAGTTATTGAAGTTGAGAATATACAGAATATTTTTTGTTACGGAAGTCCAAATGTGTATATTAAAAATTTACAAAATATTTCTTTAATAGCGGCGTAATAAAACGTTTTCTCTCGTTACGATTCAATAGGAGTGTGTTTGCCAGTACTAGTGTTCTATTGGTCCGCCAAATATGGAAGCAGTTTCAAGTTTGCCTACGATTGGTCGAACGAAAGTGAGGAGCTTTTTCCCCTTCGCAGAGACGTGGCGTTGCAAACGTAAAAGATCCAAATCTCCAATCGCGCGGGACTTGGAATATTTGATTGAGTCCTTTTTCCATTCCGAGAGAATACATGATGATGTATCAGACAACAATAGAGTACGCGTACATTAGTGAGAGTATACTAAGAGGACAAAGTAAGAAAGGAAATAAGAGAGATTGAAATGCGGTAAAGGAGCAATGTGGAAGGTAGAAGAGATGGTAAACCCATGGGATTGTGCGAGAGAGGACACAGTTCCATGCGACCCAGTCACCATTGATTTGTGGCTTTCCAACATTGCCTTAATGAAACTTTAATAAAGATTTATAGTTGTCGTAATAACAAGAGACAAATTCAAGTGAAGGAAAAACATTTCAAAAGTTTGCGTCCGTTTATTTATTTATTTTGGTGGGGGGGCTTCCATTTATTTAATTTCTGTGGCCTTCTCGACTATTCCTTTTTACATTTAAATATAAGAAATAAAACACAACCTAACACTTGCATACTGCAATAAAATAATGAATAAAGAATATAGAAACCTATGTTATACACGATATGAAGATTTCTATTCATTTACGAGACGCCATTTTTCCTTCCATACGTTGTTTAGTCTCTATGTGTGTGGTAAGCTTTTAATCTCACAAGTAGAACCTTCATTTACTGGTACTCGGAATAAGAAGTAAGACAAGTGTTTTAAAGATTATATCCTAACAAGACTATTGATCGCAAATTTATTTTATTTGTTGCTTGTTCATTAGGTCTGCATTAAAAATATATTTCATAAATTATTTTATTTGTCTCTTCATAAATTACTGAATTGGTCACGAATAAGTTTTTGCCATTTTAAACAATTATAAATTTGGCCACTATTTAATAAATTGTTAATTATCTATTTGATAAATTGATGTATTATTTTTAAAGGTAATATTTATAAAATTTGTGTTGTGAAACCAAAATTTTCAAACAGAAATGACTATAAGATCCCTCCTCGCTTAGCTTCCCCCGCCTTCATCACGGTCTAGATCCACCTCTGTTGATAACACGCACATACAGGTTATGTTGTTGAGAACTCGTTTGAATACGAAACAGACCGCGAGCTTTTCATCGAAAGGATCACGATGCGACGAGTAACAAGTAAGTAACAGACTCTGCCAGATCTCGAACGTAATCAAATCTTGAGTTGAGACTGATAAACTTGTGTAATAATATTCCTTATAACACATTTATTGTGAAAGAAGTATAACAAATTTATTGTGAAATAAGCAAAAGTTACAAACTGTGTATGACCACGCGGACAATAAACTAATTTACTCTCTGGAAGCAAGCAAATAATTCCATCAATTCTGATCAAATGCCCTGAAAATTTGTGCATTTAAGAACTAAAAGGTGGCTCCATGTTATAATATTAACAGAATTCNATAATATCAACATACGCAACAAATTTGTATTTAATAAAGCGCTGAAAGTTAATTCACATATACGTTTTATTATCAAACTATAGATTATTCGAAAAATATTGTTTATAAATCATAACTATTAAAATAACTCTGAATTCGAGATTATATTATTACAATAATAGAGCGCTGTCCCTGTGTATATCCGCCTCTACGCGAAGGAGAACCGGAGAAGAATCCGAGGTAGTGTTGAGCTACGGAATGAATGTACACAACCGTGATACAGATTACAGTACACGTAAAACTAATTTTGAAATTCCCTTGTTTGTATGAGAAAGTTGCTAAATTAATTTCTGACGAACGTGTTAGTTTTACAGAAACAAATTTCCCTTGTTGCGTAAAGATTAATAGCTTTGGAAAGCAGAGGTTGTGAAAGTAACGAAATTGATTAGTGAGGTGTGTGACGGAGAGGAGAGTTTGAAATTTCCTTCCTTTGTATCCTGTCCATGATTAATGAATCTCTTTGTTATCCCAAGAAGAGTTTAATTGGCAGAGTAATTGGTTGAGTATCCTATCTACTAACATCTTACGGATGTGTAACAAGGCAAATATTTGTGTTGAGTATCCTTGCTGAATGGTGAAAACTGGAAATGGCGATAATTCAGAACATTGAGAAAGAGACAAGATAAGAGAAAGTTGGAAGAGCGTATGGGTGTGGAGAGCTCGGACCCATCAAATTGTTTGACCTCCAGAGTCGTGAGAAGCAAAGGGAGACCACTATGATAGCTCAGTGGCTAGCATGTTTGCTCGCCACAAAATAACTCCGGGTTTAATTCTTAGAGAGGAGAGAAAGAAAAATTGCAGCTTTTTCACAGTTCATAATTAGCTGTGATTACTGAAAGCAAACCACCTCCTCCTGCTCTTAGTATCAATAACTCTTACTTCACGTGGGCCACGTCGTTGGCAAAACCCAGCTAACAAAAGTCCACCTTCTAACAAAAGTCCATTTACAGATACTAAAGTGAGCGAAGAATTGTTTCACGTCCCTTTACGGAAATTAATAAATAACTATTGTAAACGAAGCCTTTGCGACATTTGCTTCAGGACAATAATCTAATTTACTCTCCGGATGCAAACAAGTGACCGTCCCATCAATTCCGATCAAGGACCCTAACGCAGAGGCGCGTTAAACATTTCTGTGCCCTAATGCAAATTCATTACTAGCGCCCCCCCCCCACCAAGAAGAATAGTTTTGGAATAAAAGTAAACAATAGTTTAAAAATTACTATAGGTTATTTTGACCATTATGCATGATGATAATCAGTGGCGTCTGGGGGCCTACTGCAAGGATATTTTAAAGATCAAAAAATTATTTTCACGATTTTTAATTCCATCCCTTAAGAAATATTTTAGAGGTGCCCTTTGGCGTCATTTCAAATAATTTTTGAAAAGAACGTTGTGTCATTTATGACTTTGGCATGGCTAGTATTCCGACGACATGAATTTTAACCCAATACAGTTGTTTCCCCAACACTATAGATAACGGTGCCCCCAGGTACTACAATTAAGCTAATCCTTCCTTATAACCTATAAAATTTATACCATCTACTATATAATATTGTCTTATGTCATTTAAAATAAAAGCAACATTGTAGATATTAATTTTTCAAAATTTTAATTGTTTAACTTTTTTCAATTTTTTCTCGTCGTGCTCCAAAAAGTAAAATGTTCCATTTTAAGTGTACAATAAACAATTAATGAGTTTGAATGTAAAGTGGCTTCATTGTGAAGTAAAGCGGTGGCACATTCATTTATTTGTAAAAATTTCTAAATTCTTGAAAGCTCGTCACAAACGTTTTAGCTGTGGGCCCCCGATGTTACCAATAACCGGGGCCCCAGAACGGATAGTTACGCCACTGATGGTAATGATGCGACGCATGTTATATAGAGACATAGAATGTGATGATTTTACAAATACTTATTTTCTCAGCATACTCTACATTATAACTTCCGGAATTTCAGATCTGAGCACTGTACTAATAAAAATTTCTGTTTTTCTAGCAACAAATTAAAAGGACTTAAAATTCACTCTAATTTTGGGACTATGTTCGAGATTGGCTGTATTTTAGCGTATCTTGAGGTCCAATACGATAATTCTCTTGTAAAATATTGTAAATTCATTATGTTATTTTCTGTACTTCTGTAGCTTTATTAACAGTAAAACAATAGTTGAAAAAAAAATTCGTTTATAGTTTCGAAAGTAATTTTTGTTTCATAAGTGTTAATGTATTTCATCCAAGTATTAAATAGTCAACGTATTTTTAAATGACCAGAGATGTGTGTTTTAAAAGTTAATAATCCTTTTCTCCTTCGTCGTTACTCCAAAGGGTCTTCCAGAGTTTGAACCAGCGCCACAAGAGATAGAAGGCACGATCCATTGAAATTAAAATCGTGATGAATAAGAAATATTTCATACAACTTTTACACGTTTCAAAATTTAATTTTGTGTCGACAGAACAAATTCTAGTGGTTGAAAAAAACGATAAACATGAAATAAATTAAAGGACGTTCAAACACTAAGAAGATCGTCTGAAGAATAATCTCAAAATTCTTCACCACTTGGTATGGTGTAGCTGCTCTCTGAAAAGTTATCAAATTTGGGAGAACCTGTCCTTAAAATACTCTTTTTTATCCTTTGTAGTGTAACACAAAATTAACATTCCTATTTATAAAATACATTGCGTAAATTATCCAAGAAATCTTTATGAATCTACTATCAACGAAATTCATTTTACGGTAGTCTCTTTGTTGCTTCCATAGCGTTGGTACACCCGTAAGGTATGTGTAAGTGCTACCAACAAATAATTTTAATATCAAACGACAATCCAAGTCTCAACGAGTGCGGGGTTTTTGTTCTAAAATATCGGTGGTGGCTGCCCTGAATCACCACTCGAGTCCGACATCTTTGTCTTTTTAGTGCCCAAACTCTCGATAATTTGAATATATTACAGGAATATTGTTATATTGAGGAATAGGTCGAAAGAAATAATATCACTGCAAATTTCGGATATCCGGCCTTCTATCCATCACTTTTGATGCAGTAAGTAATCCCAATGCGCCTGGTCTGCACTTGTATTGGTTGGAGACGTGGATGAGTGATCACGTTCTTGTAGAAATATTGTAACAAGTCCCAAGAATGGATATAATATACCCGAAACGTTCGTGAGTTACATATTTCTTTTTCTCTCCTCTTGATTTGTTCCTCAAGATAGTCACAAGTTTTAATGATTTCAAAATATCAGAAAAGGACTTAACGACATTTCTAGCAACGTGGAAAAGTATTTTGTAAATTAACAGTTAAATTCGTCTTGTACTTTATCACACCATTGCTGTAGCACTTTTTAAATAACTTATAACAATTTCAAAAACTATTTTCTTGCATGATTGTTGTGTCTTATGATTCATATTACTTTAGTTTTATGTGTACTCAGCTTTGGCACTGTTGTATACATTAATTCTGTAGCCCCATCCTGTCCCGGGTTTTTCTCCGGTTTTCCTTAGGGGAGAGGCGGATTTCTTATACAGGTTCACTAGGCTTTTGTCTAGGGGCGTGTTTATTGAAACAAGAATTCGTGAATTTAGTGTTATTTCAATTCTGATAAACACTTTATTCAGAATATCTATAGTTCGATTATAATTCTTACATGAAAAATACATTTTTTGTGTTAAATTACAAACATGTTGATATTCTATTAGTATTATAACTCGTAGTTAACTTTCTATCTTATCTAGGAATTTTTGCTGAAATTTTTGAATCCGCCTCTGCCTTAGGGCCCTTGATCGGAATTGATGAGATGGTCCCTTGCTTGCTTCCGGAGAGTAAATTAGTTTATTGTCCTCCACGTGGTGACACGACGCAGTTTGTACAGCTTTTTTTGACGATTGTAATAAAATCAAACATAAGGTTTTCATTGAATAACGAAAGAAGATTGTTAATTCTGTTGTGGCACATAACCACAGAGATATTTTCTCGTGAGAATATTAGCCAAGTGAAAGTCTATATTTCCTTTCATATGGTGTGATGTAAAAAACATTTCAATCGTGGGAGAATCTCTACTTTTATCAGATTATTAGATATCCCTACTTACGTTCTACCAAGGAAGTGTTCGTATCACTGTTTTTTATCGTTTCCTCTGGTCTTTCCTTCACAAAATACTCTTCACAAATCTAACTTAAGTATTTCATCACATCAGACATGATTCCGGGCAAAGTCTTGGGACGCCTACGCCCAAAAATGTAAGTACTTGTTGCTATCAATGAAATCCATATTTAATATTGTAAATATACCATTTGTTACCTTGTTAATCATGCGAAATACGCAAGTGAACAAATGCGAAATGAAAAAATAATATAGTTAGTATTTAATAATTCTTGACTAGAGCTTTTTACAGTCCCTAAAATATAAGCGGCAACAGGTCAAAAAACGTTTTATCCGCTGCTCCGTAACTCAATCTGGAAAGATTTTGAATGCTGAACCCCTTCTTAACTGGTATAAAATTTCGTTGGAATACTTTGATGAAACAAGAAGTCTTCTAAATATATTCTTGGTTTTCCATTGTATATTTTCCATTCTTGTGAGATCATGCAAAACCAAAGCATGAGGTCCATGTTCCTTTAATGGCATCTTTAAATGTTGAAACAGTCACGATATATTTGAACTTTATAATGCATATTTTAGCGATGTAAAATACATTATAATCATTATTTAGGATCATCAATTCATGTGAATTGTTTGTCATATTTTCCTAACCGTTTCATATAACTTCAAACATGGATTGACCGTGGAAAAATGTTTTGTAATTTATCGCACGGCAATGTCAAAAAAATAGGTTCCGATGAACGATTTATAAAACCATTTAAATTTGCTTTTAAAACGAAGACTTAGTACAAACCCTTCGCGCACTCCTTCCATCAATAGTTCGATATTGCATCACAAATTTGGTGGGATATAAAAAGAAATATGAGAAACACCGAATAATGTTTATGTTAGAATATTGTAAACATTTGTAAACGAGGTGAAGATACCACCAGTAATTGATGAACGATAAAGAAATGGAATAAAAAATCCTTTGATAAATATATTTAAAATATTATTTTTAACTTCACGTACTGTGTAGTAATTTTCGTCGTGCTAAAGTAGTGGAGTTACGTGAGATCACATACAAAACATAAAAAATACGTTAACACGATGAAATGCTGATAGCTGTGGAGCTGTGGAGTGGTGTTTTAGCTGAGTGGAAAATCCTCGGTTCGACTGTCCCCAAACTCTAATTAGCTTCGTTTACCTACTTTTGGTTCCGAATCTGAAAGTCTCCTCCGTCCACCCAACACCTCTCATTCCTCATTCCAAATTACGTTGTGAGGTGGAAAAACATCTAATCGTCACAACGTCGTCACATTATGATTTTTTTTTAATTTCACATTATCGTATTATGTATATTCTTATTATGTCTCTTATGTTTTCCATCTGCCACCGAAGATTAATATATTATAATTATTATGTTTACATATTAAATATCTTTAATTTTTTAGTGTCAATCGTTTTTTAAGGCTTAATGTACTGTATTTTTTCTGCTTTTTTATGTCATTAATTCGCAATAAGATGTTTCACTGATTTTGTAAACTCTGTAATTCATTCATTTATAGAAATTACAATTATCTTGATATATTTGTAATGACGTTACTTTAAAATAAATACAGTGCCCCTAAGGCAAACAGTACCCTTTTCAATTAGCTTCCTTCGCCTTGGGACTTTCATACGTTTTTGGATCACTTTTATTTCGTCACATATCAGAACGTAATATTTTATCTCTAGACGATGAATCAGAAATCAGAGATGACCATTTTTGACAACTTTCGGTTTCAGGTGAAAATGGCGACGAGTCGGGAATCGAACACGGGACCTCTGCTTTGATCGCAGGGGTGCCAACCACTACACCTGACCGAAAGTTATCACATATCTTCTCCACGTGTGGAAAGGGACCACGGAAGAAACGTACGCAAATCCATGTTTAATCACAGACAGCATTACGACCTAATTATCAGCAATTCCCTATGCGACTCAATCTCTTTTTCACTGGCTTCTAACTGACGAGAGCGCATTATCTCAAAAGCGAAAAATAGTGACAGTAATACCCCCGCAGTATCATCATTTGACTCGTCAGGTCCGAAATGGCTGTTCATTAACACTTGCCTGACGGAATAAAGCCACTAAAGCAACGCGTTTATTTTGCGAAACAGTTTTTTTCCCCTCGGTGCAGTTTCCGTTCGTCACATCGATGTGGGTGGCGAAGTTGGTGACGCAGGAAAATGGCGGTGACAAAGAGAAACAATCCCGTGACGCGTTTGCACGGAACCTGTGACACGTCACGACGGCTCCTCGTATATAAATTAATCTTCATTGTCAAAAGAGCACTCGCGAACTGCCTGGAGATAATCCGATCAACGACCCAAGGGCAGTGGCGCACTTAACATTTATAATTGTTTTTAAAAATGAAATAAATTTAATTTTTTAAAAAAATTTATTGTCAAAAAACAGTACAAACTGCGTATGACCACGTGGAGGACAATAAACTAATTTACTCTCCGGAAGCAAGCAAGGGACCATCCCATCAATTCCGATCAAGGGCCCTAAGGCAGAGGCGGATTCAAAAATTTCAGCAAAAATTCCTAGATAAGATAAAAAGTTAGCTGCGAGTTATAATACTAATAGAATGTCAATATGTTTGTAATTTTAAGCAAAAAATTACATGTAAGTTATTATCGAACTATAGATTATTCTGAGTATAGTGCTTAAGAATTGAAATAACACTAAATTCACGATTTATTGTTACAATAAACACGCCCCTAGACAAAGCCTAGAGAACCTGTATAAGAAATCCGCCTCTAACCGAAGGAAAAACAGAGAAAAACCCGGGCCAGGTTGGGGCTACAGGATTTATGTACACAACCGTGCCAAAGTTGAGTACACATAAAACTAAATTAATATGAGCCATACGGCAACACAATCATGCAAGAAAATAGTTTTTGAAATTGTTATAAGTTATTTAAAAAGTGCTACAGCAATGGCGTGACAAAGTACAAGACGGATTTAACTTTTATTAAAATCAACAAATTCTTTTACAGTGTAGAAGCACTGGTGCGGGAGGTAGTTTCTAACCGCGGATTTGAAGATATTCAATTTCATAATATCTTTTATATTGTGTTTTGTGTCTGTGAGGGTGGCGGCGTGAAGAACCTTCAAAGCGAGCTTTTCACCCTTTCAGTTACCGCGACACATTCACACACGCAGAGAGTGCGATGAAGGGGGACGCGGTTTCATGTATAACGCAACATTCATCTTCCGTTACGACCAAATTTACATTTCCTTTTAAATTAGAACCACGCAATAATTCTCAAACGCTTCCAAAACATAGAGGTGTGTATTAATATTCTTAGCTCCTCCGTATTCTTATAATTAGTACCCTCACTGTTAGATTCCTCAACTTTTGACTCTCTGTCGCTTTGCTGAAAGTCACTTTGGCACCGCGAATTAAATATTCTCTACTATTTTCTTTTTTCAGGTTAATAAGGTTTCACGTTTCTTCCCACTACCATTTACGTGATAAAAATTAAACAAATGTAATAATAATAATAATAATTCATTGTCATAAAAGTAGTTAATAACAATAATAATAATAATATTTATTTACTGCAAATGGGCAGATCTTACCCGGTGGCAGAATATAAGGAAATACAATACAAAATATACCAAAAGATATATCACAGAGCACTGAAATCAAAAATCGTTAAATAAATTATTAAACTATATGATTCAACTAATATTAAAGTATTAAATATAAAAACATTTTACCCTGAAGCATTTCAATAATTGATAAAAAATCTTCTTGCACATTCTATTGCACTGACGACCCAAACATTCGATTTTTCCCCTTTCGTGCACTTCACTTCACTTTTCCCTTCCCACCTTCCCTAAACCACTTTCCCTTTCCATCGTATCACTCCACTAGCTTCCCATCTACACTAACGTACCTATTCTTCCTGAACTTTCCTAAATCTTTTTAATTTGTCTGCTCCCCTTTTCTTAGAACGTTTTTTGAATTTAAGAGTTACAGACTGGAATATAAACTAATTTACTCTCCAGAAGGAAGCAAAAGGGACGTATTCCATCAATTCCTCTCTTTCCCTTTGCGCAGACGTTGATTTAAAATTTCAACACAGTCCGAAGACAGGAATAAAAATTGTAATGTATTATAATGTCAACAGAATACCAACAAATTTGAATTTAATAAATCATCAAAAATACGAATAATTTTCAAACTACGGATTAATCGGGACAAATCATTTACAAATTGTAAGTATTAAAATTACGCTAAACTCGAGAGTAATTATGAATAATATATTTCCACTTTTTTTAGAACTTTCATACATTTTTGTGAGGAACCTCTTTATATTCATAAAATTATACGAACATCACGACGAGTAAATTGGATAATGCGACTTGCTCTCTAGAAAAACGGGTGGCCTCATTTTCTCTGTAAAGTCAGAGAGACAGCAGCGGCTCATTAGGCATTTAGCGCAAAACTGAGATTTGTGGTGTGACATCTTCTTCCGTGACGAGAGGGAGCTTTTGTGTTTCCCTCCCCTCCTGCTCTTCACCCCCCACCAACCCAACCACCCCATCCGTGAAGAATAGAGTACGAACGCAAAGCTCCACCAAAAAAGAAATTGCTAACCACCACTTCAACATAACCTCAAAAAAATAATATACCTGCTTTTCGCGCCATTTGATTTTATACTCAAAGTCATGACAAGAATGATAAATTAAACGTCGTTTGTTTGTTGCTCATAGTTTTAATGTAAAAAAAAATTAAAATCAAATTAAAATATTTTTCCTCGATCACAGGTATGTAATTTTTCCGTTTTCTCACTCTGTATTTATTTTCTTTTATCCATTGTTCTTTTCTTTATTTCACTTCATAATTTCAATAATTTTTACACTTCTTTCGATACTGTTTTTACATGTTAATTATTGTATACTTTCATGTTATACTTTTATGTTTGAATTAGTGTCATTTTCATATGTATATATTATTATTATTATGGATGGGAAACATTCACCTATCTCTGTTGTCAGTGGGATTAGGCTCTGAGGGGGGTGAAGGACGGAGATACTCACAAGTCCTCGGTCCTATTCATTGAGGGTTTTTCTTATAGTGTGGCAGGTATCCAGAATGACTGACTTTTGGATTAGGGATATGGAATAAGGAATTTTGAGGAGTTTTATGTTTCTTAGCGTGTTATTTGGTACCAGTTCAGTCGTTGTTATGACAATGGGTAAGATCTGTAATTTTTTTACTTTCCACAGCCTTTTGATTTCAAATGCGAGTTCTCCATATTTTGCAATCTTGGTTTGATACGCTGTCTGTAGATTGTGGGATAGTGGGATAGAAATGTCAATAAGAAAAACTTCTTCTCTTTGCTTGAAGTGAAGTGTGATATCCGGTCTATTAGCAGCAACTGTGTGGTCTGTTCTAATTTCACGGTCCCAGTAGATCTTCACATTAGCATTCTCAAGAACAGGTGGGGGGTCGTTTTGGTAATATGGGATGTTAATATGATCTTTTATTCCAGGGTTGGGGAGAAGCGCTTTGAAGACGACTATTCCAACATTGTTATGACTCTTGAGATATTCCGAGTTTGCCGACGCTGTCCCATAAGGTGTTCTATGGTTTCCGAAGTTCTATGGCACACTCTACATTTGTCATCTGGAAGGTCTTCATTTCTTATAATTTTTTGTGTTTATCACTCTATCCTGTATGGCCATCATGAAGCCAACTGTCTCTCCGTAGAGATTTCCTTTCTTCAACCACAAATTAGATGTTTCCTTGTAGACTTGTGAGTTTTCCAGATGACAAGGATGAGTACCATGAATCGATTTACGTTTCCATTGTTGAATTCTAAGGTCAACTGAGTCGCATTTGCTTTCAAAATTATACATATTAAGATGTAATGGCGTAGCATCCACATCTGCATCACATACGATCTTATACAATGTACATTTTTCTTTTATTATTATTATTATTATTACCAGTAAATAAAGATATTCTCAACTATATTGTAGGTAATTTTCTACTTAACCAAACCACGAGTACTATGATGTAAAGAATTTATTCAACCAACATATATCGAAAAAGATGCGTAGGTATGAATGTACATAATATTTTTGTACCTTTGTTATACAGTGACTTGGAAGGATGCATAATGATTAAATATTTACGACGATGGATTTCCAATTCTAAACTTCTGATCTCAAGTTAAATTTTATATATATTTTTTTATAAGACTATACTTCTAAAACATATACATCTCGACCAACTTTGAAAAAAAAAGTATTCCCCATCTTATCCTTTGAGATTTACCTCTATATTTTTGAAGATTGAAATTTCTTGAATTATTGAAGAGCTCTATCACTTACGTATGCCCTTCCGAGTGTTGTGAGAGGATTGGTGAAGTTGATGCCAATGAAGGGTATTTCATTGTCTATGAACGAATAGGATACGTTTATTGAGTGGGGATCGAATTTCAAATGCAATTGAGAAGGATGGCTTCATGCTTTTTCTCCGTTGTTTCTGCTAAAAAAGTATATTTCTTTTCACGCTTGTTCGTGTTGGTATCGTTCAATTATAATGCGTTTTCATTCTCATAATTTTTAAGTTAGATTAGCATCAGATACTTTAAGTGTATTTTTTAAATATTTTTTATGTAACTTAGTATTTTCGTTTCGGTCAACTAACGACCACGATTATGAGTGTAAGTAAGAGTTTACTCACAAGACACATTGTGAATTTTTCGGAGGAACAGCGTCTCGATAGAATCCAGATTTCCGTATCAGTGTGTTCCAACCGCGGTTGTCAGCCGCGGAGGGTAAACGTTTCACACCCCACATATATACGAACTGAGACATAGAAATGGAAAGGTCCAATTTTTTCTGGCCCCACCTGGAATTGAACCCAGGATGACTTGCTAACACTGTAGCCACGTAGGAGCTTTTTATGTAACTTGAATTTTTTCTGTGTATAATTTATATTTGCTTTTTACAGATTGTCAAGATTGCATTAATTAACTATTTAAAATCATTTAATTAATTTGTTAGTTTATTAGAATGAATTGTACAGATGTCGCAGTAGGCGACGGTTTTTATTTTTGATGCTAGACTCAACATTTTTTTTCAATGTAATTATGTAACTCCACCTTAGTAGAAAGAGTGGCGAAATTTCAATTTCGAAATAATGTTCGTGTTTTTGTAAAGCAATTACTAATTGCAAATAAATCATTTACAATTTTGCAAGTCAACCTTCTAAAGTAAATTTACATGGGGGAGGTTGTATGGGGAAGAACTATAAAAAAAGTCACTCCGAGTTGTTTTTTTCTTGTTACTGAACGATGAGTGAAGCTGTAACGTCACTTTCTTCAGTGATTGTTTGTTTATGTCTAGAGGCTATAAAATCTACAAGTCTGAGCGAATCGATAATAAATTACCTTGATGATATCAAATGAATTAAAAAGTTTTATAGAATAATTAGTGACCACGTTTTCCTCCGTTCCTCTACAATGATGCTTGAGTTTTGAGGATTGGTTGCTAAAAATATAAAATAAAAGTTTTCAGTAAGTTCACAAATCCACATGTCCAATGCATTCTGCTTCTGTTATCTTCGGCCTTCGTTGTGAAATTGTAATGTTTTGACAACTGAGAATTTTATTTCAAAATTAATTTTGATAAGCTACCTACTGACAGTAATATTACAATTTCTTTATGCAAACCTTAAAAATATGCTCTCTCACACTCCTGCCGTTTGCTAAATAATAATAATAATAATTATTATTATTATTATTATTGTTGTTGTTGTTATTATTATTATTATTGTTATTATTATTATTGTGCAGTTGTATTTTCTCTGGTCAAACTGGTAGTTGAGGCGGACTTTTACACCAAGCGAGAAGTAGAATTAGGTCTTGGTCAATACTAAAAATTTCCTTCTTAGGTCAGATTACGTTTATAGTATTTCTGCGTTTCTGGCGATACATTTCTAGTAAATGGCAATCTTGCAAGATGCCCTATTCGTATTTCGCAAATGACTCTGGTAGCTGAAATTATGAGGGGAATAATTAATACTATGTTTTGTTTCCAAATCTTTTTAATTTGTCCTATGTGCCTGAAAGTTTTTGAATGTTTGTTTGTTGTCTTTTTTTAAATTGTTAGTGGAAGGAACGGCTTATTACTATTATTATTATTATTATTATTATTACAGGGAAAATATAAGACTAGAGAAACATAATTTGTTCGTTTTTAACGATCTCTGTAGTGTATCTGTAGAACGTTGTGGCGCTGTCAAGCGAATGCTATTTAAATGTAAACATGCTATTAAAATTCTTCATTTGAGAAGTGAATTCAGTTCCTGTGGATTTTAGATGTAAAAGAATGTGATTTTTATTCGAATATTATTTTACGAGGTTTCCGTTCAAATTTTCTTGAGTTAAATTCTACTACAATTAACGTCCGTTATATAATCACATTCAACAAATAGAAAAGGACTTACGATCTTTTGTGGACTTTGAATAATATTTACATTTTTTTGTGAAAAGAGCTCACAACGTTTCGCCTTCGCCGCCAGGTGATCAAATAATAATAATAATAATAATAAATTTATTGTCAAAAAACAGTACAGACTTCGTATGACCACGTGGAGGACAATAAACTAATTTACTCTCCGGAAGCAAGCAAGGGACCATCCCATCAATTCCGAACAAGGGCCCTAAGGCAGAGGCGGATTCAATTTTTTTNCGGATTCAAAAATTTCAGCAAAAGTTCCTAGATAAGATAAAAAGTTAGCTGCGAGTTATAATACATATATAATGTCATTATGTTTGTAATTTAACGCAAATATGTTTGTAAATTTACATGTACAAGTTATTATCGAACAAGTTATAATGACTTCGTGTTTTAATAATAACCTTGAGTTAACTTTGTGTTACGTAATTCCTCAAATAAGTCATTTGCTAACTGATTCAATCAAAAGTACTCAGTGGTATTAGTATATTAATTTAGTACGCATTACCCATAATTCATTGTAAGTAAGAATAAGTCCAAATAGATTGACTTGTACGCAGGTGCATCCACATAACATCCTCTGCTTTAAGGGCCACCAAATATGTCGATTGGTTCAACCTCCCTCGCTTCATTTAATCTCGGTCACGACCACAAATTGTGAAGCAGCGCATTAACAGCACTTTCTGGTGTAGTCCACTCGTATTGTTTTGTTGGAAGCGTGGGTAACTAAAGAGCATAAAACACAAACTGTTTACAGATGCAAATAAAACTATTTGTTTATTTAAGTGTTATGGAAGGTCAAGTAAATATTCATGGCTACTATCCATTAACAAACACGATTATTAATGATTTCATTTAAAATCATTTTACGGAGTATTGAATGCGCCAAAATAACTTCCATTTTTCTACAATCTGCATGTTTCAATTTCTTATCTTTTTTTGCTTCCACCCGTGTTTTCTTGTGTTTATTTTACTAACCGGTTTTGATATTTCTTTCAATTTTGAAAATATTTCATACGGTTCTTCACAATTCCGTCCGCTGATCAAGGACTAGTTTTATTTGAGTTTTAAATTATTCCCGTCCTTGAGTCCGCGCGAAGCAAGTGTTTGTCAATCATACGCATTCTAAAAGGACGAACTGAACGAGAAAGGAAACAAAAATCGTAGGAATGATGTTTCCGCTCTCAATTTGTTCCGCCATTTTGCCTCGACACATGCAAATGGCCGAAGAACAAAAGGCGACGAAGTTTAACGAGACAAACAGTTGAAAGTGAAGCAAAGAAAGAAAAAGAAGAAGAACAGAAGACAAGGGAAGCGATTCGTGAAGCGCACTCCGCAATCGTGTTGGAGTGAAAGTAAACAAGACAAGTGAGGAAGGGAAAACTGGTGGCAGCGAAGGGAACATCTTCTCCATTGCGGATACAGCGAAAGCGACCTACGTACAGTGGGTGGCAACAACAAAATTAAGGGGCACTAGACTCGTATCTATTGAAACAGGAAATGTCGAATGTAGTGTAATTCAATACTTAAAAGAAATATTTTCCAAGTAATATACAGCATGATAATAATACGTACTTGTGAATTTGTGTGTGTGTGTTTCATTAAATACAAATTTATTTGTATTCTATTAATATTATAACATGTGCCGAACTATTTTTATCTTATGAGTGTGCTGAATGTGAAATCCGCCTCTGCTTTAGGGCTCTTGATCGGAATTCACGAGATGGTCCCTTGCTTGCTTTCGGAAAGTAAATTAGTCTGTTGTCCCCAAGTGGTCATACAGCATCTTTGACAAAAAATTTATTTATTTATTTATTTATACAATTGCGTCTGATCACGTGAAGGCTAATAAACAGATTTACTCTCCTAAAGAAAGCAAGGGACCATCTCCTAAAGGGCACAAACGCAGTGGCGGATTTATCATTTCTGCGCACCAGAGGAAAATTATGGTAATCGTCCTGTCAATATAAGAAAAATACTAAGATGTACGTGTGTTATTGATGTTTTATTGACAACTATCTTTATTTATCTTTGTTATGAGACAATTAATATTTTCGCATTAGAACTCGCACGAAGAAGTAATTTTAAAGAAGTAGAGAAATGAATAATCTACCAGCAGGAGACGAACCCGGAACCTCAGCCTTTGGAATTTCGCTTGAGTCGAGGTGGGAAGTACACAGGGCTGCATTTCTGCTGCCATTTTGTCACTTGACCTTAGATCGTAAGGGAAGGTGAAGTAAGTTAAGAATTTAAGTACAGGAATCGGCAATATTCTTCTCCCCTTTATCATTTAGTATCAGTAATTTTTGAAATGACCTTATAAAAATATTCTTATGTACTTTGACCCGATGATGAAAGGTATTAGCTGCCTACTTACAACGAAGTGTTAGATTGAAATAAAAATAGTTTTATTTGAAATATTATATAAATAAATAAAATTTATTGTAAAAAGAGTTGCAAATGCGTATTACCACAGGGGATCATAAACTAAATTTATCTCCGGAAACTACCAAATGCCATCCAATCAATTCCGATGAAGGGCCCAAGGGACGCAGTGGTGGATTTAATATTTATACTATTGACTAATTACATACTGTACTATCAATTTATTATTCCAAAATGAATCATTAATATAATGAGCAGTCAGAATTCAAGATTCGTGATAACAAAAGTATTAAATGACATTCTCGCCTAGGAATAACCCGGCAACAGCAGAAAGAAAACCGTAGAAAACCCGGGGCGGGACTGGGGCTACAGAGATAATGTACACAACCGTGCCAAGTTAGAAATAAATTATGAAAAATAAAAAAAGGATAAAGAACAACAAACATGTTACAAGGAATGAAGTATGAGAATGGTTTCCTCTTAAGGTGCGAGCAGCAGCATTCCCTCTAGTTAGTCAAATCACAGAGACGTTTAATTGTTTTCTTTATTATTATTCTGATTGTTTTGAAACACAACAATATGAATTATAACGAAGAGAAAACAAAGGATTTAATTTCAATCTATCAGTTAATAATATTAAAGTACAAACAATATTCAGGAACTCGCTTAAACTCGTTTGAAATGAAGCACAAGAGCATAAGAACAAACATGGCGGCCAAGTGAAACGGTTTCGTAATTCATGCATCTTCTCACGAAAAAAAGTTTTAAATGTCTTTCTCCTGTGAGTTATAGATAAAAGTGATGTGAAAATACCACGAAGGAATATTTTCTACGAAATCAAAGTAAACTTCCTTGATAAATAAGACGAAATGTATTGCAATTGCGATTATTTCATTTAAATGACAAATGAGGTTATGTTTTTCAAGTTGAAATCACAATAAGTACAAAATGTTACTCTGTTTGTTTACGCCGATTTAAGATATTTTAGTGATTGAATTCTACCTACGCTAGTAGTACCTTAAATCGAACGTATTGGACCACCGTATACCGGCGTTCGACGCCCGCTGTTCCCACTCACGCGCGGCAAGAGATCACACGTGACGGTGGCGTGTGATGCGTGCGGTCGCAGAAGAAGGCTTTCATTTCGCGGTCGGTCACTTCTTCTCAGAAGAGGAGATTATCTGCGAGAAAATCCGCAACTTGAAGTCAGTTCTCACGTTATGAATTCAAATTAGAAATCGCGAAATTGCTTTGAATCGTTTAGAAAGCGAAGTGAGGTTATTGTAGCGTTTTGTTTCCGTTCTGCAAAATGAGACAGAACGAGTGAATAAGTTTTATCGATATATTTGCGGTTTTCACTTTCATCTCGATTCCAATTGTTGAAGAAAGATGGTTTCGCTCCGTTCTTATGTGCGAATCACTTCTTGTGACAAAGTAATTTTCTCTTGAATCATAGTAGAGAGGATGTGGCGAATTTTATGACTCGGAATATTTCCAGAGAATAAAGTTTATCTTTTGACAATAAAGTTTATATATTTATTTGATTATTGTGACAAATAGTCAACGAGTTAAGCCTACTTAGCACTTAATGGTTGACAAACATATAAGATCGTAAATCTTGAATAATTTATTTAATTACTTCAGATGTACTGTAACGAACTTAAAACATGATTTGAGCGCCATTACATCAAGATGAGTCCACAGAGTAACAGAGTGCAGATGTGTTACAAAGAACATACAATAAGAGGTTAGAACAATCATATGCATATAGAATCGAGTAAAAATAATTTAAGTAAATTGTTTTAACATTACAACGTTTTTCGAACAAACGGTTGGTGATCGAAAGCTCACAGAATTTTGACTTTCGTTTGAAGTGTAAATTTAGTTTCGTCATAAGATGGACGTTAATTGTATTACTAGTAAAACGAATGATGGAGTTATTATTGAAATGTCAAACATTTGAGTAATTCATTACTGAAGCGTAATGAAACTTTAGCAGACGTTTTAATAACATATTCCGAGAGAATATTAAAACAAACTTGTATAGCTCCCAGAGTATACAAAAAAGTAAATATTTATGAAGTAAACACTTCAGCTGATTTAACGATGATTACATTACCTGTAAATAATTTCCTGGAAGTCTAGTTCAGAAAATGAACTTTGGTGTCGAGATTAAAATGAAACCAACGTATATGCAGTAATTAATATTTTTAATAACAATAATTTTATAACAAATAAATTATTTTATAGATAAACAAGGATTCGGTGGGATAATGTTTTTTTCAACTTTTCCATTCTCACATGATAAATTTTTCGCGTTTTTTTATAACCAAACATCATCATCACTTGAAGAATCCTCGTGACTCTTAGAGATTGTGTCAATAGAAACTTTTAGAGCCGGCGAATTCCTTGTATCTTCTTTTTCGTCAGCCTTCAGTTTTAACACATTTCCTGTTGTTTCGTTGGTAGTTGTTGTATTAGAATTCAGTTCATCTCTTCGCGTTTGATCAAGATTTCCGTTTTCTTCAGAAACTGTTATTTGAGTGACGGGAGACAGATTATTGAAATTCGTTATTTTCTCTGATGCCATGTATGGACTGATTTCGTAATATATCGAACTCCTCTCGCGCGAAATGTCTGGAACATCGTAGAAATGTTCCGAGTTTCGTGTAAGAAGTTCTTTACTGTACGTTGGCTTTTGGAAACCGGCTCCCGAGTCCAGATTGATGGAGTAAACTTTTCGAAGTCCATCGGATTTGTCAGTTACTTCTCTCATTTCCTGGAAAGCGAACATATTGGTGGGACTTCTGAATGGAATGGGAGATTTTAATTCGGGCGGCAATTCGCTAGGGAGCCCCTCTTCTACTGCTGTGTCAATTGTATCGTTCCCTAAAAACGTAAAAAAAATTCATTTCAATAGTAATAATCAAGTGATAAGAGTACAGCTACCATCGTTTTGAATAGCTGAAGAGAGCACAAGAAAATATTGCAGAATAAAACAGTAAACGTCATTGCATTTACCATTTAGTTCTGCAAATACACGAATGCAAAATTTGCTTTTATGGATGAATATTAATTTTTTTTTAACCTGAAATGTTTCAAAAAATATTTTTACGAGTTCTGCCGATACGACGAATTTATTCCTTCTTTATATTCCTCATTACAATTCTTACTCGACGAATAGTCACTGTTGTGTTAGTGAAAACATTTATTAATTTCAAGCTTCTACATGCAAACTGTAATGAGTTACAAACTTTTTTTTCTTTCGAAAACACTGGTAAAAGCGTCCAGCATTATTAAGGAATAAAATTTATGATCTATGAAAAATGAGAATGCTATGATACAATTAAATGCAAACGTTTAAAAGTATTTATGCAACCTACAGCAGGTGATATATATGAGTATTTTAATTTTTTAATTGTAACCTAATCCCAAGGAATTACAGTTTAATTAACAATAAATAATTAAGTATTAAATTAAAAGTTTTAAGTAATTAGTCCCTTACCGTATATGGCTCTCTCCAGAGCGAGAAAAGGAAACTCTAAGAGAAGGACGAGAGGAATGGCACACAGAGTTGACAGAGAAAACACAATCCAGAATATCAGAAACTGTGAAAGAAAATTATTCAATTAAAACTTCATATTTAATTACAACAATATTACGTTTATTTCTGGCACTATTCAATGTGGGGAAAAGCATTTTTCCACATTAGCCAACTAACATTTCCAAACCGAGCTGTTTGTACTCGGCAACACTGCAGCGGTCCGGAGTAACATAGAGTTAGTCCATTTATCCCTTACGGTGCCTCTAGGGTTAGCGTGCTGGCTCACCACCACCGAGTCATCCCGGGTTCAATTCCTAGCGGGTTCATAAGTTTCTAGCTCTTCGCATTAATGTCCCAGTTCATAAAGCTGCGACTACTGAAAAACGAATCCTTCTTTCTCTATCCACCTTTTACTGCTCCCAGTATCAATAACTATCACTATTACTAACTACTTCTACTAACACCTCCTACTAACCCACCTAACAATAGCCACTAACTCCAATCACCCCATGTAGATAAGCTTCAATAGCACTAAGCTACGATTCACATTTACAAATACTACGATGATAATTAGTCTAGTCGACGCTTGTTTAGACGTCATTGGTCCGTATGTTCACTTGTTTCCAGTGTTGCCAAGTTGAACAGCATGACTCAGAAATTCTAGTATGAAGCATGTATAAAACATGATAATCTTATTGCTATTTTAGTCAAAGCATTTCTTTGTCGAATCTTCCTACTCATCAAGTTGAAGAGAAGTCGGTAATGTGTTGTGCATATTCCTTATAAAAATGTAATTATAAAAATTAATTTAATATTTTTTATATTATACGAGGTAAATTTCGGATACAATTTTTTTTTATTTAAGAACAATGTATGTTTACTTCATATATTCGTGACATACCACATACTTGACACAATGTGATCAAATGCAATGAAATAGAAGAATTTAATAATTGTGGAAAAGAGATAAGAAGTGTTTGTCTCACCGTGTTGAAATCAGAAATATGGACTGGAGTGCGTGAAATGCCAACTAGTAGATTTATCACAGACATGTGTGTGAGGAAGATCCCGTACGACAAGCGGCTGAGAGGTTCAAATACTCTCCACGACAGGATGGTGCTTACGAAACCTATGGGAGAGAAATTTGTTCACCTTTAAATGAATTTTATTTACGAAAAAATTCATGATAACTAATAATAATAATAATAATAATAATAATAATAATAATAATAATAATAATAATAATAATAATAATAATAATGATAATAATAAAACAGAAGGCTTCATAGTATCTATGCAAGACGGAGTCACACCAACCAGAAACTACAGGAAAATAATCCTGAAAGAAATCGGAATTACAGATTCATGTCGCCGATGTAACCAAACCAAAGAAACTCTCGAGCATATCATTGGTGGTTGCACACAGTTGGCCCAAAATGATTACAAAACTAGACACGATAACATGGGAAAAATAATTCACCTGGAAATTGCAAAATCACTGAACTTCATTAAGAATCCCATACCACCAGACCATCTGTATAAACCTCAACCAGTCCTGCAAGACGATTTGAAAGCAAATATTTTGTACTGGGACAGAAGCATTCTCACTGACCTAACAACAATTCACAACAGACCTGATACCATCCTTTGGAAAAGAAAAGAATCAAAAGTGTATCTCATCGATTTTGCTGTCGTAAATTACAACAATCTAGAAAAAACAAAGAATGACAAAATATCAAAATACCAACAACTAGCCTTTGAAGTAAAAAACTCTGGAATGTTCAAGAAGTGATCATAATGCCTATCACTTTATCTACCCTAGGACTAGTACCCCAATCCCTGGTCGATTTCATTAGAAAACTCAAAATCAACACCAAGATAATAAGTAGATTGCAACACAGCGTCCTTCTGTCCTCAGCCTACATTAACAGAAAGTTCTTGGACCTGAAATAGATTCTTCCTCCCTACAGAACTTGATTTAATAATCCACTGCTGAGAGAAAAACCAACACAAGTTGAGA
>NNCF01128097.1:285976-299326 GCA_002313205.1 Laupala kohalensis | reverse complement strand
ATATTGAAATCACCACATATAACGATAGATTTAGTAGATTTATGTGCGATATGTTCTAAAACATTTTCGAAGTTCCGAAAAAATATGTCAAGATCTGATTGAGGAGGTCTATAAATACACAAAACAACAATACCGGTGTCGGTCAGTTCAACTGCAGAAATTTCGAACACACTATCTATGCAAAACTTCTCGTAACCTGGCAGTGAAGATAAAATATCATTACGAACGTAGGTACACGTTCTTCCGTGAGGATTTTTTCCTTTAAAATTTTGCCGACAGTAAGAATTTGCTAAGTAATAATTAGAAATAGCAGTATCGTTGATGTTGTTAGTTGAAAGGTAATGCTCTGTNCATAGCAAATCGAATCGACTTTCGTGTACCAGAATTTCAATGTCTGTCAATTTGTTTGAAAGGGATTGGACATTATGATGAAATATAATTATTTTATTTTCGCAAAAAGTTTGTGACTCACCAGAAATGGAATCGACGTTAGATTGTGGAGAGGAATTTGAAATTGGTGCAGCTTCTATTTCCGGAGAAAAAGGCATTAAGAAATTCCACCAAAGAAGTTTTCACGCAATTCTTTCACTCTTCTGTCTACAAGTTCAGGAATCTCATGAGGATATGAATTTAAGAGGAATTTCTTAATGTAAATATTATACTTATGTATTATTAATATGTATATATTATGTATATTAATGTATTATTATATTGACTTAATTTCATTTAATGTCAAGTACACATAAATTCTGTAAGGGGAGCTTGCGTAGCATATTTGAATTCTTTTGATCTCGGTTTGGGAGAGTTTTCAAAAAAAGTTGATTTAATTATAATAGATGGGTGATGTGGAAACTAATTTAAAGACATATACTAATAAATTGTTAAAATAACTTATAACAATTTCAAAAACTATTTTCTTGCATGATTGTGTTGTCTCTTGTGACTCATATTAATTTAGTTTTATGTGTACTTAACTTTGGCACGGTTGTGTACATTATTTCTGTAGCCCCATCCTGGCTCGGGTTTTGCTCCGGTTTTCCTTCGGGTAGAGGCGGATTTCTTATGCAGATTCTCTAGGTTTTTGTCTAGGAGCGCGTTTATTGAAACAAGAAAACGCGAATTTAGTGAATTCTTATGATTTATAAACTCTATACTCAGAATAATCTATAGTTCGATAATAATTCGTACATTTAAAATAATTTGTTTGTGTTAAATTACAAACATGTTGATATTCTATTTGTGTTATAACACGTAGCTAACTTTTTATACTCATCTTAAGAGAGTGTTGAAATGATAAATCCTTAGCGTCTGCCTCAGGGCCCTTGATCGCAATTCATGGGATGGTCCCTTGTTTGCTTCCGGAGAGTAATCTAGTTAATTGTTCTACATGTGCATTTTGTTCTTCTTATATAAATTAAAAACTCACGACACTGGGAACTGAAAAGATCATTCTTAAATTGTAATTAAGTAAAGTTATCTCAGTCAGATGGATAACTTTCCACGATTTATTTCTTGGGAATGAGTTTGTTGTAAAGAATTTCTTTTTATTGTATTACACTAAGTGACTGATCTATGGGGGGGGGGACTAAGGAGGCCACAATTCCCCACCCCCCGCATTTGAACCTGAATTCTTATCAGATAAAATTAAAGTTGATAAATGTGTTACCAGATTTTTAATTGTTGTTAATATAATTGTTATTACTAATACCATATTAATTACGTTACCATATTAATTACGCTGCATACACTGATAAGACACTGGACGGTAGAACCCTTCTTAACCGGTCTGGCCGGGATCGAGACCCTCAGCGGTTGGTTACTCGTTCGACCAGTTAATGAGTCCGAGGTTCCAGCGAAAAATCTATTTTCGTTCAATAGGAGCCAATAATTTCATCAGGTTATCACGAATAAACAAGCAAATGAGACGTCATTGCAAATTATTTTATTGAACTGCATTTTATGAACGTACAAAAACTGTTTAAACGAAGACGAAGAAATGAAATACTACGATCGTATACAAACTTTGAAAACTTAATGTTCGAACAAAACTCAATGTACGAATGTAATGTAGAGAGAATTACTGTTCCACGGGGTAGGTCGGTTTATCCGCCATGTTTAGAGGGGTTCTATTGTAATTCGGACACTTCATACGATCACAAGTTTGGAGACATCCTCTCCTTCCTCAGAATTTGTATTTGACACCCAAACTTTTTCTCTCCGTGAAGATATTTTATAATACAATGTAAAGTACTGAGACTATAAGGAAAAATAATATAACAACAGACTCGAAGTTTATTAAGTGTATTACATACAGCTTACGTTTCGTCCCATGAGTTCGTATCTCATCAGAGCTACAAAAATATTTTATTATAATTCAATATATAAAATAATAATAATAAACTTTATTGTCAAGAAAGCAGTTAAAAACTGCGTATGACCACGTGGAGGATAATAAACTAATTTACTCTCTGGAAGCAAGCAAAGGACGTATCCCATGAATTCCGATCAAGGGCTCTAAGGCAGACACGTGTTATAGTATTAACATAATACCAACAAATATTGTATTTAATAAAACATAGAAAAGCCATTTCACAAGTACATATTATTATCAAGCTATAAATCGTTCGGAAAGAATTGTTGATAATTCGTAACTATTAAATAACAATAAATTTGCTAATAATTATTTCAACAGATGCCACCCCTAGACAAGAGCCTAGCGAGTCTTTATTTTTAAAAAATCTCCCTCTACCCGAAGGAAAACCGGAGAAAAACCCGGGTCAGGATGGGGCTACAAAATTTACGTACACAACCGTGCTCATACATTATATTTTAATTTTTCCTCGTGGTCACTGTACTTAACATTGTATTACATTACTAAGGAAATACGAGATCACAATTATGAAGATATTTTAGATTTCCGAAGTGAAGACAGAAGAAAAAGGGGAATTTCTGTACTCACCGCCACAATGGCGAGAACACGCGAAGGCGACCCAAGCCACGCCGAGGGCCCACGCCGGGCGATGCGCCGCCAAGTAGAACGACGCATTTACGTTCATTTGATACGGAGCCTCAGCGAAAGAACGCGTTTGCTGGAAGGGATACAGCGCGTAGATGGAAGTAAGCATCAGGACAGTTGCCGACGTCCAACCCAAGGCCACCAACTTCTGCAGGAACAAGAGAAAGTGTGTGAACGTTTCGCTCCGTCGCGATGACCAACGCAAAAGCTGCGAGAACCACTCGGTTATCATCTTCTACACAATACGTTCAAAGTAGAACCAGCTTGGGTAGAAATAAATCACAAAATTATCTGAAATCTGCAAAAGAATAAACAGAATAATGTACTTATTGTGATTTCAACTTGAAAAATATACCTCACCGGCCATTTACATGAAATAATTGCAAATATAATTTTTGGTGAAATACAGAGAATCTTATGGAGAAAAAACTTTTTTTTCAAAAAAAAAAAAAAAAAAAAACTTTTAAATGACACGAGTCACCAGACATATACTTTTTTCTATTTAACGTTTTACTATTTAATTTCTTCTGAGATGCTTAAATCACGCACTCGTTGCGCTCGACCGCCATCTTCCTACTTTATGCTTCTCTTGTGCTTCATTTCAAACGAGTCCTGAATATTGTTTGTACTATATTATTATTAACTGATAAAAAACAAATTGAATTATGTTTTTTTCTTCGTTATTATTCATATTGTTGTATTTTAGAACAATTAAAATAATAAAACAGAAAACAATTATACATCTTCGCGATTTGGCCAACTTGGAGTGCTGTTACTACCCACCTTAAGGTCTGTATATCCGCTGTTACTACCCACAAAAAGTTTCAAAGTATACTTTGAACCATTCCCGGTCCAGTGACAATGAATTATTATGCCTTTACGGTGCACAATTTTTAAATTATTTGCCTGTAAACTACTTTGTGCGGAGAAATTGTTTTTGGTGTCCTCACAGAGCGAAGAAGAAAACTAAAACATAGCAAATGAAAATACGTAAAGATTTCTGTATCTTTCCCAGCTTTTTAAAAGTATAATCGACAGAAACTTAGCAAAACTTAGCTTCGTCTATCGGATCACGTGAGTGAAATTATGTGAAAACAAAAATCTAACGAAAATCTTAATTTATTTTCAAGTTTTAAAATCTCAAAATAATCAATAGTAAAATCAGTTGTGTGAATGATTGATTTATTAATCAAAACTTCATCGGTGCATTATCTCCAAGTTCCATAAACCGCTGACAACTTGACTTCAGTCAAATTGAGTTATGTATCTCAATACATCTTTTAAAAGTATTATTTTCATGTGTCCGCTGACGTACCCAGTGCAATTTAATCTTGCCATTTATTGTTATAGAATGGACATTCCTTTTTTAATAAGACGGAGCACCGCAATTATTTTTGACTCGGCTGCCAATGGTCTCTTTACTTTTCACCCAGTCCATTTGTTTTTATACAACTTCCGTGCATTTTAATTCCTCTCTTCTTTCAACAAATTCTTTCTATGGTCAATAACTGAAAGGTACTGCTTCCATTTTACAGTTTTCATTTCTAGTTTATTTACATGAAATGTATGTATAAATTAAAAATAGTAATAAAATATACTGAGGCAAATTTTTTTAATGGTAATGATATTCAAACATACGAGAATATACATATCATCATGATTAGACTAACATCAGTGGAAAGTAATAGTTAGTATATGAAGACTATAAAAGTTCATAAACGTAAATACAATCTAAACTGATATTTAAATAATTTCAGACTTCAATTTATTTCCAGAGGACAAAAGACGAAGCGACATGGAAGAAAACAATCTGAAAGGACTTTTTCAGGAAAATCCAAAATCCAAATTAATCAAATATGGAAACTTTCTGTTGTCACGTTATATTTTCATGTTATTCCTTGGGATAAATATTTCAAGAATATCAGGTCTCACCGGACCTTGTGATATTAGTTCGTTGAAGTAATACTCGACCACAGGATTTATTTCTATCATTATAAAGAAAATTATTAGTAATAGCTTTCCTTTAGAATGGCTCTTTTGTTTGGTTCGTAAAGTACTTCACATTAATTTTTCAGACGAGGTAAATTATATATAACTATTCGAATTACTCTCCATTGTATTGTTTAATAATCATCTCGAGGTAAATAATACCAGAAACTATCAAAAATTATCTCTGTTGTGTATTTATATTATTTTGATGATTTTTATAAATGGTTGGAATTGACCGACCTTGGGCAGACTGCAACGTTTGAGGATTCGCGACCTATGAAGGATGTAGCCAACGATCATTCCGATCAGCCAGGCCGAAAATCGTGTGTGGGTGGCTTCGTAATAATAATTATTTAAGTTATTTAATTCTTCCTCTTGCCTGAAACAAGAAACAAAACAAAACATGCATTTCTGGTTAAAAGTTTTCATGGGTCTTTTTTTTATAGTTTTTTCACAAATGTTCTTCCTTAGTTGACCTTGTACATTTGGCTAATAACACCTTCAATGGAATACAAAGCCAAAGCCATTTGCTGAGATCCACATCGCATTGGGCAGCTAAAATACAGAATCGCGGCTCAACTTGTGGTGGTGGGGGGGGGGGGCGCTAGCAGGAACCTCAACTGAAGCGGCGAAAAATGGAAAGACTGTGTTCACTTTTCAGGGGGGCCAACAATAAGAGTCTATTATTAAAACCGACTTACCACGGTCGTAACGATCATGGAAATTAAATTCCAGAAAGAACAGATATTGGAAATTTCTTTCTCGTTAACAGAACAATAGTTTCCTAGAATGAGTTACCTGTCATAGTGGTGGGAGACCCGATCACGCACTTGCACTTAGCTCCTATTCAATATACGTCTTACGTCATCAATCAGATTCTAAGTACGTGATATCTTTTTGTATTTTTTTATCTTTTAAATTTTACTTTCACTTTTGTACAATTTTTTGTATCTTTGGTGTTTATTTTCACATTACCACATTCTTTGCTGTAGCTCTGATGATTATATTATATATTGGAACTATGACAAGTTCGTAGATATTTTTTTCTTTTTCGTTAGTCTAATCTAAACAAATTACACTAAAATTAACAAGACGTCAAAAATTTACGATTTTAACTGCGAATATATTTCGTTATCTATTATCAGAGTGGCTTTAATGACCAAACTGTCACTTTCTCCTCTTTCTGTAGTAGTTTCAATTTTGCGGTAGCTATTGGAATTTAAATTTACTTGTATGGCCATTGGTGTCGAGAGAAACCAGTCGAAACCAGTGAGGCGAGTTCTTGTTGAAAAGATACCTTTCTTCTATGCATCGCCTCATCTCTCTGAGTGCATTTGCTACTCACGTACTGTGTTCTACTTTCGATTTAAAATTATACGAACGGATCGAATAGAAAGTACTGCAATTCTTCTTCATCCGGTTCGTTTCACCTCCTTTGTGGAAAAGAGTGTACACAATAGTACACTGCAAAAATACGGGGGGGGGGAGGGAGGGATATCGTAAAGTTTTGAAACTTGATAATTAGGTGTAGAATGTAGTATTGTTCACGATTATTATNCCCCCCCCCTCTAAAAGCCCCAAGGTGCACGGATTGACAGAAGAAATGGTCGCCTCCCATTCGCCGAGACTCGAGTTCTTCGCATTGAGTTGTTTCGTAGTGAACTTCTCTACATTTGGATACACTCTTTTTGGAGGTTTTAATATGCAAAAAGCATAATTTCTTTATCGAAAGATGATGAATAAATTGTAATTTTGAAATCTATCTCCTGATTGGAGAGCTCATAACACGAGAGCCAATGTACCTATCTTAAAGATGGTTTGTAGATTTTTTGTTAGAAATTCAATGAGGAATTTTTTAAATATTTATATCTTTCTCAAAAATCGGAACAGTTTTGCGACAAACCGGCGAAAACCGCGAACGTGCACCTTTTCCCTCTAAAGGGCCTGTTTTTCGTCTAATTTCAGTGTACAACAAAGAGGGGCTGGCAGAGGCACATGTGCCCCCTTTGAATACCCAGAAACAAAAATTGAAAGCAAAAAAATTATGTCTTTAAAATTTTTTCTGGTGCTCATCGCACATCGGGTCATTGAATTCACATCCGAATCTAAAATAAATTTCATTAATTAGTAATATCTTATTGAAAATACAGTAGAACAGGCGATATCTCCCCTACATCAGCATTTTGTCAAATTACCATCTGCAATACACACACGTTGACAAATATATGACTAGCTTAACGAACTCTAGAACCTTCGGTACGAGCTTGTGCTACGCTTCAACGGAGTTCCTGTAGAGATGAGATGATTTTTCTCTCAAAGTGAAAATTTTTTATATTGTGGGTGATAATTTATCTGATAATAATACAATTATTTTAATTGTAAATCACTTATTCTTTGTGCCGCGATGTATACTCTGACTAGAGAAGATTAACATGTGATTTTATTAGCAGTTTTTACCATGACAATTTTCCTAGGTATAACAATACGCATTGTTCGTTCGGTGAGCGTTTAATGAAACTCCCAGTGACGTTAGCATACACCTCATAGCTAGACTTCCGAATCGTTGAAGGCCGCAAGCGTGAAGCCTGACGTGGGGTTAGGTTATACTCAATTAGCTTGTGGCTTCATTTATTATTACACGTCGGTTTTTGTTGATCGTAGCTCAATAATGTGGAAAAATGACATCCGATAAAACAAATACTTCTTCGAGAATCTTCTGGATCATAGTAAACATTGCGTTTTTAACTGTCTTAGTGTTAGTGAGACAAATATTTATAGCGCACGCGCCATGAAAAATTAATATGTAGCGAAGGCCTCCTACAGTCGCCACATTTATAAGAAACGTGAAGTTTACTCCCCTCCTCTTTTCATTACGGAAAATCTTATGGTAAAAGGTCAAGACATACCGCCCCCTCCCTTCCCAAAACCAGACTACGCCCCTGAGTGTACGTAAAGATAACGAGAATTTCACATGTAAACACCTCAGCATTTCATGTTAATTTCTAGGAAAGTCTTACTAGTTGAACTTCCACCTGCGTCCTCTGTGATGAGACGGATCTGTAGAAAATACGAAAGGGTATGTGAAAAATGTTTACTTTCATTTTAAAATTTTTGTAATGAGAATAATTTGACTGATTGGAAATTAACCGCTAAATACTCTTCATTTTTTATCTTAACATATTTTTAACATGTTAACATTTCATTCTTCCATTACTAAAAGAGTACGCGGCAGTTGAGGAGAGTTGTGAACGAACGAAGAAACTGTTTTCAAAATTAAAATAATCTTTTGTCAATGAAACGTAAAAGAGTAATACTTAACAAGGTCATAAGAATTATTTTAATATTTTCCTGTAGGCTTACTGATTGACTGAAAAAAAATATAGTTAGAATACAAGGTTCGTTAGAAAGTAATGAGACTTACTTTTTGGTAACAATGAAATTTTTTCTTTAAAAAAATGAAGGTTGTTTCCAGTCTTCGCAGCAATTCTGGAAGGTTTTGTACTGCAAGACCTCGTTTGTATATTACGTACTCATAGAAGCTTAGTGACACTCTCAACGGTCATGCAATGACAGCAGCAACTTCAAACTTAAAAGGAATCAAGTTCACGATTCAACATGACTGCCGTAAGAAAATGGGGACACCAACTTTGTCCGTTCATGCAGTGATGCTAGTCTCATTATATCTTGTAGGCCAAATACGGGAAACCCTACAGGTTTTATTGTTATATTGCTTATATTAATTTTACTATCCTTATTAAACCCTTATCTTTTGGGTGATCCAGATAATTTTACACCAGCTAATCCGCTAGTTACCCCTGTTCATATTCAACCAGAATGATACTTTCTTTTCGTTTATGTTCTTTTGAGTGATCAAGGTGTTCTTCTGGCTCATGACGTTTCAAAGAAAGATTCAGTACTGTGTTCTTCAAAAGAAGATTATTACGCCCAAGCGGATATTTTAGGGTACATATCGTATCCGGGATTTTCAAAATATGTATCATTAATAAAAAGAAATAACACTTTACTAGTATTGTGTCCCATACATACCACGGATATCATAGCAAACAATGAAAATATTTTAGCCAGGTTCGGGTAGAAAATAATATTAATTGAAACTGAAGAATGATGGAATAATACAAAGCGTTTACTCCAAATCATTTGTGAATGTTGAAGGAAAAATTGTATTTCTTAGAGAGCTTTATTATAAAAGATGTATGCAATGAAACAAACATGCAGAAATTACCACTGGAATACAAAAAGGAAAATAGCAAAAACTCACAGCAATAGAATGTTTCCAGCTTTGATCTCCATCAAATATACTATCGTAAATGGTGCAGCAATTCCTAGCAATAATAGTAGACCCATCCAACATTTTCCAATCAGAGGATTTTTCCATAGAGGAATCAGTACTAAAGGAGAAAGCCAGAAGAGCTGCATACTAACAGAGAGGTACCACGATTGCGGGAGACACTGCAACCAACAGATATAATACTACAAACAAGCAAGAAAAAAATTCCCCTTTCAAAAATGTTTTTTCAAATAGTTTATACGGGTTCAAAAATAATTTTAAAATACGTAAATCTCTGGACGAATTAAGTGTTTATAATTCATGTCACTGATTTTTTTTTGGGGGGGGGGGCTTTACGGCTCATGTCGACATCAAAGGTCATTGGAGCCCTAAAATTCTGTACAGGTAGGGAAAATGCAGTTACGCACTAGGGAGAGCCAACATGACTCTCCCCGCGTGTGGGACTCGTCGAATGACTCAGCCCAACCCACTAAAAACCCTCCCGATCTACAACACACCAAAACATATCTCACAACATACATCAAATGGAGGGGGGCACATAACATGAGGGGGGACAAAGAATAAGGGAGGGACAAAAAATGAGTGGTAAGACAAAAAGTGAGAGGAATGAGGAAAATGAAAGATACCCTAGCCTTAATAGCGTCGGGATCGAAAAGAACAAGAAGTGACTAAGGGAGGTCAGGAAAGAGAAAGGAAGGAGCCTCGCACAAGTAAGTGGGAGTAATGCCAGACTCAGCTCGGGGCCCCGTGTTTGCCAAACACGGACTTACTAGATGTAAGTCCCCTGGGGGAATGTCACTGATGAAGCGTTAGTGTAGTAATTATAATTATTAATACTGTACCATTAACGAATTTGTATTGAATTCTACGATTTTACCAAAGTTTGAATATAAGCCCAAGAAATTCAGCAAAAATGGTCTCGAACGCGAAACATTTAAAGATGACATCGAGTAAATATATAATGGTCGTAAGAGTTTAAAAAAGATACGAGGAACGTGGCATGTACGTTCAATAATTGTAAGTAATATTTTAACAAGGAAACATCTGATGAAACTCGTACAGTACGATTATACTTGCACTTGAAATCCAAAAACGTCCTCACGTATACTGAAGTTACCGTAAGTGAGTACACCAAAAACACCAAGATGGCTGACTCCGGGCGGACTCGAGTGGTGTTTCAGGGCAGCCACCACCAATATTTTAGAACAAAAACCCGACACTCGCTTTGACTTGACTACATAATATCGAACAAAACGCGTACAAAATATGTGCAATTTTGGTCCAATAAATTGAAAAAAAAAAAATAATTGAGCTCTTAACTAAAGATGAACTTGCAATTTTGAATAACATAATTTTACTAATTTTAATTGGAATCAATTTTTTATTTTTTCATAAACAATACACCATAATATTAAATGAATTTATGATACTACATGGAAAATGTGTCTGACAATGTAATGGTAAGAAAATATTCATCATATAATTTCTCAAAACTGGAATGTCACATGAAACACCCTAGATATAAATCAAATTCAAAGCACTTTATGAAGTACAAAAGGATAAATAATAAAAAGTGTGTAAATCAAATTATACAATTATACAAAAACGTCCTCACGTACTTGTAGGCAACCTACCAGCTGCCGACACCTGATTCAATACGAAGGTAAGTGACGATAAGAGTTAGAGAATTCGCAAACGTAGATGCCCACACCGCGCACAGCCAGGGCTGGTAGGAACAAGAAAAGATAACAGCAATCGAATTCTCTCTTTTAGTTTGCAAACGCGTGTCACAAGCTAAGTTATAGCAGCGATACAACTGAAAGTTTTTCATTTGAAAGCAGCTCGTTTTTCTTTTGTGTGTCCTACCAACTTAGAATTAATTAAAACAGAAACTATGAAACTTATACCGTCCGTGAGACTCAACCCTGAATGTTACGAGATAAGGCACAATTGATCCAAATTGTCGGTGCAAGTCCTGTTGCCCTCAGTGTGCACCTCGATACACAAATGGAACAACATTTTTGCACTCGGAAAACGCCATTAGTGATTTAGGATGAAACAACATTCAGATTTTTGTATGTCAATGCTTCCAATCGTATTTCAAATTTATTTCCATTCCAAAAAGTAAAAATGGGTGATGATTATATATTAAATGACACAAATAACTTCGTAAATTCTCGATCTGGGTGAGAGGTTGAACGGTTTCCTAACACGCCCCTAATATATTCCACCGTTACAGTAACTATAGCTGCATAGTATTTCGTGAGTCTTACGTACACACACGATGGATGTAATATTACCTTTGAATTGGGGTTGACGTAGTTATTGACGAATAGTAAAGTGGACCACCAATTGGTCTCGCAGTTCTCCTTCGCCGCGTCGTGAATGCTGTTCCATAATGGACCAGATCCCACATAATTTAATAAGGACACGGAGAGCAGCACCATAATTGCGAGAGCAGGCGTCACACTGTAATCAATTGGTATCCATTTCATATGAATACTAAAATACAAAGGGAATTATTTGCAATGTCTGGGGTATAGGAATCGGTGCAATTGTTTGAAATTTCTAAGGGTTATTGGAAGTACAATGCTAAGTATGGTCATGATGAATTGCCAGAGAAGAAAAAACTCTTAAAATTGGCTGCTAATAAGTAGATGTGAATCTCTATTCGCATGACTGTTATTAAGCTTATTAACGGGTCCGCTGAAGTGCAATTGCGTTACGTGAGGCGGATCAATCTACTGAACGTATAATCTCCTTCCTTACTAAACTGTTATTTCCTCCTGCCTGTATTTTAAAAAGTATTCGTAATTACATGTATGCACACATATTGCGGAACAATACTGAAAACTGTGGGTATTTTTGTACGTTTTTTTCGTGGTATTTAATTTATAACACGAATATGGAAGCCAGAAAATGAATTTAGAATATTAAATAATAACCTCGGTCAACGCCTGGTAAAATGAGCTAAAAAATGTTTGTATACCCTCTGTTGGGTGAAGTATATCAATTCAAAGTACCAGTTTTTCTTCGAATGTTGATTTAATTTTTTGTAGGTTTGTTGAACAATGGAAATAATCAATTTTTTATTTTATATTCTTCTGAATTTTACTAATTTTTTAAATTTCTTATCATATCCCGGACTAGTGTTTACCATAGTACTATGACAGATTATCGGATATAGGGTATCGTGGGGCAAAGATCCGATTCGTCTTCGTGAGTTTATCTCAGTGTTTGCGAAATGTGATAACTGTTATGTTGTTATGTGATAACCGTGTTGTATTAAAACGGTATATACACATACAACAGAGGAAACGGAATAATATCTTCTGTATTGGTTTTATATACTAACTATTACGTTTTCAAAGAGTCTCAACACCCTCTTTTTCAAAATGCAATATAATCTCTCAGCGCTTCACCACTCTCTATATTATATTAGATAATAACAATAATATTTATTTCAATGCAAGTGGGCAGATCTTACTCGTTGGCACAATATGAAAATATAATAAATTATACAAAAATACAAATGTTCTTCAAAGAAAAGATAGAATCTTTCATGATAATATTCCCTTGAAGTGGCGAGAAGGGAATTTGCGTCATCTTATTTGCTTTTATCGTCTTCGTGTAGAAATCTCTTTCCTCGTAAATAAGAAAAGAAATCCTCTGCTTTGGGACATGAATCGAGTCGTGTGGATGCGTTGAAATCCTTCGTTATCCGGTTTCGTTATGCGAGTGCTACATTTCACCCTCGAGTGCTACAGAAGGAGAACCGGGGTAGGAAAATGAGAGGCAATGTATCATTGAAATATTGTACTAAGTCCTGCTTTTGCATTACGCAGTGACTGGCAATGGTTGATTCATTCGACCGCCGCTGAATGGCATTTTCGTTTCATGATAATAATAATAATAAATTTATTGTCAAAAAACAGTACAAACTGCGTATGACCACGTGGAGGACAATAAACTAATTTACTCTCCGGAAGCAAGCAAGGGATGTATTCCACCAATTCCGATCAAGGGCCCTAAGGCA
>NNCF01128097.1:275464-285609 GCA_002313205.1 Laupala kohalensis | reverse complement strand
CGGGTTTTTCTCCGTTTTTCCTTCGGGTAGAGGCGGATTTCTTATACAGGTTATCTAGGCTTTGTCTAGGGGCGTGTTTATTGTAACAATACATCGTGAATTTAGTGTTTTTTAAACTCTTATGATTTTTAAACACTATACTCAGAATAATCTATAATTCGATAATAACTTGTACATGTAAATTTACAAACATATTATCGTTAAATTACAAACATATTGACATTATATATGTATTATAACTCGCCGCTAACTTTTTATCTTATATAGGAACTTATGCAAAAAAAATTTTGAATCCGCCTCTGCCCTTAGGGCCCTTGATTGGAATTGATGGAATACGTCCCTTGCTTGCTTCCGGAGAGTAAATTAGTTTATTGTCCTCCACGTGCTCATACGCAGTTTGTACTGTTTTTTGACAATAAATTTATTATAAATTTATTATTATTAAAACCGATTTCTCGCCTCATTGGACGGAGGGCTCGAAGAATATCTTTGCGAGACATGAAGATCGAGGTAAAGATGTTTTATTTTCTATTTTATAGGCAGGGAAATGGGGAATAAACTTTGTCAATGTAGAGACTTATTTGTGCTCTCCGACCATCTGCGAGGAAAAGGGTGAAGTGCAACTGTCTGCCCCACGCGACCCGATCTATTCAATATATTGGATAAGATAAAGAAATAACTTCGTGTATAGTTTTAAAAAATGTTTGAAAGACTTGAAGGTGAATGAGTTACGACGATTTTGTAACAGTTCCTGCATTACATTATTTCAGTTATTTAAATTCCATTCATTTTTCTACAAAATATTCCATCTAATGACATTTGTATATTGTTCAGATTCATCTCGTTTCAAGAAGTTTCTCAGGTAATTTCAAGTACATGAGAAATTATTGTTTCTTTAAAATGGAAAATGGACAAATTAATTATTTCACCATCAATATAAACGAGCGGGTTTTAGTCGTCGAATTCGTGGGGGAGATGCCACAACGAACCCCGACACAAAACAATTCGTTTCGTTTACATGCAATTATAAATTGACAAGAAATGAAGATGACATACAAATAAAAAATGTCAATATGACAAAATAATTACATTCGCAATCATTTGTCACAATGTATTTGTAACATCCATTTTTTATTTGTAAATGTCATTACTAAATTTTTTTTCTTGTTGATTTCTTTATGATGACACAAGCATGGAATAATATACGCAATATTTGTCTGATTTTATTTTAAATTCTTCTACTTACCGTATGAACCGATGAATGTAGTATTTTATGATGTTGATCTCTTCATTCTCGACTTGTTGTAGAAATTTATAGCAAACGAGAAGACCACTGAGCAGCAAGAATGTGTCGGATGCGAGGGTTGCATTCGCAAAACCCATGTATTGTATTTCTTGTGATCGCTAAAACACATTTTAATGTTCAGTTTCAATCAAAGTACTGCAAGCGCCTTCGGTGCCTCAGGCGCTAGCGTTCTTGCTCGTCACGGATACGATTCCCGGTGGGGGCCAGAAAATTATTTTTGTGACTTTTCACATTAATGTCCTTCAGTTCATATATGGCTGTGACCACTAAAAAGCGAACTTTCTCTCATCTATCCACCTCCTGCTAGTATCAATAACTGCAACTATTACTAAGTACTTGTACTTACCCGTCTACGTGAGTCAAGTTGTTGGTAATCCTAGCTAACCGGCCCACCTACTAACAATAGCCTACCACCCACCTATAATCGAAAATAAAATATAACAGGTTTTATATCAGCCCTGCTTTAGCATTTTGCCAAATAATCACACTTGTTGACAAATATCTGACATAACGATCACTAGAAATTACCATAAAGGTTTGTGACACGTTTGATCGCACGTATTGTAGAGATGAGATGATTTTTCTACTTAATTATAATAAATAGAAATTGAGGACTCGAGAATAAAAAAATCCGGGCGATAATGTATCTGATAAAGGGACAATTATTGACATTTCAAATAAGAGTCGCTGGGCTCTTGCTTAGGGGCGGAATCTATTGAAATAATTATTCCAAATTTAGTGTTATTTAATAATTACGAATTATCAACAATACTTTCCGAATGATTTATAGTTTGATAATAAAATGTACATGTGAAATGACATTTTTTTTATTAAATACAATATTTGTTGGTATTTGTTAATACTATAACACGTCTCGAACTATTTTTACCGTTTGTAGTATGTTGAAATATTAAATCCTCCTCTGCCCTTGATCGGAATTGATGGAATACGTCCCTCGCTTGCTTCCGGAGAGTAAATTAGTTTATTGTCCTCCACGTGGTCATACGCACTTTGAAACTGCATTTTTGACAAAGTTTAATATTTATTTACTTATTCTTTGTAAAAAACAACGTGAAATTTACTTTCAAAAAAATCTTTGGCGTAAGGTCAAGACCTTGCACACCCCCTCTCCTACCCCAAAATCTGGCTACTGCCGTGACTGTTACTTACGTACAATAACATTACAAAGACTCTTAATCATAATCGAGTGTGTTAGAATGATTCAACATTATTTTGTAAGGAACACAAATCCAGGCAAAGAGATAATGCAATTAAAACCGGAATTCAGTCATGCGTTTTTGCACCATAATTGTGAAAACAAAATTTACTTTAAAAGCACTTTGTCGGATGAGATATTTTCATCACAAATTTTAAAAATAAAATGTGATTCAAATATAGAAAGTACAACTTCTTATTAACGTTTTAGCTCAACTGAACAGTGAACCTAATGTTTCAAGATATACTGGGAAAGGTCACGTATATTTTACCGTATTTCCAAATACAATGTTTTCAAAATCACAATTTTACTTACTAATCGATTTTTTTTTAAATTCTTTTTCGAAATATCTCTGTGTATTAGGATAACAAGCAAGTTCCTGAAATATATAATTATGTATATTATCTCTGTATGTTACTTACAGAATTTTATATATATATATATATATANATATATATATATAATATTATATTAGTATTTTTTCTCTTATTCCGGACCTATTCCGTAAGATAATACTCCAGAAATTATTTTCTATTATTTGTAATTGAGTGAAATAGCAATTTCAACGAATGCTTCCGAGAGGAAAAACATCTCACTTACTTGTAATTCTTGGTTAACAACCGTGTAGGGAACTTGAGTGTTATAATAAAGTAAAGTGTGTCCGAGAACCACCCAACCCACACTTAAAACTCGCAACCCGTTGATACATTTGAGATTCGCTGAATTGTATTCCGCAAATATTCTCCTCCAATTTGCAATCAGGGAGAAAGCTAGTATGAAGTTCTTGCGATGGTTTGCTCTTTGCAACAGAAGTAAAGAATCTGTAAAAAAAAAGATTTAAATGATCTAAACTTTCGCATTTTTAAACCCTGCGTACAGGATTAACAGAAGTCATCTACCAGGTAAAAATTGCGACGGACCGGGACTTGAACCTGGGAGTTCCTCTTCTGGCCGCAGGTGTGCTGTCCACTGCACCACCCTTCGTCGGTCCCGGGTTCGAGAGTCCCGGTTCGTCGCAGTTTTCACCAGGTCCTTGACGATGCAAAAACTTCTTCACGAGAAGATGCAAGGATACTGTGAGTTGAGATTTAACAGATTTATTTTTCTTTCAAATAACACTCATTACTGAACTTTGATTAAATTTGACATATTTTATAAAACAAAATTCCTCCTCCTGTAGTTTTGCTTCTTATTTTGAAAAGACTCCTAGATAACTTGTTCAGTTGGAGCTACAACTACAACTTCTCTTCGTCTACGTAAGAGTGTAACTAAGTAGCAACGGACTCAAACATACTACATTCTTCACCTCAGAATTTCTTAGGAAATCTTAAGTCTCCTCAAAGATGAAAATGTTTATTCAGTGGCGCATGTATTGGCTTTAAGTGTTCACCGTGAAACTCTTCTTAGAAGAAAGTAAGTGACATTTTCCAACTAAGCGAAAATGAATGAAATAATACAGAAGAGAACAATTATAAGATGCTTCAATTTTTTTCGATTGCATTAGAAATTATATTTATCTGAAACGGTCTATCTACGGTAATAACGTTTCACGTAAAAGTGATAAATTATTTTTTAAGAGTAATGTGACTTCGATTGAAATGCTTACAGAGTATTTTCTTTATAATAAGAAGATACTCCATATTTTTCGAAAACTACGTATTTTTGAAATATCAAGATAGGGTGGGATGGTGTAGAACCAATTATATTTACAAATAAATGAGGTTCTGAAACTTGAATTTCATGTACAATTAATCGGAGTTGTACCAACTTCATGAAATATTTACTTGATATACTAATAATTATAAAATATTGTATTCGTCTGTATTAATTCAATCATTATTTCATGATTTGAAAACTTCTGAAAACCATTATCCCATCAGATAATAGTTGTATGTTTTGGTGTATTAAGGAACGATCGAACTGTTATAATACAGCGAGCAGTTGCCTGTTATTTGAATCGCGCGCGGCGATTGTATCTTACGTGAGAAAAAGAATTTCGAAGCGTTGATACTACGACGTGGAGAGGGGGTAGAGAGGGGGTTTTCCACTAAGGAACGATTTATTCAAACACGAGTGAAGTCAACGGTGACCAAAAGACGCAAGACGATTGGTGGTGTGACGTCAGCGGAGCTCGCAGAACACCGAGCAAGGGTAGTAGAGGTGAGAAAGCAGTCGTGATAAGAACGTATTGGTGACACGTGGTGATTCTCGATGAAACGAGTTTCTGATTACAGAAAAATCAGTATATTAATATCGGGTGAATTATTATTAGCCTACAGGAAGCTGTTTGCTACATATTGCAGTGAAATAATACCGTGGTGCTGAAACAAGGAACTGAATTCTCTTGTATTTTATTAAGGAATGTTATCGAGAACATGTGGCGCCATATTAAACCAACTAAGTAAATCGTGAAATACTCGATCTTTCTAATAGAACTAAAATGTAGTGATAATCTCAGTTAAATTAAGTGCGAAATAATACGGAATCGTTTCAACGGAAAGTATTTGTGTTTTTCATCTCAACAAAGTTGGTGCAACGCAATTCGGAATAACGAGTTAAGAATCCGGAAGTAAAGTTACGAAATAATTTTAACCGTTTCTAAAGTTCTTTGAGAGGCTGCGAGCAGTTTGATGGGAATAACCTTGACTCAACGATTAGGTGGCTCCGCCCGCCGTTTGCCTACTTCCGAGTAGTTGGTAGCAGCAGGAGGAGGAGGAGAGGAAGAAACGGCTGATGAAGGTGATTGACCTACTTACATCACAAGGTAAACAGAATTTACGTAAAGTTTGCAAGGAAAGAACCCATTCTGAACTCGTAGCAATTTGCACAACCGTCATATTTGTGAGAGGAATCTTATTCATTATTTGTACAATTTCCGCAGATTTTTTTTTTCATAGTGCTGTGTTTATTATGATTCTTAGATAACGTGTCTCCATTTGAGCTCCTTGTTTGTGTCAGTATTCTTTGTCGATGGCGTCTCTTATCTTGGTGTTTCTGCGTCTGTCGAACAGAAGGGCTTTCGTCTTGTCAGTTGATTATTCCGGTCGTCGTCTGTTGTCTTCGTCACGTCTTCAAGACATTTGATTTGGGATTATTCAGTCACCTCTGTGGGGGCTGATCGGGAATTTAAACGGCATCGGTAGTACTTATTTCTGCAGCCCCGGAATCTGGTTTCAAAACCAACGTAACGCGCTTTGTGTTATTTTCATGTTATGCCCTCCGTTCTCTACAGGTGTGTACGCCCATAGCATTTTTGTGATGATTATCTGTGTTTCCAAACTTAGTAGAAAACACTAAAAGTATTCCAATATTTTAATTATTTTAATACTTAATAATTTTTAATACTTATTAATATTTTAATACTTAATTATTTCAATTTTTGTTTATTGAATTAAATTTACTCAGGTATGGTTAAAGTATAACATGTGATAAGTTGCGCAGATACGATTTAGTAGCGTCTGCGCAACCGCCAATCAGAGGGAATGCTGGGTAACAAAAGAGTACGCGTGACGTAAGCACTGAGATAATCTGTCGATCAGCTGCCGTTGATGTGATCACCGTTATACTTCCGTCATCAGTACCGATAGTAGCTTTCGTAGTCACATATAGGAGAAACACTGTGAGGTATTATGAACAAAGGTACGTATCTGTAACGTATTGATAACGTTAAATTTCATAAATAATTTATATCAATTCTTAACGTAAATTCAATAAATGATTGTAATTCTGGGTACAATTTTGGAAAATCGAAATAGACTAGCTTCCATGCGTTCTATCTCGTCTATATAATAAATTATTATTATGATTATTACTTTCCCGTTTATTTTCTCTTTTCATACACGGCGAACATGTTGAATGCTCCAGTTGTTTTCTATCGAAAATTTAATAATAATAAACATTTAATAACAAAGAAATACGACTGTGCATGCAATGCAATAAAAAATCTCATACAACTAAGTGGTTCAGAAGCTAATACAGTAAACTAATTTTCCAACTATTCTTACTCTTGTAACGCCATTGTTCGTTTGTTTCTCATCATTTTCGAAAGTCCAAGGCCACCCGCATTCAAGTTAACTCGACCAACAATGGCATTTTAGAGAGATTAAACCATGAGGAAAATATAAGTATTGTTAATGAGTGTAATATAAGGAATTAACAGAAATACCTTTTGGTGCAGTAAGGCAGTCGTAGCTTGTGCTCAGAATGGCCAGTACAATTATAACACACAAAATGCATCTTAAAAGAAAGAAAAACACTTATTATTTTTCGTTTCATCGTTGATCTTGTCTACAAAATTCTATTAGAAACTTTTATTTCATTCTTTCTACAGAAAGAAACATGTTTTAAATACGTGAACAAGGAATTGTGAAAACGGTTGACAACAGTATTACCAAATGAGATAATCACAGAAAAATGAGATACATCCGATCAAAAAAATGTTAATTTTTTTCTTAACCGTACCACTCGTCGGTGATGGATTGTGATGAAGATATTAAGAAAACAAAGGAATTTATGAACTTTTATATCACCGGACTAAACAGTATTTAGTAAAAAGCTCTATAAGCATTCTATAGTTGTGTAACATTACAATTCGTTTTTATCAGTCCATCAAATATATTTTAAGTCATGTCAGCCAACTTTTGTCTGTAAAGTACCCAAAGGCAGAAAGTGGGTTGAAAAGGCGCATTCCTAAAATAGGAATAAAAAATAAATAGCTACGTGGTATAATATTAACAGAATAACACAACTGAATGAATATTTTGTACATTATTCATTAATTTTAAAGAGTTCCAGCAATAAAAAGAATTCTCGCCGTAGCCTATATGTGTGTGAAGTTATCATTAATAACATAAGTATCGTGTTCTAATACTTAACAGTGAGACGATGTCGATGGTTTCGAGTGATGAGCCGGCAGATGTTTGACATTTATTCTCGGGAACTTCTATATGCACTGATTCGTCCTTGACGAGATGCACCAACATGTCCGCTAGATCTTCAGACGAACACGTCGAAGGCAGACACCACGCCATTTGAATGACTGCTCTCCTGCCATAAATCTTATTTAAGAAGTTTTCTCTTTCCAAAACTTGCAACTAAACAATATAATATAAATGAAAATATTCATTATAAAAAATATGTACAAGAAACTTACGAAATATTAATTAAAATATACGTCACTCGCAATTGCCGGTATACGCGACTAACTGAAGCAAGAAACATGTATAAAATGCTTTCCGTGTGGTTGAGATAGTAAACTGCTTAGTCCTTCAAACTAATGGTTAATGATAAAAAAGTACAAGTTTCTTAATGACGAAATTAACTTAAAAATAGCTGTTTTAAATTCTGAATTAACAAAATTAATTTCTTAAAATTACAAATTACGATTATACATACAAATACAACTGGACTTTTTTACCATCAGAATACTGTAATTGATGGTTATAAAGGAAACATTAAATTAAACGAACTTTACATTAAATAAATGCATTGGCATAAGAATACAACGTAAATACTTAACACACGACATAGGACTTCATCAAAGCCAAAATTTGAAAATACACTTTTTTGGAGGCAATTTCTTCCCTTATACATTCTATGTAAATGGAAAGTAGAAAAAGAAAAATCGGATTCAAGAACTATAGCTTAGTCTATTATTATAGCATTATTTTTTCTTGTAGATCAGCAGTTAAAAGTCCATTTTGTCGTGTACTGAACATTATAGTAGTTCTAATGGACGAGGACATTTTTAATAATCACAGATTTATCTGTTTTCGGAATATAGGTCTAAAAGACCAGGATGGGACCAATTTTTTTTTATTTTTGAGACCAAAATTAATGAGGTAACGAATTATGTCACAGTATTTAATTTAGATTAAACAAGAAATTACACTACGTTTTTGAAACAATATCTAGTTCTTGTAATATCAGATGATGAATAACCAATATCCAAGTATGTACAATTGCTTGGAAATGTCTTTTAGTATTCTAACGTAAAAACGTTTTCTGTTTGTTTCAGTTGAGATTACACGCAATACTAGAACATGCATACTTCTAGGAATAATTATCGTTAAATAACGTTTCTGAATCACATTGCTGTGATTTGAACGTTATTTTATTCATCTGTTCTCTCAAGATTATTGTGCGTCCATATATACTCGTATATTATTTAAACATTTCATTGAGTATCCATTTCAATTTCAAATATTACTTTAATGCTGGAGAATACTGTTGGTACTCATTTCTTTAGTTCATCAAAATAAATCATTTGAATTTTTTTCGCTCAGGTAATTCAATGTACCTTATTTAAATAATTTAAGCAAGAGTAATTTAATTAAAATTTTGTTCTTTTTGGATTGAATTACTGTTCACAAAGTTTATTTAAGCTGCCCGCGTAACCTTACGTTCGCTCGAATTAAAATTTTTCCTAAAATTTCTATGTATAGCTTGACGGAGTTACTCTATCTGACCACTATTTACTTATTAACTCGAGGGAGAAATATATTTATAAGTATAATATATTTATGCGGACATCTTTAAAATAATGCGACTCTACTCTGTTCTAGTAATTAAAAATGTTAGCAGATCTATGTGACTGATGAAGGCGGAAGCTGAACTATTCCATCTAATATGGGATAGACTTTTGTGTGTTTATTTCTCTATTTTTTTACGTGTTAACATTTATCTATAAATAAATATAAATTAATTAGTGGTGCAAACCGTTGCTCGTACTTTCGCATCGTGTCTCGATCCGAGAAAGAATTCTATAGCGAAAGGGTCATTTATGGCGTGGTTCTCTCTATTTTGGAATATTCACGCTCAAAGTCGCTAGATGAACTTATTACTGTCTTTTATTTAAAATTTGAAAGTAAAATTAATATTCAGAACATTATTTCAAAACATAAAGAGTCTTATGAATATGTTACGTAAATGGAATTTTGTTTAAAAGAAGAAAAACAATTAAAGCACGTGCATCAACGACAAGTAAATTCTACCGTAAATACGAAGTGCGAATTAAATGTATTCATCCATTTACTCAGAATCGCTACGCACAGACGGACGGATGTTATGCCAATAAACGCTTTTTCAGAATAAGGGATCACCAAAACTGTTATTTGCGTCTAAATCTGGCTTTCAATTTTTTTTCACGATTGCTATAGATTACTTATATTAGAAAGTAAAAAATACATACCCAATGCCATATTTGGAAATCTTTGTACTCCTGGTCAGGTCTGTGGTTTTCAATCTCCGATAAGGAATATTCTGCCAAGCAATACTTCCCCACGAAAGCTTCCGTAGGGGGCTGCGTAACGGAGACCTCCAAGCATTCGTCGAATTGTCCCAAATGCACGAGTTGCCCTCCGTAGACACCTCCAGGGTTCTCAGCGGATGCATCATTCACTAATTTAGCACGGAATTCTTATGAACTTAAGTACAAAGTAATTTCCTCCCTTTTTGCATTTAGCTATATATAGTATAAAGTAATTAATGAACTCTCAACTTCCGAGTACCTACTCGTGGAGGAGTGTTTGCAATGTCAACAACCAGGAGAAAATTGCGACGGACTGGGACTCGAACCCGGGAACCCCTGCTCTGGCCGCAGGTGTGCTACCCACTGCACCACCC
>NNCF01128097.1:255207-275437 GCA_002313205.1 Laupala kohalensis | reverse complement strand
TTCCCGGGTTCGAGTCCCGGTCCGTCGCAATTTTCTCCTGGTTGTTGACGTTATAAAGTAAATAAGTTCATTTATGTTACAACTATTGCTTTGTTCGTACTTACGGAATATTTCAATAAAAAACGTAATTTGGAGTATAATTTAAGCACGAGAATGAGTGGGAAAATAAAATTTATAGAGTTGTTAAAATCTTTTTAGCTGTAATGTATGGGGATTAGGTCTGAATAAAAAGATTAAATGCTCTTTGAACTTCCAGAGTGTCGATGGATGTATTATCATCAGGGTTACAGTATAACGTGAAAATACCAAATATACGAAGAATATATCAACCAAAAACGGTGAAAAAGTTAAATTTTACTTAAAATTTTAAAAATTTATATTGAAATCACAATTAAAACCTTGTAGAGTCTGTGTCACAAATTAAAGACAATCAATTACATTCATCAATTTACCATTATCACATTCACCTTCATTAAATTTCAAATAAGTGAGAAGAGATCTTTCCTTATTATATTTTATTTAGCCAACGTTTCGAGATTGCTTTATCTCGAGCAGATAAACATTTAAAATCATGTTATTTGGAAATTATTACAGTCATTCATACTTCAAATCCGCAACGATCAATATGAAAGATTCGTCACAGACGTAACGTTCCTTCTTCGTCATTTTGATTTGATTAAGTACTCGAGGGCCTCTTGTCGTTGATTTTCTGCGATCACTGCAGCTGCAGTCCCGGATTCGATTCCCGGCTCGTCGCCATTTTCATCCGACCGGAAGTTATCACATATCTTCTCCACGTGTAGAGAGGGTAAACGGAAGAAAAATATGCGTAATAGTAACAGTAATATTTTCGTCTTGCAGAGTGTACAAACAAAAAGGGTAAAAGTATTGCAAATATTATTGTAATTGTTTGTACACAGTATATACAGCGATTGATGGGAGAGGAGTACAGCGGAAGTGGTGGACACTCGCGCGTATACGCACTACGACGCGGTTTCGATACAAATAAACGCCCACGTCATTCCCTCGCAGATTAATCGCGCTATCAGATTCAGAACTAAGATTTCACGTGATATTGTCAGAACACGTGTGATATCATAATTGCGCCCAAGATTTCACCATGTGTTCATCGGAACTGTAGCATATTGTGCTTCATTAACATTATTTATTTTTTTCAATGATGATACGAGAAATATGCCTGAAATGTGTTTTCAAAAATACATTTGTAAGTGGGAAAATGAAGCCTGCCATTGAAGCTTATCTACACGAGGCGATAGGAGGTAGGACCTAGTGTTAGTAGGTGTGCCGGCTTGCCGAAGACTTAGCCCGCGTGGAGTTGTCAGTAGGAGTAGTTGGCAATAGAAAGAGTTAGGTGGATAGGAGGAGTGTGAACTGGGGACATTGAAGTGAAAACTAACAAGCTTTTCGCCCCGCCGCGAATTGAACCCGGAGTGAAGCATAGAACTTGAAACATAATCGAGAATTATCTTATATAAGAAAATAATAAAATAATTCGAAGTACGAATATGAACATTTGCGTGGATAAATAAAACGTTCTATACTTACTTCCTAAAGCCCATCGATGACCAAGTCTTAGTTGCTCGCAATAGAAATTCATTCCGGATGCGCATGGATCCGATATAGTTCTCGTGAGTGAGCTGCATAACGAGTTTGTTTCACCTGTGCCTCCAATTTTTGTGAAACTGTTCCTTCCCGAAGTGATCCATTTTCTCGTGATTGGTTCCGCGTCACAAACGAAAGAGATCGCTAGCAGCAAGTAGATTGTGGCAACCGCGGCGATCGAGAACATGGTTCGCCGATGACTCTGGATCTTTGTCGAATCTTCATTTTGACCGCAATCAACAGATAACGATAACACACGGATAAAAATATGCGAGATAAGGCCTGTATTTGATTAGGAATGATATATATTCAATATCATTTTTATCTTATTAATCCTAAGAATTTATCTCTTCAAATTCCTCAGAATTTGTACAATCAATAATATTTTATCGTTGATCGTATTTTCAATCTACATATTCCACAAATAAGGACGTCGTGCGTTCAGGTTCCAAGTAAAACAATATTTTTTTGATATGCCGACGTTTCGATATATTTGATATCTTCTTCGATATTCTAAAACATAAATGTAAGCTTCCGCGGCCGCTGTCAGTATGAACTTGTTTGTCCGGGACAAACCGCGTCTTACTAGGTAAAACTACCAACGTTTCGGCCATCAAGCTGTGACCTTGAGGGCAAATGTCAGAGTGTGAACAGACCTAAGGCAGAGTACGACACCTGAAACAGGGAACATTTTAAATATAAATGTACAGGACAAAATCACTTAAAAACCAAATAAAAACAAAATCAGAGAACAAGTTATGAAGAATGTGAAAGGCAGAAACAAAAATGGAACAGATAGGACAATAAAATGCAAAATATATCTAAAGCATTGAACATTTAAAAGTAACAAAAATCAAATGTATTGAATCTCAAATAGTTAATTGTTGGTAAAAATACTGATGTTAAAACGAGGGCAGACAGAAAAGTAATGCACGCAGGCTTGTAGAGCGCGAACAAAAACAGATAGCAAGATCGGCCAAAAACTTTTAAAATCATTTATTTATTTTTCAACATAGTCTCCGTTAAGGCTAACACTTTTCTCCCAACAAGTTTTCTCATTCCGTCACAGAAAAATTCTTCCGACTTTTCTCGACAGCTGCCTTCACCTCATCGTCCGAGGTGTAACGATTACCCTCGAGGTCTCTTCTTGAGTAGAGGGGGAAAAATAAAAGTCGCAAGGAGCAAGATCGGGTGAACAAGGAGGGTGTGGAATCGGTTCAAACTTCAGGTTTCGCAGAGCCTCTCCAGTACTGAGAAGAATTTATCGTTGCCCCTCGTTCCAGAAAATCTGCCACATAAACTGGGCGAGCATCCCAAAACACAGTCAAATAAGTTTCTTTTGCGGATGGTCGTGTTTTGAAATTTTTCGCCTGGGGAGAAGACGGATGTCGATATTCTACGCTCTGTCTTTTCATTTCTGGGTCTAATGATGGACCCATGATTCGTCCCCGCCACAATATTCACAAGAAAGTCGTCTCCTTCGTGACGGTAGCGCTGCAAACGTTGCTCGAAGCATTCCAATCGACATCTGTTTGTTCTCGTCTGTGAGACGGCGTGGTACCCATCGTGCACAGATTTTACGGTGTCCCAATTGTTCTATAATGAAACTAACACTTCCCTTGGATATTCCAATATGGTTTTCCATACGCATTTGATTGGTTCGTCGGTCTTTTTGAATCAAATCATCGACTAGTTTGCGATGTTTATCGTCTAAGGCATTGGTCACACGTCCACTGCGCGTTTCATCAACTATTGTGGGTGTTTATAGGATTGCAACTACGAAATTTTATTACCCATCGACTTACAGTAGACCTGTCAACATCATCGTTACTATAAACAGCCTTTCAACGACGGTGAATCTCAGTAGGAGACACTTTTTCAGAAGTTAATAATTCGTTAACAGCACGGTATAACTCGCGTTGACATAGCACTAGAACACGCCTCCATACTTCCGCTTCTCGAAATTCACAGGAAGAACGCAACGACCTCCAACCTGCGAATGCGTTTTAAGGGGGAATGTTGCTTCCACATGCCACCTGGCGCGCTTTTCAAGGTCATTGCGTTCGCGCTCTTCAAGCATGTGTGCATTAGTTTTCAGCCTACCCTCGTACTTGACATATTTATCTGTGTATTCTGCAGATTTAATGTGTGAATCTTGGATTTTATGTGCATCCTTTCTGATCATTATTATCCATGGGTTTGTATATTATTCTGTGAAAATCAAATGTATTTGAGCAATATTATTCTTATGTGCTTGAAAAAAAACACGAAATGAAAGTATTATCTTAAATTATAGTATTCCAACTTCTTTAAGGTCTTCACTATTACGAAAATTTTAATACTTTGAACCACATCATGAATCATACAAAAATTGACGTTTCATCAGCCTCCCATTTTTTAAGTGTCCGCCTCGTTTACATTTGTTGGTATTTTTTTCTACAAAGCTTTTTGTATCCGTCGATATTTTTACTCAGACTTCCATTGGTACAATGAAAAATGCCGCAATTTTACACGTAAATAATTTTCAATTTATGAACGCTATTTTATCCTCCGGCGCAATAAAGAATGGATGTATCGGATAATTCATCAATGTTTTGTATCATAGCGAAAAGTGTAATTACGGGGTGATAAAAAGTCCGTCATGTCGCATGCAAATGCGCGTGGAGAGCACAGAGTCAGCACAGAGCAACGGCATTAGATTTCCTGTTTGCATCACAATGAAATGAAATGACATACACAGCGAAGTAACTGTGCGGAATTGCGACCCGAATGGGATTACGACGAATCGGATACGATGTGAATCAAATAGGGAACTATACGCAAGGAGTTTCCTGCGCTTGAACTTCACGAGGATGAATTCAGAGATGCCATGTTTAATAGATCATGCGACTTTATGCGGAGAGACATTGGTATACAACAAATTGAAGTATACGGAGTCAACCGAAAATGCTTATTATGCGTACAATTTCATATATTTTTTCCATTTGAAGATTCGTAAAATGTGTTATAAAATAAATTTATTAAAGGGACCAAAGAAACCTAAATTCGTACTATCTAGTACTATCAAACATATTTAGTTTTTATTAATGTTCCATTCTATGTGCATATAAATTAAAGACAATCAAATATTTATATGCCACTGATATAAAATTAATCTCATAAAACACTTGTAAATATTTAAAATTCACAATTCACATTTGTTACACGATGAAAAAAACGTTTCGAGAATATGATTCAGGCCTCCTCTTCAGGATCATAATTTCCCAGTACACCCCCACGCATATCTTCAACATACAAGATAACATGCAAAAAAACAACTCTAACAAATTATAAGTAAAATATTAAGGAGAAATTAAATAAGCAAACATGAAACGTACCAAGTGTTGATATTATGGTAACGTTAATTATTGTGATATTATTTATCAAATTCTAAAACAGTAAACATCATTTGTAGATTTATAATAAAATAAAAATCAACATCAACCATATGTTTCAATGGCCTCCTGCATGTTGTACGTCTTGTCATTATGGCGACACTGTGCAATGAGCAAGTTGCCAACCTCGAAACATTTCATTTCATGTGTTTTAACAAATACATTGAGCTATCAAATTTCAGTTGTTAATGAGTTATTTTTGATCAGATTATTAACTTTGTTATTAATTTTATATGTATAGATTCCGAAATTAGTCTTCTATAATAATGTTCTTCTTTATCTATTACCTTAACTTTCTCAAAATGGAATGTTAATTAAATATTGATAATCAGAGTCAGAGTGACGTTTATATTGAATTTGTTATTTTTCCTTTTTATGTTTTTTTTTTGTATTCTTCAAGTGAGAAATATGAACTAAAATAGAAAGTATAGGCTAAATTAATTCTTTTTTTTTTCACTGAAAGGGATTTATTAGCACAAGACAATTAGTTACATACGTTACACAAAGACAGAAAACAATGATATAAGTTCGAATAATGATTATGCTAAGGTACTAGTTCAAGTGTCATTTTCTTGAAATGTGCAGATGTCTATTCTTGATATCACTGTATCAAAAAATATTTTACTGTATCAATTGATTTCATGTTGTTACGCAATTTCAATAAAGAAATTTGTTAACTAACCGCTGCTTTTATTCGCGAAAATAAACTCTGTAAGATCTACGTTGTTCGTTATTGTGGTTTGGTTTATCGATTCTTTACTATTGCGAACGGAGACTAAAGCGAAGGTCAGAAGAAGACGAGGAAAAGTAATGACTTAATACAATATCTCTTTCGCTACGCATTTCAAATGTAAATTTCAACTCAATGAATTTAAGGGAAGGTTGATGAGTCATAGACCTACGCAAACTACGTCGTCGTGTCCGAAAGTAATAATAAGATGCAAAATACAAGAATGTGCTGAAGAAGCAATAATGCAAATTATATTGTAATGTTAAGTACGGAAGGTACAACGTAGAAATTAGAAAATTAAATGAGGACAGGTGGAAGGTAGAATATAGGAATCGGAAGGTTATGTGGAGTCGAGGTAAAAATGGACCGGAATAGGAATCGAACGTTTAGAACAGACGCAAATCTTTTTTATTTTCGTTTTTTGGTTCCTTTTTTTAATAATTCAATTACGAAGTATTGGTCGAAATCGGTCCAATTTTTTTTTTTTAGATTTTTTTTTCGAGTGTTCGCAAATTAGCTCCAGGAGAATTTATTATCATAATTTGGGGAATTTTTGGTCCATGTCGTATTTGCGTATGTTAAGAATTTTGTTCCCCCGATAACTCGCGATCAAATTGTTGTGTCGAAACCAAAACTTGAGATTTGACTTTGAATGCGTTGGGAGTAGAAGCTCATTTGTAGACAGAAGGTCACACCGACTTCATTCACACACCGCGCTCCACTTTGTTTCTTAAAATTCAAAATTTTGGTAATATTCATATAAGTATTTTGATTGGTCAGTAAATTCTGTGTATAATCGCGTTCCTCTACGTCTCGCCGTTTTTGAGATCAAAATGCAAAATAGGAGTCACTTGTTTTAAACCTAACCTAAAAGTCTATTCCTAAGAATTTAATGAGGAAGACAATTCATCCTGTCTGTACTTGAAAGTTCAATTATGTTTAGGAGAATTCCACGTAATGTGATAAATATTTTGAAACAGGTTTATTTCTAAAATGGGTCATATTGTTTAATAATTACAATATATTATGATTTCTTTTTTGAAGTTTTTTTTTTCCTTAAATTTTTAATGTTACGTCGGGTTTTTTGTGTCATGGGTTTTTGTTATGAATTATAATTTTGATAGTTGAGTAGCGCATACTCCAGATTTTTTAAATTATATTCTGTGATTTGGTAATGAGTTTTATAAGACAATTTCAGACCTGTGTGTAGAACAGTAATCATTCCATACTTTTGACTTTGTGTAAGCGTCTGGGGATGTTCCCTCTCACAAACCTCGTTTCAATGAAATCAGTAGTTTCACCCACATCGGTTGGTATTATGTGCGTCAGACCGACCAGGCTCAAGTAATTTCCGAAGTTGGCTGTAAGAATTCGTATCTCGGGCAACATGGTGACCCATCCGTGTGTGATACTTCTTTGACAGTGCGTCATCTCTCCCCAAAAATGTTTCAAATGAGAGTTTGAACCATTTTCTATTCAGTGACGATGAATTTTCTTACCCTTAGGGCACAAAATTTTTACTTCAAATTACTACGGGCTTATATAGAGAAACTTTTGCGTGCTCACATGTGTTTGATATTCTGGCGAAAGTACAAACTTAATATAGCGAAAAAAAAACCTGCTAAAACATAACAAATGTAAATAGAAACGGAATGATGTTAAGATTTTTAAAACCTTACGGGGCATTTTGAAGAATAATACACCAAAAACCGAGGAAAATTCTGGTCTAACGGAAATGGCAGACGCATCACTTGACTGAAGACAAAGCGACCCTTGTCAAAGGAGTCAAACGACAGTCAAAAATAGTTACAGAGTTTTAAAATCACAAAAAATTTGTTCTCATCTAATATCTAAAAAATAAATTGGATGAATGATAAATTAGTAAGAACTACTACGGTGAATATTTCAAAGTTTCGTCAATAGTTGACTACTTGACTTCAGTCAACGCGCTCATAATACCTTAATGCTCCTCTCGTCGTCAATGATGATGATGATAATAATAATAATACATTTATTGTCAAAAAACAGTACAAACTGCGTATGACCACGTGGAGGACAATAAACTAATTTACTCTCCGGAAGCAAGCAAGCAAGGGACGTATTCCATCAATTCCGATCAAGGGCCCTAAGGCAGAGGCGGATTCAAAAATTTTAGCAAAAGTTCGTAGATAAGATGAAAAGTTAGCTGCGAGTTATAATACTAATAGAATGTCAATATGTTTGTAATTTTACGCAAAAAATTACATGTACAAGTTATTATCGAACTATAGATTATTCTGAGTATAGTGTTTAAAAATCATAAGAATTGAAATAACACTAAATTCACGATTTATTGTTACAATAAACACGCCCCTAGACAAAGCCTAGAGAACCTGTATAAGAAATCCGCCTGTACGCGAAGGAAAAACGGAGAAAAACCCGAGTTAGGATGGGGCTACAGAATTTATGTACACAACCGTGCCAAAGTTGAGTACACATAAAACTAAATTAATATGAGCCATACGGCAACACAACCATGCAAGAAAATAGTTTTTGAAATTGTTATAAGTTATTTAAACAGTGCTATATGCAGTCCGCGTCCCGCAACCAAGACGGAAGCGGGAGAGCGGAAGCAGGAAACAGTATAGGGAGGCATCGAAGACTGAGGACGCAATCAACGGTTATAGTTATCACATTTCCAATGAGGATCCTTTTGTTTCAGCGATGAAATTTTCTCTTCTACGAGACCCACTCTAAGTAATTACTCTATTCGCCGCCAGAGCGAGTGCGCGTTAGGTCTGAACAATGCCAATCGTTTTTCTAGATTAAGAATACTTAAGCAAAATGTTATCGACTTCATTTATTGTTAGAATCTCGTAGCGAATCGTAATTGAATAAGTCGTTTCGGAAATAGTACATATCCGAAACGTTAGTTATGAAAACGATAAAAAAATTATCACCTACCAGCTCACCCGACGGACGTTTTCCCGTCCGAATTTCAATACATTTGTTTGTGAACGTTTTGTGAATTACGCATGTCCATCGTTCTAATCGCGAGTTCACAAAAAAATCCCATATAAAAAGCACTTTTCATTTTACCTGAATTTTCCAATTTCCAATTTTTTTCATTCCCTAAAAATCTTATTCTGACTATTACAAACATTTTTTTTTAATTAGCCAATTCGACCCAGTCGTTCTTAAAGTGATGCGCTTACCAACGAACAGCATTTAAGTTTAATTTATATATAAGATATTGAAACTAATTGAAGCTAATTTCAATTAATCTGTCACTGAATTTGTTCATTTGAATATTTACATGGTACGTGTATTTAATTTTTAATTATAGTAGACGACTTCAGAAAATGCTTTGGAGACTAGGTTTAGATAAAATGTCATATTTACGAAAAGCTACGTTAAGAAATATGTTGCTGCCCTCCCGGTGGCTCGGGTGTTAGCGGTCTTTCTCGTCACAAAGCGGTCCCTAGTTCTATTCCCGAAGGGGCCGGAAACAAATTTGTTTTTCTTTCATTAATGACCCAGTTCGTACAGCTGAAACGTTGACTACCGAAAAGCGAACCCTCCTTCTACTAGTCCTAGTATCATACTAAAACTAATCCCTCCTACTAACACCTCCAGGTGGCCCAAGTTGTTGGTAAATTCTGCTAATAGTCCTTCCCCTACCACCCACCTCGAACTTCCTATCGCTGTAATAGCACGCTTTTTTACCCATTTACAAATACTACAATAAAAAATAACATGTAAAGCGATTTGATGTTTTTAGAGAACCTTTGTGAATCCCATAGGTCCCGGTAGCGGCACGTGTTGCCACCAAGAGGGTAAGAAGACGTTGAGGTCGTTACCGCAACAGCCTCCGTGCGAAGAAGAAAATTTCGTTACTGCAATGAGGCCAATAGCGTTCTGCTTAATACGGAACTTGAACGCACCACGTCCCCGTAATTGTATTTCCAAATTGTGCCCCTGACGGCGCAGCCTGTTGCTGCTGCTGCTGCTGCTGCTGCTGCTGAACACGACAAATTGACAGAGACGAGCAGTCGTCGTGGGTGGCCTCTCTGCGCGTCTCGTCTCTCGCCCCAGCTGCCGTCAGTTATTACGTTACACCCCTCTCTCTCCTGCTCCCACCCTCCTCTACACCCACTCGCTGCCGATGACGTGTTTCATGGGCTGGTTCCTAAGGAGGGGAAGGGGTGAACATTTTTTATTCATTTAATTATCATTTATTCTAATTGACTTAATTATCTTTTTTTTTTGATTCAACCACCTTGTCTTTGTAGCTAAAGCTACACACGGTTCTTTCGTTCTTTGCCATCTCTTTTTTTAAAATCTCTGTTTGCACAACTTTGTCTCATTTGTCCCCGTCCTCGAGGAGGCGCCCGCTCATCTATCTCTCTCTCTATCTATCTCTATTGTTTTCCTATTCCTCCATCGATCGCAGTGCTGTTAGTATTTCAGCTATTGTGCTGACGTATTCCACAAACAATTCGTATTTCTCTTCTGTGTCTATAATTTCCTATATTTATCATGTCTTGTCTCAACTGTGTCTTAATATAATTTGCTCCTTCCGGGTCATATGTGAGACAGTCCCATATTATATGGTCTGGTGATTATTTAGTCCACAATCACACGTATTAACATCTATTGTCCCAAATCGTCGCATGTATGTCTTAAAATCCCCATGTCCCGTTATATACTGCACTGTGTTTTTTGTTAATTTGAACCAATGTTTTGATTTTCCTGCAAATTTCTCATTTTGGAAATAATTATTTGCATTTCGTTCTGTTGTTTCTCTGTCCCATCTCCCTTGCCACGCTTCCATTATATGTTTTGTTAATAATCTGTACTAGCCCTGGCACGATTATGTACATGAATTTGCATGAAGAAGCTCGAAATTTGGAAATGTTGTCACAATCATAATAGTGAATATTTGCTAAATAAGAATTATTTTTAACACTTTTGGTTTCATGTTCTAAAAAATAGTAAAGTCCACGTCGAAAAACCGGTAAAAAATTTGACGTTTCTTGAATCATTTCTGATATTAAAACGGTATTATTCATTCTTAGAACCATTTTCTACTTGAGTATAAGGTAGAAGAACAAGACAAATCTAATGGTGTTAATTATTTTTTTCTGTGATTTTTTTGTGGCATCTACAGCAGTTCAAAGTGAGGGGTGTATAATAAAAAATCCGATAGGTCACCACCACTCGTTCTCTGACTAGGCGCTGCCATTTCAAAGCACGTGTTCAGCCTGCGTTTTAAATTTCTACTGCGGTACTGAACTAAAGAGAGCTGAAACCTCTTCGGAATTAATTAAAAGTTTAATCAGCGATTCACTGTTAAGTATCGTACTGAATGAGCAGAAAGCGAACACCTCTACAGGACGTGAAATGAACCGCATGTTCAATACAAATGAAGTTTACTCGTGTGACAGACCATTTCGTACGCTGGGAGGAAGTGTTAATAATTGTAAGGATGATCGCGGATAAAACTAGGAAGAAAGCTTCGAAAGAAAATCATATTTAGATTATTTTTCTTATTTGAATCTCTTACCCGCTCCTGTTTATTCAATTCTTCTTTCTTTCTGTTTTCTCTCTTTCTTTCTGTTTTCTCTTTCTTTCTGGTTTCTCTCTTTCTTTCTGTTTTCTCTTTCTTTCTGGTTTCTCTCTTTCTTTCTGTTTTCTCTTTCTTTCTGGTTTCTCTCTTTTTTTCTGTTTTCTCTCTTTCTTTCTTTCTTTTTTCTCTCGCTTTCTTTCCTATTTTCTAACTATCTTCTCTCCCTTTCTTTCTCTTTCTTTCCCTTTCTTTCAATCCTTCTCCCTCTTTTCTTCTTTCTTTTCTCTTTTCCTTGTTTTCATCTTTCCTCTTGTTTCTTTCTTTCTCTCTCTCTCTATCATTATAACTCTAATGTAGCTTAATTGTTTTGCCAGTTCTCTCGGTGTTCTTTAGTTGTTCGATTCTTACATTACCAACCGAGCAAACACGACTTAAAGTAAAGTCTGCCTCCACAATCCATTAAATGTCCTTCCATCTTACGTACTGTTGATGCCCATGATAGAATTGTTACCGGTATTTGATTTTAGTTTTTCGATGTTCTCTAAGGACGGGGAATTGCGTAGACTTTGCTTCAGTCCCGTGCATCTTTGTCCAGGAAACGGCATCACATTGTTTACCTTCTCTCATAATTCATTCGGTCCTCGACGCGTTGATTCGGGTATCGTAATGGTATTCTAGCTACCCACTTCTAGGCACAAACAAATACTTGAAGGTAGTACTCAAGGCATAGGTAGAATTAAATCACTAAAATATCTGAAATCGACATAAATAAAGAGAATTACATATATTTAATGTGATTTCAACGTTAGAAAAACATACTTCACCGGCCATTGAAATGAAATAATTTCAACTATAATTGATGGAGAAATGCATTTGATGCGTCTTACGAAGGAAACACTTATATTTACAAAATGAGAGCGACTTTGAAATCGCGAAAGTGCTGATGGAAGGTTACTTTGATTTGTAGTAAATTTTCCGAAGTATTTTAACATCATTTTTATCAATAGGTCACTGTACATCTGAGAAAGATATTTTACTTTTTCCTATGATGTGAGAAAAGGCATAAATCATTAAACCGTTGCGCTCGGTTACCATGTTGTTTTACATTTTGCTCTTGTGTACCTCAAACGAGTCAAATTACCTCCTGAATATTGTTCGTATTATATTATTGACTGACGGATACAAATTAAGTCATGTTTTTCATCATATTGTAGTGTTTCATAACAATTAGAATGAAAATAAAGAAAGCAATTATTCATATCAGTTATTTGTCTAATATGGAGAGCTGGTCTCACCTTAACACGATGGCAATAATAGTTGATTGTGTGCTCTGCCATCATTGGGGGTTCAATACAATGAGGTAGTGATGTCACAAAGCTGACCCTTTACTATTCGTCAACCCCTTTCATTTGATATGGCCCGGGTTTTTCTCCTAGACCGGGGTTTTCCTTCGGGTAGAGGCGGATTTCTTATAGAGGTTCTCTAGGCTTTGTCTAGGGGCGTGTTTATTGTAACAATAAATCGTGAATTTAGTGTTTTTTCAACTCTTATGATTTTTAAACACTATACTCAGAATAATCTATAGTTCGATAATAACTTGTACATGTAAATTTACAAACATATTTGCGTTAAATTACAAACATATTGACATTCTATATGTATTATAACTCGCAGCTAACTTTTTATCTTATCTAGGAACTTTTGCTGAAAGTTTTGAATCCGCCTCTGCCTTAGGGCCCTTGACCGGAATTGATGGGATGGTCCCTTGCTTGCTTCCGGAGAGTAAATTAGTTTATTGTTCTCCACGTGGTCATACGCAGTTTGTACTGTTTTTGACAATAAATTTATTATTATTATTATATGTAAGTTAGGGGGTGCCCCATCCCGTTGGCAAAGGTGGTAGTGTTGTCGCTCATCACCAAGCACTCTCGGGTCCGATTCGTCCCGGGACCAGAAAATTTATAGCTTTTCACATACCAACAATAGCCTACAATGAACTCCTATTTTCTATCGCTCCATGTAGATAAGTTTCAATAGCACTAAGCTACATTTCCCATTTACAAATACAACAATACAGTAAGTTAAGGGGATTTGAAACAAAAAGATAAGGGGGTTCACCATATTCGATTGAGAACAATTTTGTCATCAGAACGAAAGCTGTGAGAAATATTTCAGCTCGATTGGATAACAGAAAGTCGAGCACATTTCCACAATAACATTGACCCTTGACCTTTGCAGCATTTCGGACATAAGAAGGTCACTGAAAAACGAAATTGTTATCTGACAATTATTTATATAAATATTTAAACCATTGAGAACCTGATAATTAAAAAGTCCCTGACAATAAACTTTTTATGTGATGTTCCTGCTTTTGCTGAATAATAATGTAACTAAAGCAAAATGTAACAAAATTAAGAAAAATTTCAAATAATTTAGAAACATTTTATTACATTGCTTCTCTAAATTTGTTAATATATTACGAAGTGATGGTACATAGGAAAATAAATCAAACGGAAACAAAAAATTTTATGCAAGTATATTTCCTAGAATATAAGTTGATGTCAATTTTACTTTTCTTGAATTACAATTCTAAAATCAACATAAAAGCTAAAAATAAATTTTTATAAAAAGTTTACAAAGAAATGTAATTTAAAGCATAAAGAATATGAAACAAAATTACACAATAGTAATCACTTAACTGATTTTTTTATTAATTTGTATGACAAATAAGCATTATTATAAGCATTATTGTTTGAAAGCGATATTTGATCAAGAAAGATCGTGGACTTCTCATTTTCGTAAAAGAGCTTATTATCTTCTTGGCAGAGAAGGAATGAATTTAATTAAGTTTTATTTGAAGACTAAATGGGATAATGAGACAAGAATGAAATGAGAACTGTAGAAACATTGTATGTTTGAAATGTTGAAGTGACATGCGTTGTCTCAAAGGAATTTTATCATATAATTCAAGGAGAAAGTTTTGAGAACAATATTAAAAGTCTTTATCTACGTAATGTAATTAAAAATGTTTTAGTTTCTTTGTACACCATCATGAAACTGAGGAGACGATGTTTAGAAGCTCTTATTTGTCTACATCTCTTAGTTTGTTAGTATGTTTGGACCAAATAGTGCGACTGAATTTTCAACCCGATGACAACGCAACGGAATATTTTGATGACTTATTCAAATAAATGTTTTTTCAAAAGTTTTTTAATTACGATTCTATTCCTAAATAACTCCCGATGGATTATTTGCAGGAAGCGTTGCGATCTCTTCATAAAAGAAGATAAAAATTAATTTCATAGGACAGAGATTTTTTTATATATTGTAAATGGGAAATGTAGCGTGCTATTGAAACTTACCTACATGGAGCGATAGGAGGTAGGAGGGTAGAATGGTAGTAGTATAGGTGGACCGCTTAGTTGCGTTTGCCAACAACTTGACTCAAGTGGAGGGGTTAGAGTTATTGACCCAAGGAGGAGCTGGATAGAGGAAGGAAGGTTTGCTTTTCAGTAGTCACAGCTATATGAACTGGGACATTCATGTGAAAAGCTACAAATTTTTTTCTAGCGCTGGGGTTAGGACAGAGATTGGGTAGTAAGTAAGTACCTGCCGAAGAATGCATTTCCTTTCAAATTTCCGCTACATGATATTTGAAGAAGAATAATTCCAACATAAAATATGAAATCATTAGACCATCACAAAAATTGTATATACATTAATTTTTATTAGGATCTGCTTTAGTGAAATATGTTTGGAGATATTAGCATTTTACATTGCATTGACTTAATAAAATCGTAATCTATTTTATTAATTTTAGTACATGGCTTAAATAGAATCTTGTTTTTAAATAGGTTTTTTTTATTTTTTATTCTATTGTATCTTGAAGTGGGTTGTATTTTTTAGAATGTAACTAATTACCACTCAGTCATCTTGATTAATTCATGAGTTGGAAATCGTACACATTTCTGGATTATGTTTGGCCAACACTGTATCGTCTACTTTGTACTTTATGCGTCTCATGTATTCTCATCAAATATTATAATATTGAGGAGCTTTAGAAATGAAGTTTGATCAGAATCAATACGAATTCAACAGCAATACAGACTAATAGGGAATGAAATATTTATCATTGAAAAGAACATTTGGAATGATACCACACATGATAAACAAAGCAAAAATCTTTAAAATCAGAAGAAGGTGGTCGACAAAAAAATGTGCTTAGTTATTGTAAAAATTCAGCTAGATTTTTGGTGCAATAAAACCTTCATCAGTGGAACGATTTGTATTGTTCTTTTTTCTTTGACGGGTGTATGAGGTATCACGTGAAACCCTTTCAAAAATTCAAATGTGTCTTTTGTGTTTTGAGGTGGGACCAGCCATCACTCAAAGTTCGTCAAATCACAGAAAAGTAGAATTTTTCCTCTATTTTTCCTCTAATTGTTTAACACAGAGTAAAATGAATAGTAATGAAGAAAAATATGATTTAATTTGTATCTATCAGTTATTAATATAGAACAAACAATATTCAGAAAATGTCTTAACTAGAAAACATGGTGGCACAACGAATTCGTCTGACCTGTGAAAAAGTGAAATATTTTTTTTTTGTTATGTCCGGTGATATAGAGATTAGTGATATAAAATTTACTCCAAATCGAAGCATTACTTCTAAATCTCCTTTTCGTGAATTTAAAGTTGGTATTTTCTCTATAAGATGCATCGCATTTCATTTAAATGACAAATGAGGTTATGTTTTTCAAGTTGAAATCACAATAAGTACAAAATGTTACTCTGTTGATGAACATCGATTTAATATATTTTAGTGATCAAGTTCTACCTACGCTTGTACTACCCTTGAGTGGCAGTAGTAGTATTACACAATGAGATAGCTCAATCGAACTTCATTCGTATCGCAAGACTTCCACACGATGAGAATGGGAAAAGGTTTACGGGATGATGCAAAGGAGGAAGTGTGTGAGAGAGAGAGGGAGAGAGAGGGAGAGAGAGAAGTAGATGGGAAGATGGAAGAGGTCGACACTGCGGCTCAACAGACAGAAGAAGGGAAACGTGTAGGGGGTCAAGATTGGAGTGCGGACTTAAGTGACACAGCAAGAAGAATGTGTAAAGCCCTGCTATACACAATCCATTTTACAGAGAATATGCGTTCAATTGGTGTACAAGAAATGGATGAAAAATGGATGACGTCACGCTTGATGTGTAGAAAATGGACGTTTCGAAACAAGCGAAATGGATGCTCGTAGTATGAGTTGCCTCTCAACGCCACGGGCAGCGCAACAAACAACTAATTCTCCTAACACGTAAACAAAATTTCGTAGAAAAATGAATGTTTAATTTAATACAATATTTTGTTCTCTGATTAATTTACGAACTTCTATTCACAAAACAAACGGAACACAACTACGCAGATTATTTTTACTCGAGAGAACAAAGACGCCGCAACTAGTAAATACAGATACCGCTAGGAGTGCGCAAGTCAATTTGTACGAGTCGTATTGAAAAACGGAGCACGCTTGAAAGTATCCATACAGTCTGCATCCAGTCTGGTGTGTATTGCACGAAACAGTACGTATAATGGACCGTCTAAAGCGGGATTAAGGACCCGGTTGAAAGTGGCAGAGGCGACGCGGGTATTGAGACCGCCAACCATTCGCCATGATTCGACGAATTACGCGTCTTAGAGATATTGTTAAGAACAGGCGGAGGAGTAGGAGACGTATAGGAAGCGAGCACACAGATACAGCTATACTCAGAGTCATGTAACTTTGACAATATGGCTGCCTAACACGAATAGCCAACTTCTACAAATTCAAGTAATTTCCAAATAAATACTTATAGTAGTCACAAAAGCGACTATTTGCTGTAAAGAAATACAATTACATAACACTACAAACTAATATACAACACTATTCGTTACACGCGCTCGATGCGGAAGGAACAGATTATCGCTAGAACAGCAAAGGAATTGAATTGACAACCGATGTTGGAGATATATTTAGGTTTTAAAAAATTCAAATGTCCTGCCAACACAATGCGAGGTAGAAATATTATTACTCTTATGGACGACGGCGAAGTGAAGGCGTTGATTACATCGAGTTCGAGCCCTGTTCCAACCAACATAAGCCAATAAATAAATCAATATTTGTCGTCCAGACAGCAGTTAGAAACTGCCTCTGACCACATTGAGAACTATAAGCTAATTATAAGCTTGTTTGTCCGGGACAAACCGCGTGTTAGTAGATGTAACTACCAACGTTCCGGCCATCGTGCTATGGCCTTCTTCAGGGTAATGTCAGAGTCGTACAGACCTAAGTCGCTGTCGTGCTCTGCGAGGTCGAAGGTGTTAGCGTCGGTTATATAGATTGGGTTGGGGTTGGGCGGCTACGCCATGATAGGCCGGGCGCGGCGGCCAATCAGCGCGGCGGCCAATCAGCGCGGGGCGGAGCGGAACCGGGTGGGGCGGGTGGTGGGGTCACTCTGCGCTCGGAGATCGAGTGAAGCGAAGCACTCGGTTGGAATTAGTGCCCAACTCCAGGCGCTGCTTAGGATCAAGCCATTGTCAACATTAAGATTGTTAGGTGTTCTGGCAATCTCTGTGGCTTCTTTGATCCGTCTGGGCCACCAACGATCCTTCTTAGTACTTACATCTAGTAAGTACGTGTTCGGCAAACACTGGGCCCCGAGCTGAGTCTGGCATTACTTCCACTTACTTGTGCGAGACTCCTTCCATTTCTCTTTCCTGACCTCCCTTAGTCACCTCTTGTTCTTTTCGATCCCGACGCCATTAGGGCTAGGGTATCGTTTATTTTCCTCTTGATATATTGTAATTAAGGAGGGTTTTTAGTGGGTATGGTTGAGTCATTCGGCGAGTCCCACACGCCTTTGATGTCGACGAGTCGTAACGCCCCACCCCCACACACACACAAGAAGCAGGCAGCTCTGGAGACGTATTGGCTTCAGGACGTTCGATCTCTTTTAAATTTGTGACGCCACTAACCACACTCGCTGATTACCCGCCGTTGCCACGGATTAATGCCATCTTCTTTTTACTCAGGAAAAAATAAAATCTATCTACTTGTGTATCGTAAGATCAAAATACATTTACTTACTGTTTTTAAAAACATGTACAGCATCCTAATTTTTGAAATTCGCAATAATATAGAATTAAGTCAAAACTTGACTGTAAACACTACACAATCTCCCGGAATCCGCGTCGGTAGAAATGTAGCTTCCGGGACAAGACGCGGCTGCACCATTTCATTAAAATTCTTCTAAAATCTAAACTATTCGTCGAAATTTTGCAATTTAAAGACTTTTTTCATCTTTGTTAAATGCACAAAACAAACAGTCTATTAAATTTGATGATGATTCATTTTCTTCTTCATAAATTGAAGTATTTTAACACTTCTATTTTTAATATCGTTTTAACGATAATTCCGGTTAATTTTTGTAGATAGACTTTTTTGAAGAACTATTAGAGGCAAAGAATATTTCCATTCATGCTTGTCAACTGTCATTAACCGTTTAGGCAGCGTAAGCAAATATAACTGTTTTCTTTTCGAGTTTATTGACATTCATTGTCAAAATCCATTTTTATCTTTGTTATCGCACATTTTTTAAATAATGGTTAGTTCAGATGTCCAGGATGAACAGAGGCTGTCTCGTTTCCGAGTTTCATCTCGATCGGTTCACTGGTTTCCTCGTGTTCGAGTGGCGAACGCACTGATGCGCTTACGTGCTACCCACTTACATGTTAGATATAAATCTGTACGACGACTGTTAACCACCATCGCCAGGGAGAGTTGCATTGCAAGTTGAGTGAGAATTGTAAACTTGACCGAGAGGCGATCGGGATTGACTAATTGGTTGCGCATGTTTCGCTTTTCTGTTGAAGCGCCTAACAACCACAGTTTTACACGCCACCAATGAATACGAAGAAACCACCAAAGAATTCATTGTTTACTGCCTTACGGCAAGGTCCTACCCTTGTAGAGGAGTTTTGTATCATTGCCAACTGCAACAATTGTTACTTTCACGTATGTGCCAAATTTGTCACATTCAATCTACCATATCCTGTTCAATGACCTGAAATTACTTCAATAAAATAAGAATACATCAATATAAAAGAACGAAATTGTACAAAAAAAATATTTGAGAACAAATTATTGAAGTAAATATGATTCGTTTAGGTCAAGTAAAAGTTGTTTTTTTGTCATGCCAACGTTTCGATATATTTTATATCTGCTTCAGGGATACCAACAATTCTTAAACAGGATTACTGTGTTTATATAATGAATTTATTGTCAAAAAACAGTGCAAACTGCGTATGACCACGTGGAGGACAATAAACTAATTTACTCTCCGGAAGCAAGCAAGGGATCATCCCATCAATTCCGATCAAGGGCCCTAAGGCAGAGGCGGATTCAATTTTTTTTTCATAAGTTCCTAGATAAGATAGAAAGTTAGCTGCGAGTTATAAAACTAATAGAATGTCAATATGTTTGTAATTTAACGCAAAAAATTACATGTACAAGTTATTATCGAACTATAGATTATTCTGAGTATAGTGTTTTAATCATAAGAATTGAAATAACACAAAATTCACGATTTATAGTTACAATAAACACGCCCCTAGACAAAGTCTAGAGAACCTGTATAAGAAGTCCGCCTCTACCCGAAGAAAAACCGGAGAAACGTTTTCAAACGATAAATACAGTCAACAAATACAAGTGTTATAAATTACGACCGAACCTATCATGAAGAATTGAACTAATATGTTTAGAGGAATTTGAATATGTTGTAACATTTGTCATAGCATGATAAATTGAAAGGCGTTTCTATGTTGCTCATTGTTTTATTGGTATAAAGCTTTTTCGG
>NNCF01128097.1:207738-225530 GCA_002313205.1 Laupala kohalensis | reverse complement strand
GTAACATGAGGGGGGACAAAGAATAAGGGGGGACAAAAATGAGGGGTAGGAAAAAAATTGAGAGGAATGAGGAAAATGAAATATACCCTAGCCCCAATGGCGTCGGGATCGAAAAAAACAAGAGGTGACCGAGGGAGGTGAGGAAAGAGAAAGGAAGGAGCATATCACAAGTAACTCAGACTCTCTGCGTATAGATAGATGTACGTTGTGCCAAGAACCCCTTTTTGAGAATCAGGGATCATCAAAACGGAGATTTCCGTCGAAATCTCGCTTTCGAATTTTCTTACGATTACAATACTTTCTATGTACTACGTATACGAGAAGGTAAAAATGCTTTTCATCGGTCGCATTTGCTATCCCCCTACCACCCTTGAGTCTGGGTGAGGTATGTCACAGCGTACTTTTTTTCTTCTTCTTAAAACTTCAGGAAGGTGATTCCGGTGGATTCCGGTGGATCGAACATTCGCTGTGTGTGTGTGTGTGTGTGTGTGTGTGTGCGAGGGAGTGGGAGTGGGGCTACAAGCAGCACGGAGATTGGTGGAGGGTCGACGCGATTGTCGCCGCAATAGAGAAGTGCTAAGCGCTAGTGGGTGGATGAGACGCCCGAAACCCAGCACCCCACGGATCGCCGCCAGTATCAATTTGCAAGAGACCCGTCGCTAGAGGAACGTTGATCCATCCGCCAAAATGAGATAGGAAGGGTTCATTTTCTCTTCGTGCTCTGCATACTCCTTCAAGTGATCAAAATCAAACGATAGAAGAGTTTAGTACATGCGGCGCCGGGATTACGTTTTTTATGTATAAGTAAATTTATATAGTTGAGGTTTCTCTGTTTATTTATTTTATTATTAAAATTCAGTATCAAACCCTGCCAAGTCCATGGGTCACTATTTTAGAAAATCAATTTAATTTTATATTTTACATTATCTCTTCACCTTCATTGGAGTTTTAAAGTCTCTCGAGTAAGACATGTAAAGTAGACAAAGAAAGTAATAAAGAGGAAGTTCTTACTTGCTTTTTTAAAAAAATCTAATGAAGAGGAAGAGATAATGTAAAATAGTAAATGAAATTGATTGTCTAAAATAGAGACACACAGACTCGGCAGGGTTTGGTTGTGAATTTTAAGTAACTTTATAGTAAAAAAAGCAGTTACAAACTGCGTATGACCACGTGGAGGACAATAAACTAATTTACTCTGCGGAAGCAAGTAAAGGGGCCATTCCATCAATTCCGATGAAGGGTCCTGGAGGCAGACGCTAAGAATTTAACATTTCAACATTTAACTCGTAACAATAAAAATAGTTCAGTACGTGTTATAATATTAAGATAATATCAACAAATTTGTATAGAATAAAACACAAAAAACTTATTTCACAAGTACGTTGTATTATTAAACTATAGATTTTTCGGAAAATATTGTTTATAATGATTGTATTTTAAATTGTTTGAATAAACTGAAAATAAATATTTGATTAATTGAAATATTGAAATAATTGAATAAATGATAGTGATTGAATGAATTGAATGAAAAAATGAAATATTTAATAAATTGAAAATATTGTTTAAATTGGTTCCTCAATGTGGTCATAAGCAGTTTGTAAGTGATATTTGACAATAAATTTATTATTATTGTTATATCGTAACTATTAAACTAACACTAAATTCCAGATACATTCTTGCAATAGACCACCGACCCTAAACAAGAGGCTAGAGAATATGTTAATAAAATCAGCTTTTACCCAAGAAAAACCCGGACCAGGATGGATGATAATAAATAAGACGTCCCACTACTTGTTACTAATGACAATCTCATGACAATACATTAATGAAATTTCCACGTTTTGCCACAGTAACAACTTTACTTGCTTCGTAACATGTTTTCGACGGCGCGCCCTTCATCATCAGTGAATCTAAAATGAATTACAAAAATATATTGATGAAATGACAGAATTGGAATTCAGAAGATAAACATTTTTTACTGAATAATCGATGAATTATATATAACTACTCATCGATTCACTTCTAATTAATATATCTAATTGAGTAATATATATATAATTCATCGATTCAGTTCTAATTAATATGTCTAAATGAGTAGTTGCAATTCATTTTAGATTCACTGATGATGAAGGGCGTGCCGTCGAGAACATGTTAGGAAGCAAGTAAAGTTGTTTGAATAAGTTAGTGTATTTACAAATGGTAACCACGATTCATCCTCCATCTATCACGACAATACGCTCTGATATGGCGAGTTGGATGAAGAAGATACCAACTTCCTCGCGTATACACACGCGCTGCCACCTACATTAATGGCAGTATTTATTTCGTTTGCATAACATTCCGCTGCCAGTGTGTTTCTGCGCGTGTAATTCAAATGAACGGATGATTTCAAATCCCGAGACATGTTCTCGAAACACGTGCCACAGATTTATATCGATATACAAAAACGGGCCACGTGCCTTCGACAGTAATTTCCGGTTTAATTAATGCATTTTATCAGCTTTGAATAAAATTCAGAATTAAGGGAACAGTTTACTATTTCTCGGACAGTTATATATTGTTATATTTACGATGTTATTTAAAAGTTGGCGGCCCTGAACAGAGTAGTAAAAAGTACAGAGTCATCTAAAACAGAGTTTTTTGCAGGCGTTGTTTTTCTTTCGGAATTCCTTTTAGACTAATTTTCTATTACTCAGAAAAAAATAAAATCTTACATTATAGAGAGAAGATCAAAATACATTTACTTACTAATTTGTAACAACATGTACAGCATCCTAATTTTTCATTTTCATAATCATACAAATTTAATACAGAACATGAATGAAGAAACTGTAGACATCTCGCGGGAACAGCGTCGGTACAATTCTCGCTTTCGGGGAATGACGCGGCTGCATTAAAATTCAAGTAAAATCTAACCTGTTCGTCAAATTTTTACGATTTAGAGACGATTTTTATCTTTGTTATATGGAAATCCATTAAATGTGAATTTAATTTTTCCTTCTTCAATTACTCTCTTAAATTAAAGTATTTAAACACTTCTATTTTTTTANTCTTATACACATCTAGATGTGTATAAGAGACAGACATAGAGTCGAGCACTTTTTTGTAGAACTATTGGAGGCAAAGAATATTGCCATTCATACTTGTCAAGTAACAATCCACATACTAAATTTCATCACCATCGGTTCTGTTCTTGGATATTTTAAATGTTTATTATTTATATAACATATAAAGTAACAATAATAAATTTTTGTTTATTTGTTATTCTTATGTATTACATGAAGCATAAAGTAGTATTAACAATATAACTATCTGGAAACTCTAAAATAAATCTATCAAAAAATACGTATAACTTAATTTTATCTTCGTAGTTCGTAAATTTGCTGATCTAACGAAAATCTTGAAAATACTTTTTAGAGAACATAAAAAAAACACTGATTTAGAAAACATATTTTATTGGTCCAAATATTATTTATCCGTTTTGTTCTTTTGACGCCTCGAAATTCCTGCACCCCTATGTTTTGATAAATAATCTAATGAAATATATTTTAATATGTTCTCTGAGGAGCGATATTTGTTTAACGAAGTTCACCACAATATTTGTAGGTTTAAGATGTTTGTATACTTTCGAACGTCAAAAAGATTTCGAAATTCACAATATAATATTTTAATTATATGAATTATAATAGATTATTAGTTAGATATACTAATCGAACAAAAGATACGTTTTCATAAAAATAAACGTATTGCTGTTGCAGTGATTTTTAATATTATAACAACGATTGAGAAATTAACTGTTAATAATTAAAATACAACATTTAAATCCGACAGCACAAAGCTATTATATCACTGATTTCCTCTTTCAGAGTATTTTTCTCCATCAATTTAATTTATTTTGACCATCGTTTATCTGGTTGTTATTACCTGAATTGCAACAGTAAGAATCCAAAAATCCAAATATCCAAAAATCAGTACAACGAAATATACAGTTAACCCTTATTTTTACTTTCCAACCTCCAAAACCATCTTCAAGCGCAATCCCTGTCCTTTCATTTTGTACGGGGATGATTACTCTGCTGTTCTCAACATCAATATTGAATGCTTCTAAATGGTTGTTGTTTAGTGTAACTTTTCTTAAAATTTAAAATTTTGTTTTTTACTTGCTCGGCAAAAGTTCGGTAATTGTTCAGTGGGTGAATGAAATATATGTACAAAAAAATTATTTAAACCAAAAATAATTCAATACAAGATTAATTAATAGCGCTCTGAAGAACTGTACTAGCTCGAAATCAAAACAGATCATATTCCATGTTTCATGACTTTTCCTTTTTCTTCCTTTTTGTATTCTTCTGATCGTTTTGAAACAATACATCATCACCCAACCCTCTTTAACCCTTCCTTTATATTCCATTATGTTGTTGACAAATTCCACGAAAGGAGGTGTATTTCTCTTCACAGTCCGTTAAATGTTCATAGTTTCAAATCGAAGAAACATCTGTTGTCTTCGTTCGATTCAAATATCTCTCTCTACTCCATAAAATGTGGTCTTCTGATCTCACTGAATTTAAACCTCTTCAAATACTGATGGTGATAAGAGTAAAGATATCGTCTCAGCGAACATCTCTGGGTGAAGACATTTCGGAGCGAAGAAGTGGGTGGTGACATTTAAGGGAGGTAGCGAAACCTCTTCTAAAAAAGTCATCTTACTTTGCCTCGAGAAATTACGAAAAAAAACAACCATGAATGGAAACTCACTGGGTTTATTAGTTTATTGCATATTAGTTAATGTAAATTACTTTATTGTCGTCAACGTGGTCGTACGCAGTTTGTAACAGCTCTCTTGACAATAAATTATTCACGTTATTTATATTTTTGTCAGTCTAACTGGCTTCATGTTGGTACACAGCTTGTGCTCAGTGTAGCCAACGCTTTTATTTCGCCATAGTCCATAAGAGTAATGATATTTGTACCTCCCGTTTTATGTTGGCAGGATTTTCGTACTTCTCAAAACTTAAGTCTGTTCCCCCCAGGGGATTTACATCTAGTAAGTACTTGTTTGGCAAACACTGGGCCCCGAGCTGAGTCTGGCATTACTGCCACTTAACTTGTGCTAACCTCCTTCCTTTCTCTTTCCTGACCTTCCTTGGTCGCCTCTTGTTCTTTTCGATCCCGACGCTATTAGGGCTAGAGTATCTTTCATTTTCCTCATATTTTGTAATGTTTTGAAAAGTTGTAATTCAGGGAGGGCTTGTAGTGGGTATGGTTAAGTCATTCGGCGGGGAGAGTCGTATTGGCTCTCCTTGGTGCATAACTGCATTTTCCCTACCTGTACCAGTTTCTAGGGCTCTAATGACCTCGATGTCGACGAGCCGTAAAGCCCCACAAAAATAGTCTGTTGCCAATATGGGTCATTAATTCAATTCACTTGCTCCTGTGGCGTTATTCTGTTCTTTCTTGGCGCATGTGGAACGAACATTACCTTATCTTAATTTGTTGTGTAATTAAGGTGTACTTCTTTACAGCAAATTGTTGCTTTAGTGACTACTATTAATATGTATTCGGATATCACTTCAATTCATAGATGTTGGAAATTAGTTTTAGGTACCCATAATGCATGATTTTCAGTATATAGTTCAGTTTTCCCCACTAGAGTGCAGGTCACGACATCGTTTGTTCATCGAGCCTCCGCTGCACGTCGCTCGTGGCGCTGCGAGCGCGACCTCATAGCCGATACCTCCGCCACCTGGTGTCACGCTCTTTGCTCTTTGGCCGGGAAACGGTAGACGCCTCCCGGTGCGGCGTGAGCAAAGACTTGAAGGGAAAGTGGCCGTCCCGACGCGTCGTCATGGACGAGCGCCTCGCACTTCGACCTCGCTAATCGTCTTTCTTTGTCTTCCGGATTTCAGCTGTTGTTTTCACTCGGACAGTGGAACGACGAAGTGCACGGTAATAAGGTATTGTTGAAAGGTTGCCATGTAATTGATTCTCCACTTCAAATAAAGCAATCCCAGGGTGGAGTTTTATTATTTCCTTATTGCGTATAACAGTTGATTTATATTTGTACTCAGTCTTGGCACTGTTGCATAAATCTGCAGCCTCATCCTATCGTGTGTGTTTCTCTGGTTTTCTTTCGGACAGATTAGAGATAGAATTTGAGTTTCGAGTAATACTTTTGAGCAGCTAAATCTCGAACTTTCTTTTTTTCCCCAGTGCTTATACAAGTTCTGCGAAAAATTTCAAATCGGCCATTAGGTGACATTTCAAGAGCAGTCACAAAGTATTTTGAGTCAATAAGGAAACCGTTTAATTTCGTTGATATATCGTACTATTTAAACTACTACCCAACCAATCGCAAATACTGTTTGGTTCTGAAATTTAGACAGAAACAACTGCTCTGAAATTATAAAATAATATTTATTATCAATAGTGAAAATGGTAGACGAGTATTTACCTTGTTTTCAGTCTCGTACTTGCATTGGCTCGATGCTATTGACATGTACTTCAGTTCTGTGTACAATGACATTGCGCTGCATTTGAAAATCCTTTTCCAAGTGGCACGAAATACCATGGAAACGATACGTTGTGACAAGGAATGTAAGTCTCGGTGATGATAACTAGGAAGAGGGTTCTACATCAAATTGTAAATCAAACGAAAAAATATTTAACGAGTTGAACGCTCTCGATTATGTATTTTACAAAAAGTCAAATTCCTTTGATCCGCCACTGATCTTCTGTTCTAAACGATTCTCTATTATTGCATTTATTTTGCACATTCAGTAGAATAACGGTAGACATTAATTACAATTTTTAACGGAAAATGTGTATGCAAATCATTTTTTACTGTTGTGTACAAGATTCAGGAAAGAAACGAGTATTCGAGCCTTAGAGAGTTGTGGTTTAGGTTTTCATAGAAATTTACATATATGCAGGCGCTTTCACAATCCTTAATGCAATGAAGAAGAGAAATTTCTAGATTGAAACCTACACGTATATAAATTCCTCTCTACCTTTGATTTATCACCGAATCTCGTCGCATTTAATTGTATTTTAAAATCAAACATTTCAATATTCGAGAAATCTACGGAATATCAACCGTAAATTATATTCTGAAATTTATCAATATTTATATTTTCTCAGAATACGTTATGTATTGAAAATACTGTAACATCCTCACTAGTACAATTACTAATTAAAATATTTTTATGAGAGAACATTAGGTTTTGATAAAATAAAATAAAACTAATACTTTTGTTGAAATAGTGCGAGAAAGCGAAGATGTGTTTCAACAATGCAATGATTGAAAACGTATTTACGTTTATGGGTTCAACATGAACATATTGATTCGTTATGTATTTCTGTTTAGATTTTATGTGAGTAAATTTATTTCGCAAATTCTTATATTTGACCAATTTAGATTACATCGAAAATATTTGCGTGAGTTTATACATGAGTGTAAAAGACATGGATTTTGCTTATGCTTATTATTAATTACAAGCTGATTACCCTGCGTTGTTCGGGAAGTTTTCTTAGACTAATCTTCTTTTATTTGGTAAACTAGTGGTGCAAGACCGTAGCACATACTTTCTCATACATGTTACTCCGTTTGCAGCAAAAGTCAGAAAAAATTCTATAGTGAAATGGTCATTTCTGGCGTGGTCCCCTTTATTTTGGTCGTCGTCCAGTGCTCTATTAATGCTCAAAGTCGCTAGATGAACTTATTCCTGTCTTTTATTTGAAATTTGAAAGTAAAGTAAATATTCAGAATATTATTTCAAAACATATAGCAACATGTCAGTCTTATAAATATCGAAAAAGTGTTACGTAAATGTAATTTTTTTTTTCTAGATAGAAATTGCTTTATTTTCGTACATGCAGTGCGTTTGATGTCATCCTACGTATCTTATCATTTTCATGTCTTTCATTTCATTACACGAAAAGTGTATTCTACATCTGCTTGGATCATTTACACTGCTAAATATTACACAAGCTTTTTGAAACAGTTAACTAACGTGTAAGTGTAGCAGTTCAAACTTTCAAGCGAAAAACTGCTAATTTGGACGTAATGCATACTAATTGTACTTTACGTACAGCATATTGAAGCTGAATTGTTGGAGACGTTTTTGAGAAACATTCCAAAAGTACTTTGACCTTTGTTTTAAAGTAAAAAATTGAAAAATTAGAGCACGTGGATCGACAACAAGTAAATTCTACCGCAAATTCGGAATGCGAATTAAATTGATTCAACCGTTAACTCAGAATCACTTCCCACTGACAGACAGACAGACGGACGAAAAAAAAATAATTTTTCAAAATCAGGGATCGCCAAAACGGATATTTCCGTCGAAATTCCGCTTTCGAATTTTTTCACGATTACAATAATTTATGTATACTACGTATATGAGAATGTAAAAATAAAATCTATCTGTATTGTAAGATGAAAATACTTTCACTTGCTGGTTTTTTAAAACATCAACAGCATCCTAATTTTTCAAATTCATAAGAATACAAATGTAATACAAAATTTGACTGTTCGTATACACTACTCCCATCTCCCAGGAACTGCGGCGGTCCAATTTTCACTCTCCATGTACACTACTGGTAACATAAAAGGGCCCATTTATTTTTCTATGTCCCACGAACTCTTACCAGTTTTGGATCTGTTAGGTTTGCAACGCCTCTCTCTTGCTTCCCCTTCGAGTGGGGAAATTTCGTTCGACCAATCGTAGGTATATTTGAAACGGCGCCCATATTTGGAAGACTAATAGTACCGCTGGTAAATCGTAACAAGATAAAATGTTTCATTACACCGCTATTAAAGAAATATTTTGTATATTTTTACTATACACATTTTGGACTTCTATAACAAAAATATTCTGTATATTCTTGACTTCAATAAACTTTACCATTCTTTATATTTAAACGACATCTCGAGTTTCGTTGTCTCGCAAGGTCTTCATAGGCAATGAAAAGAAATATTGGAGTTTCTCTAAACAACGTTTCCGTAATACTGTGATACAATATAGTTTTTAACAGAATTTGAATATAATTTCAAGATATCGTATGGAATTGGTATAATTCGAATCACAAATTACTTATAAATATTCGTATAATTTCGTATATTTATACAGTGAAGTAAAGAAATCAAATCTCATTGCCTAAAAGTGATGTGTATTGTCGAAAGTAATTTCATATAACTTGCGATTCTCTTAAGTTTTTCATATATGTAAAAAGGAATTAAATAAATATGGAAAACGTTTGTCTCAAATATGAACTAATAACACAAAAGTTTAATTCTCGAGTTATAAATAATATAAAACTACTTAAGGAACAAATAAATTACATCTTCTAGTGACATATTTATCCACGATATACCAATTTCGTAGTAATCGTGCAATCTAAAAAAATAATCAGAGATCAATAATATGAAAACCTCGTTTCAGATATGAATAAATAAAAAAAGACAAATCCCTTTTATTTATTCCAATCAAATTGAAATGTATTAACTCATATTAATACCATAGGATCTTTTCTTTTTTCATTCCTACTTCTTTCACTCTGTCATTCGTTCCTTCATTCCTTTTTTTCTCTTTTTGCTTCTTTCTTTTTCTTTCTCTTTCTTTCATTCTTCCTTCTTTTCTTGTTTCTTTCCGCGTTTTACCTTTCTTTCTTTATCTCTTTCCTACTCTTTCTTTCTTTCTCTCTTCTGTCTTTCTTTTACTCTTTCTTTCGTTCTTTAATTTCATCTCGTTACGATTTACCAGCGGTACTATTAGTCTTCCAAATATGGGCGCCGTTTCAAATAGACCTACGATTGGTCGAACAAAACTTCCCCTGTCGAAGGGGAAGCAGGAGGAGAGACGCGTTTGAAACGTAACAGATCCAAAACTGGTCAGAGCGTGGGACTTAGAAAAATAAATGGATCCTTTTATGTTACCAGTAGTGTACGTCGCGTGTTCATCGTTTCATGAAAATTCTTGTAAAATCTAACTTATTCGTTCATTTAAGGACGTTTTTCATCTTCGATAAATGCACAGAAAAAATAATTTATGAATTTTTATTGTAGATTTATCTTCTTCATAAATTACTCTCTTAATTTGAAGTGTTTTATACTTCAATTTTAAATAACATTTTATCGCTAAATTAGGTCAGCCTTTGTAGACAGACAAATGGTATCTTTGTAGACTGTTTCGTAGAACACTTTGAGGTAAACAATATTGCCATTTGTAGTTGTCATCTGTATTAAATTTTTAGGTAACAAAAGTGAATATAACTTTTTCCCCCATTTTATCGACATTTATTGTCAAAATCATCTTTCTTATCATACATTTTAAAAATAACAGTGATCCCATGATCATCCTGGACACCTCGTTGCCAAATTTCATCATGATCGATTAAGAGGTAAATTCGTGATGAGGAAGTAAACAGGCAGACACTCTTTCGCGTTACGCATTTACATTTGGAATGGATTTACAGTGCGTTGTACTTCATAAACTGCAAATGGAATGAAAACACAATAAAGAATGCAAAAAATATTTATGACAGAACTGAAATTAGAAATTATTGAAGAAATTATTAAATTAGTGTTAAAATATTAAATATGAAACAGTGTTAAAATATTAAATATGAAACGTGGGATCATGAAACATCAAAAAATTAATCAGTTCATAATTATTTATTGCACATTTTAAGACTGATGACGCGGATTTGCAGAGTCGAACCACACGAAAGTCGAAGGTGACAAGTATTTGAGGACACAAAAACGAAGCGTAAGTCAACCAGGAATTCAAAGGTTGTGGGTGTCGTGAACTCACTTAATGAACACACACTAAGCCCCGCTTATTTCGAAATGACGTTCGTCATGTACTTTTGTAATACCATTAGTTTTCTCAGTGCGACAGACAATGAAGGTTTGTAATCCAGAGCTTAGGAAGTTTAATGCGCAGCGTTTCAAGCGACTTACGTGGGATGACGCACTCGTTGTGTTTAGGACGACGAAGCTACAACGCAACACATGCTATCATTCTCCTCAACATCCTCCTCTTTCGAATATGGATCCATCTATACTCCCAGTCATGGAACTTTGCCGAAAATTATGCAATATGGCTGCCTAACAGGTGTTGCAAACTTCTACGATTAAATCCAAATTTATATAGTCATGTATTTTTGTAATATATATAATAGTCGCGACTATTTGCTGTAAAGAAATACAAGATATTCGTGAGTTTTTACATAACGTACACGTTTCCTAACGTAAACGTTAGGTTCATGACGCTAACTGCTTAACGTACATGGTGCAGTAGATGCGTTTTGCATAGCATACCTCCGAATCTCAAATGATAATAAATATTGTATACCCAAACAAACTACTTTTATGCAAGCGAAAACTGTACTGTGAGTACACGAGAACGTGCTCATACGGCGCACACAACCAACAAATCTCTCGCATATCAACATAACCTCAAATCCAGACCAGAATTCGTCATGACCTCGCTCACTAGCGTACAACTAACATTATGCTAGGAGAGTTAGGTCACTATGTCTGAGCATGCGCAGTAGGAACTCGCACGACGATTGTGTATACTTACGCAATGCTCGATGCAGAACGTACAGAAAAGCGGCACAAGAGCAAATTTATTGAATTTATGGCAGATCTTGGCGATAGATAGAAGTTTAAAGAAATTCACCAACATAAAGCGAGTTACAAATATCATTACTCTTATGCAGGAAGTGAAAGTGTACAAGAACTATGCACACTGTGTAGAAGCTGTGTGTATTACACTGACAATAAATCATTTATTGTCAAGAGAGCTATTCCAAACCACCTAGGACAACAAAGTAATTTACTGCGACTAATATTCAATTAACTAATAAACTCATCGCGTTTCCGTTAATGATCTTTTTCTTGAGTTAGATTTCCTCGAAGCAGAGAAACACGATCTCGAGTTATCAAGAGCCACTGTCTAAGTTGGGCACGATCTATTCTGTTGCTCGATTGAGTCACGTGCATTTGCCATCTTCCTTCTACAAAAACATCCGACTCCAAAAGTAGTGTGGTGTACAGAATGGTCCCGAATTCCTGGTTGGTACACGACACACAGTACCTATCACTTACTGTGTAGGAATGTATGGGCGCAAGTGACGCGGTGAGGCGCAACACAAGAAATAAGAGATGAAAGGAAGGAAAGACAAATAGGTAATAGACAAGTGAAATAACAGCAGTTAAAAATTGTTGTTTAGACGAATTAGAGAAAATGAGGAAGTTAGATGCGGTGTGATTGCCAACAAACAATTTAATGACATGAAACATGAAAGTTGAAAAACAGTGATAAAAACAGTGCAATAGTAGTAATATTCATCGGCNTAATATTCATCGCCCTAGAGTGTCAACCACTCTTTGCCAAAAAGGACCTTATCATTCGGGAATCGTTCTATATAATTCCCTGCCCAAGAATATAAAAGACATGATGAAATTGAATCTCTTCAAATCCGCGGTTAAAAACTGCCTCCTGCACCAGTGCTTCTACCATGTAAAAGAATTTATTGATTTTAATAAAAGTTAAATTCGTCTTGTACTTTATCACGCCATTGCTGTAGTACGTTTTAAACAACTTTTAACAATTTGAAAAACTATTTTCTTGCATGATTGTGANATATTAATTTAGTTTTATGTGTACTCAACTTTGGCACGGTTGTGTACATAAATTCTGTAGCCCCATCCTGGCCCGGGTTTTTCTCCGTTTTTCCTTCGGGTAGAGGCGGATTTATTACACAGGTTCTCTAGGCTTTGTGTATGGGTTTGTTTATTGTAACAATAAATCGTGAATTTAGTGTTATTTCAATTCTTATGATTTTTAAACACTATAGTCAGAATAATCTATAGTTCGATAATAACTTGTACATGTAACTATTTTTGCTTAAAATTAGAAACATATTGACATTCTATTAGTATTATAACTCGCAGCGAACTTTTTATCTTATCTAGGAACTTTGGTGAATTTTTTTGAATCCGCCTCTGCCTTAGGGCCCTTGATTTGGAATTGATGGAATACGTCCCTTGCTTGCTTCCGGAGAGTAAATTAGTTTTTTTTTCTCCACGTGGTCATACGCAGTTTGTACTGTTTTTTTGCGGGGGGCAAAAACCACTTTTTTACCGAAATACTATTTTACTCATTACAAAGAAATTGCAATATTTGCATTCAAATTCGCTCGTGAGCTATTGAGGAAGTCTGTCTTAACGGATATTGCTGAGATTCCCACGTCATCTTAAAAATTCAAATACTTATCAATGGAACCTCAATACAATTTTTCTTATATGCCGTCTGTGTTTGAGTGAACGAAGAAAGAGAAAGATTCTTTTTCATAAAGTAGAACAATATGTCAGACCCGATTCAAATTAAACAAAAAAATGCTTATACTGTAATAGAAACCACCTAACCACATGACCACATGACCACATGACCACATGACCACATGACCACATAACCACATGGGTCATTACGGCAATAATCGGCGTAAAATCCCCGACTCATTCAGATTTTCCTAATAATTTTCTAAGGGCTTAGAATATTGTATAAGTAAGGGAAAAAATAAATATTAAGTTTTTATTAATCTGTTTTTGCTTAAATAATTATTTAGTCGATTTCCCTCAACGTAAAGAGCACAAAACTGCGAGTTAAAAAAATCGGAAAAATTTCGATTAAATCCGCTTGGAAATTGAAACCAACTTAATCTACTGATTGTAGAAATTTAATTTTCTAGAAAGAGTAACCTCCAGACACATAAAATGGCAATATACGTTTAGAATTTCAACAAAAATGTCAAAACATTATTTTTTCGTCAAAAAATTATTTCTCAAATACTCCATCTCAGAATTTAATGAAATTTTGGTAGTTGAAAGTAGGTCTAATAAACTCAAATTCCACTAATTTTTGTTGCGGGAAATTTACAACTTTTGAAGTTCTAGTAATTTAAAGTTAAAATTTTGATTTTTACGTATTTGAGATTCCTTGCGAACTTATCACGACTCGAAAACCAATATATGAATGATAAATAGACACATTTATTTTTAAATCTTTAATACACAAAAGATATAAGATTAGTCTAGTTTCTATTCTTCAGTTTTCGTTTCAAAAAATGCTTCCGAGATAAGCGCTTCCGCACCTCACGACCTTGACGACTTGAGTTCACTCTACTTTTATTTATCTGTATTTACAACGGTCGGCAACTGTTAGCGATGTTTGGCGACAGTTGAGCCGTTAGAAGAAAAGGGAACGTCTGCCGTATGACTTTGTTATTGTGATGTACATATTGTGCTTCTAACTTTCGTTGCTGCGTTCACTAGGGGGTCCCAAAACTACGTGTCCTGCTGAAGATAATGTTAAACGAGAATGCATTTTCTGAAAGAGATCGTTATTAAATTCGTTGTAGAAGTGAAACTAATGTAGGTTTAGAAACAATCCGTTTAAGTCAGGAACATCGGTTTTTAAATTTTTTATTCGGGAAAGAATTTAAATGTTACAATCCGTTTGATAAACATGTTTATCCGATACAAAATCTATATCAAAGGATACAGAGGGGAAGCATCACACACTATTCCCCATGATTTTGTAAGGAAACAAAATTTGTACCGTGTGCCGAAAAGAACTTAACGGTTGTTACTTTTCTGACGAGGGGAGTTAAATGTCACAATCACTCGTGTCTCTCAGCCTGCAACTGATCCACCTCTCTGTTATGACTCAGGGATTGAAGGATCAACAACTGCAGCGTCGGTATTATCTATTACAGAGTCGAATCATTCTCAACAATCTGATTAACGTTTTACTAATACATCGAGTCAATGAATCTTTAAACGTTATGTATATTGAACCAATACACAAAAAATTATTGCACTCCGCTAAAAGTAGAGAAAATAAAATGAAGGAAATAACATCATTTTACGATGAAGCTTTCGACAAACTTGTTGTGTGCAGAGTCAAGTGATAATGAAGGTAAATTAATATAACATTTTCGTAAATTATAATCCCTAAGGAAATTTTAAAATTAATCTGATTTTACTTTTTGTAGATGAAGGTGCTAATTTCAATTGTCAAGAAGCAGGAAAAGAAATATTTTAACCATTAAAGGACAAGTTTCAATTAGCGAATTCTAACAATGAATAAATCTATCTATCAATCCTTCTTTCTCTTGGAGTGTAAATTTATAAATTTATTGTCAAAAAACAGTACTAACTGCGTATNACAATAAACTAATTTACTCTCCGGAAGCAAGCAAGGGACCATCCCATCAATTCCGATCAAGGGCCCTAAGGCAGAGGCGGAGTCAAAAATTTAAGCAAAAGTTCCTAGATAAGATAAAAAGTTAGCTGCGAGTAATAATACACATATTATGTCAATATGTTTGTAATTTAACGCAAATATGTTTGTAAATATACATGTACAAGTTATGTATATGAAACTCGAGTGCGTATGAAACTCGAGAAATATTTGAAGCAACAAAACATCTTGCCTTGAAAACAAAACAGTTGGTTAAGGAAGAAAATATTGTGTGTACTGCAAAAGCAAAACCGATATATAGAGTCCCTCAGAATACAATCGATCAAATACTGAATTTTTATCGGAATCCTGACATCAGCACAGAAATGCCGGAAATGAAAGATTTTGTTAGTATTCCAGTTGACGGTAAGAGAGTAAACAAACAAAAACAGGGAAACTTATATGAGATACATTACCTTTTTCGTAAGCGGTAACGATAAATATTTATTTATATTTGTATATAGCGCAATTGAAAAATAGATAAAACATACTTTTTATTTATTATAGGTATCCTGATATGAAAGTATCTTTCTAAAAAAATTGCTGAATTACGGTCAAAAGAATGTGTATTAGCAGGCGCTGCAGGAACCCGTGCAATTTGTGTGTGTACTATTCGCGAAAACTTGAAATTGATGCTGACAGACACAAAGTTATTACCAATAATATTTTAAAATAAAATGTTAACGGTTTTTAAAGAATTCCTTTCCTGCTTAAATCGCTCGTCGCCAACAGAGGACTGTCATTTTGGGAAATGTGGTAACTGTCGAGATATTACTCAACTGCAATATTTGATAAACAATTTCTTTGAGATAAACTGCATTGACGAAGTTACATATCAACAATGGGTTCTAGTTGACAGATATGTAACTTCAAACCATTATCTCACCTGCAGGCAAGTTCACAGAACTTTTGATTGAAAAATTGAAGGCTCTTTCACCTCACCATTATATTGCTCGGAAGTAATCTGAATATTTTCGAACCATCAAAGATCAAATTGATCTGGGGGAAGTTATCGTAGTTGAAGATTTTTCTGAAAACTATAGCTTCGTTTTTGCAAAATAGTGTCCCAGGTGTACACTGGAACAATTCACAAGCCACGGATCATCGTTTCGAAAGACAAACAAACAGTTGGAAATCGGATTTTTTTTGTAGGGCTTTACGGCTCGTCGACATCAAAGGTCATTGGAGCCCTAAAAACTTGTACATGTAGGGAAAATACAGTTACGCACTAGGGAGAGACAACATGACTCTCCCCGCGTGTGGGACTCGTCGAATGATTCAACCCTACCCACTAAAAACCCTCCTCATCTAGAACACACCAAAACATATCTCTCCACATACATCAAATGGAGGGGGGGCTAAAATGAGGGGGGCACATAACATGAGGGGGGACAAGAATTAAGGGGGGACAAAAGATGAGGGGTAGGACAAAAAATGAGAGGAATGAGGAAAATGAAAGATATCCTAGCCCTAATGGCGTCGGGATCGAAAAGAACAAGTGGTGACCAAGGAAGATCAGGAAAGAGAAAGGAAGGAGTAAGTAAGGCACAAGTAAGTGGAAGTAATGCCAGACTCGGCTCGGGGCCCCGTGTTCGCCAAACACGTACTTACTAGATGTAAGTCCCCTGGGGTGGGGGGGGGAATCGGAATAAAATCTACTACTTCTCAGATAGTGCAGCAAGTCAATACAAAAACAAATTCAACATTCTGAATTTATGTTTGCATTAAAGAGAGATTTTGGAGTACCAGCAGACTGGCTTTTCTTCGCCACATCGCATGGAAAAGGGCCGAGTGATGCCGGTGAAGCGCTCAGCGGCTCGTGTTAGTTCGCAATTGCCCAGCTCAGAGAAAATTCAAACTCCAAGAGAGTTGTTCAAGTGGATTGAGCGAAATATTTCTGGTATATTAATAACGGAGTAGAATTTCAATGAATATTTAAAACTAAATGAGCGTTAACTGAAAAGTCTATTAATAACGTTAACTTTGCTTCGAAAGAGGAATTGCAAAACACCAAGTCAAAATGGATAAAAGATTTCGTCATGCTGTTCCTGTGGAAGGAATCAGAGGGTTCCACGCTAGTATACCTAATGAAGGATTTGCTCTTATGAAAATTCACTTAACATCAGAAGACGGGAGCACATTTAATTAAGTGGAAAGTTACAATGAGAATTGTACACTCTTCCCAGTATCAACAATTAAAACTAGGTATGAATTACATATTTTTTAAAGTAAGAATAATTCTGGATGTCATTATGTGAATATTAACTTTTCTTAATTAATATTTCATTTTTATTGCAGATCAGCTAACAAACGAAAAAGGATGATATAAAGTTTAAAAGATTTCAAATCTAAAATATTTTTTTAAACAAAAATTGAAGAATTGAAACTAGACTCATCTTATATCTTTTGTGTAATAAAAGATTTAAAAATCAAAGAGTTTATTTATAATTCATATATTGATTTTGAAGTCGTGGTGAGTTA
>NNCF01128097.1:151435-172253 GCA_002313205.1 Laupala kohalensis | reverse complement strand
CTAGAGTGTCAACCACTCTTTGCCAAAAAGGACCATGTCATTCGGGAATCGTTCTATATAATTCCCTGTCCAAGAATATAAAAGATATTATGAAATTGAATCTGTTCAAATCCGCGGATAAAAACTACCTCCTGCACCAGTGCTTCTACACTGTAAAAGAATTTATTGATTTTAATAAAAGTTAAATCTGTCTTGTCCTTTATCATGCCATTGCTGCAGTACTTTTAAAATATCTTATAACAATTTCAAAAACTATTTTCTTGCATGATTGTGTTGTCTTATGTCTCATATTAATTTAGTTTTATGTGTACTCAACTTTGGCTCGGTTCTGTACATAAATTCTGAAACCCCATCCTGGCCCGGGGTTTTCTCCGTTTTTCCTTCGGGTTGAGGCGGATTTCTCATACAGGTTCTCTAGGTTTTCTTATACAGGCTCGCTAGACATTCTCCTAGGGGCGGCGGTCTATTGTAATAATTAATCTAGAATTTAGATTTCTTTTAATAGTTACGATTTTTAAACAATATTTTCCGAATAATCTATAGTTTGATTAATTATGTTGTTAGATCATTGTCCTGAAGCAAATGTCGCAAAGGCTTCGTTTACAATAGTTATTTATTAATTTACGTAAAGGGACGTGAAACAATTCTTCGTTCACTTTAGTATCTGTAAATGGACTTTTGTTAGAAGGTGGACTTTTGTTAGCTGGATTTTGCCAACGACGTGGCTCACGTGAAGTAAGAGTTATTGATACTAAGAGCAGGAGGAGGTGGTTTGCTTTCAGTAATCACAGCTAATTATGAACTGTGAAAAAGCTGCAATTTTTCTTTCTCTCCTCTCTAAGAATTAAACCCGGAGTGATTTTGTGGCGAGCAAACATGCTAGCCACTGAGCTATCATAGTGGTCTCCCTTTGCTTCTCACGACTCTGGAGGTCAAACAATTTGATGGGTCCGAGCTCTCCACACCCATACGCTCTTCCAACTTTCTCTTATCTTGTCTCTTTCTCAATGTTCTGAATTATCGCCATTTCCAGTTTTCACCATTCAGCAAGGATACTCAACACAAATATTTGCCTTGTTACACATCCGTAAGATGTTAGTAGATAGGATACTCAACCAATTACTCTGCCAATTAAACTCTTCTTGGGATAACAAAGAGATTCATTAATCATGGACAGGATACAAAGGAAGGAAATTTCAAACTCTCCTCTCCGTCACACACCTCACTAATCAATTTCGTTACTTTCACAACCTCTGCTTTCCAAAGCTATTAATCTTTACGCAACAAGGGAAATTTGTTTCTGTAAAACTAACACGTTCGTCAGAAATTAATTTAGCAACTTTCTCATACAAACAAGGGAATTTCAAAATTAGTTTTACGTGTACTGTAATCTGTATCACGGTTGTGTACATTCATTCCGTAGCTCAACACTACCTCGGATTCTTCTCCGCTTCTCCTTCGCGTAGAGGCGGATATACACAGGGACAGCGCTCTATTATTGTAATAATATAATCTCGAATTCAGAGTTATTTTAATAGTTATGATTTATAAACAATATTTTTCGAATAATCTATAGTTTGATAATAAAACGTATATGTGAATTAACTTTCAGCGCTTTATTAAATACAAATTTGTTGCGTATGTTGATATTATAACATTCTCTTTGTATGAAAAACTCTTTCTTCCACAGAGAACTTTGTGCAATAAAGGAATTCCGTAGAAATGTCTAGAAGACATTCATTAAAATATAGTGACTAAGGAAAAACGTATCAAAGGGTTTACAACTTAATTCATTTCTGAGAGATCTGAAACCAACTAGTGAAATGCTTCAAGTTCAAACACAACTAAGTCATTCCGAGAAACACTCGTCCTTATTGCATCGCTTGAGAGCCAGTATTATGTAATTAGCAAAGACCTTTTACATCTTAGTGTCAACACGTGAGAGGCACCGAGGCGCCGAGTCTGCGAGGTAGACGACGGTGGTGGAACGAAGCTCGATTGAACGCAGAAGACGAGACGAGTGTTTGACAAACCCATTTAGGAGGACCTTCTTCCCACGCTGAGAATTAGTTCAAAAGCGAAGTACAAAATGATAAGAAGTAACATTCGAGAGTTTTTAACCAACAGGAATTTAAAACGGGTGACTTTCTTTTACCTAACGAAGGTTGGGAGCAAATTCCACACTCGGCCAAACGAGGTGAGGTCTCCCTCACGAAAATAGGTTTTGTAATTACGATATTTAGTATCGCTCTGAGCGACTAGACTAGGCTCGTGTTGTACCCCAGAAAAGAGTTTCAAATAATAGTTCCAACCATTCCCTGTCCTGTGGCGAAAAATTGAATTATTTGACATTGCATTATATTTCGCGGACTCATCTAGTCTCTACTATAGATTTCCTTCACTTAAGCCTTTTTTTCCCACTTAACGTGGGGTCGGCGAATGGGGATGGATATATATGATGCTTCGTGTTTTGGGTTTGGCTGGGGAATACTCGGGTGCCGGATGCCCTTCCTGCCGCACCTTCCCTGAAGCGGTGATTATGAATGAAATGAGGGTGAATGATTATGAGTGAATATTTTGGTGGAATGATAGGCAGGGGAAACGGGAGACCTAGTCTCTACTATAGATCTCATTCGTAATCTTATATCTACTAATTTGTATTGATTGTCCATCTTCATAATTTGTTTAGTCTGTCTGTAGAGCATGTCTCATTACTCAGCAATTTTGAAGACTATTTGTAACTTTATCTATAAATTTAAATTATGGAGACCATTGGTTTTGATACATTGAAAAGGAACTCTAGCTCTAATTATAATAATATCTTGACTTTGTACAAAAAAGATGCATAACTAGAAAATAACCCTTTCAAATATCAAAAACCCACTGTAGAATTATCTATTGCGTGTCCTGAAAACAATTCAAAGCTTTAATGAATTCGTAACATTCATATTGTAATCGTTTTTCTTTTCGTGGCGAATGATATATCGGTGTTGACGTTAGAACTTTGCATGTTCAATAATCCAGCTAACTCCCTAATCCGGCTGAGCTGTGATCCCCGACAGCTGGCTTAAGGAATGGCAACTCAACTACAGAGATGTCCTGACGTTCTGGTTTATTCACTCGCGTCCAGCAAAACTCTATTGCACGTAGAGACGCTCCGATTTTGAAGACACATCTTACGAAGGGATTTTCTTAGTATTATATAGTGATGTAGTATATTTTTATTGTTGTTAAAATATAGCTCTTTTGAATTGAGTATAGTGATGAGGAGGAAGAATTTGTTGTGTATTTTATATACATTTTTATTTAAATACACAAAACTTCTGCGGAAATTCATCCTTAAAATTACAGAATTTTATATTTTTTTCTATTAAGTACAAATGTTCGATTTTGAATAAAAGTGCATAGTAGCTGGGGATAAACTTCCGAACATTTGGAATACTAGCTTTAGATTTTATCAAAGTTGTAAAATGAATTGTAGTCCGTAAACCTTTCAATATTATAGTTTTCTAAATTTCAAAATGTACTTTATTTCGTAATAAGTTAAAATACAAGTGACTGTTGTTTTCCGTATAATAATTTCTTATTACAACAATTATTGGTAAACAAAAAAACTGTTTGTAGGCAGTATCAGTGATGTCTTGTCAGTAGAAACGGGATAAGAGAATGAAACCGTACTTTAGTTACTAGCGACAGAACTGCAACTTACACCATTTTTCCTGTAAGGGTTTAAGAAATATTGAAGAGAAAATATTTAGCTCCTGACCTTAATGTAGCATTAATAACCAAATGTTTTGTATGGTGAAGAAGTCATTGAAACACACCCCATACAGCTGGTACAAAAATGTTTTTTTTAACGAAGGTACAAAGTGAAAAACATTTCCGCATCGGAAGAAAGAATCCGACAAAAGAAATATTAATTTATAAAGAGCACGCACCACTGGCTCATTTAATGTCCAAACAAATTTTTCTTACGACTATACCTCTCAAGTTTTATTGACATTTCCGACTTTTCAGTCCCTCTAATGGGTAGACCATCTTAAGATTACAATAAAAAAATATAGAAAAATATTACATACGAAACACAATGATTCAGTGATATAACAAAACATGGACACATGGACACTTACAATTAAAACGAAGAGAAATACCAGGTCATTATAACAAAAGAATTGCTGGACCACACACAACTTATAAGTGTGGATTTCACTGTTTGGGGAGATTGTGTGAAACTAGTGGTCCCTCCTCCAACTACACGGTAGGGAGGCAGATGTTCATTCTGGGCTCTACACTCTTTTACTGTCTTATTGTGTTTGGAACATATGTGACTTAGCACACTTTTAGGTTATTTTCTTCTAATCATTTGGTCTATACACCTCTTTGTTTCAATTGTATTTATGTATGCCCTTGTTTCATTATATCATTGAATCCTTGTGTTGCATATATTTTAATACTGTAGTCTTGAGGAGGGTTACCCATTTGAGAGACCGATACGCCTGAAATATAAATAAAACTTGACTGGTATCTTCCTAAGAAAATTTGCTTTGGACAAAACATTAGGTTTATTTGGATTTTTGAAAAATCTTTCAATGTATTAAATGTTCCTGGAAATATTTTTGTCGGGCGATGGAAGAAATACTGAGAATTTCTTTTAGTGAATAATTAATAAAAATAAAAACTGAAAAATCGCGGATCGTATTTAAAAGACTGAAAATTACATTGAGCACTTTCTTTCTTTCGTACATAAAATCCTGTGACATTACTGCATACATGTTTTTCAACCAGTCCATACACCTCTGCCCCACGTGACGAGGAATCGTCCGTATTTTGTCCGTAGAGCTTCACTTCGCGAGTCATAAATGTAGATGGTTCACTTGCTTCCCACAAAGTTCACTGTCTCGACCGCTAGAGGTCTCTCGTGGCAATATTATACTCCAAGTCATGTAACTTTGACGAAAACTCTACAATATGCCTGCCCAACACGAATTGTCAACTTCTACCAATTCAAATTATATCCAAGTAAATGTCAACTGTAGCCACAAAAGCGACTATTTGCTGTAAAAGAATACAGTTAATAACACAACAAACTGAGACACAAGATAATATTCGTTTCACACGCTCGATGCAGAAGAGTGCCACAATAGCAAGTGCACTGAATTGATGATTGATATTGGCGATGGATTTACGTTCTGAGAAATTCAAAAGTCCTGCCAAAATAACGCGCGGTGCACACACACATACCCATTAACCTACGGCATCATCACCAACCAGGACTTCATCCCACAACAAACAAATATAACAAGAGACATGTACATGTCTCATGTTGGATCACTTCAGATATGGTAAAGTACAGTAGTCCTGGTTGGTGATGGTGTCGTATGGATACGATGATGGTCCCATATCCAAGGCACAAAAAATTACCGACACGTTGGCGTTGTAGAAATGTGTAATAATTGACCCACTCTTCGAAATGTAACACAATTATGCGAATACAGTGGTGAAGATACGAATAATTTTTCGAAATAAATAATACGAAATTAAATATAAAGAAATTAATGTGTGGAATGAAGAAGTAGCTTTCATTGCAACGCGAATCTGTTGCTAATCTCGCAAGAGATCGTGAGAGCAGCACGCCCTGAGCTTTAAAAGCAGAAAGCGAACGAAGGAGGGCTTGGGTAACCCAACTCTTCCGCGTAATTGCCCTTACATTATTGAGTGCGGACACTCTTGGCCTTGGTGGGTAGCAGCGGGTGGTAATCTCGTTAGAAGCCAACAGTCTTTTCCGCTCAGTCTCTTGCCACCTGGCCCGCTCTCCTACTCCGATGTTGATTGGTGAAGATGAGAGCTCGGGATTTTCTGTTGAAATCGGAATCAAATGGCTTCCAGCATTTAAGGTAATATATCCGTCAAAGTACACCCTCCTCAAAAAAAAGGTTTCAAATGATACTTGGATATGGAAGAGATATATCTCTCCAACTTGTGTGTTCGTTTATTTAAATTTTGTTAAATCTATTTTTTTTTAATTTGTATGTACTTTTTTAAGTATATACATATTTCGAAGGAAGATGGTCAATAAATAATAATAATAATATTTTTAATAATATCCCTAACTATAGACGAATTTTTGTGCCCTTACGATGTAATATTTTACATTATTTGACTTTAAATTACTATGGAGAAGCTTTCGGGGACTTGGTTTTTTTTAATATCATGGCAAAAGAACCAGCTTAACTTAGCGAAAAAAAACTACAAAAACATAGCAGATGTATATAGGACGCAATGACGTTGTGGCTTGCATACTTTACGAGGCATTTACAAGAATAATTCACTAAAAGCTGTGAAAAATTCATCATTCTGACGGAAATGGCAGACGCATCAAGGATAGGTTTTAACACGAGTTGGCAAACAAAACAAAGGATTGGTACTTGCTGACTTTTCGGAACATTTATTTCTCCATCTTCAGAGCTGTAATAGTGTGGATGATATACAAAGCATACAATAAAAACAATAATAGAACACATCAAATGTATGCAAAACTTACCGAGTAACCCAACGTATTGTTAATATGACATCCAATGATTAATGCCTCCCATAACAACCATATTATGTGTACAATTTAAAACGTAATAAAACGCAGACATCTGTGCTGCATGTCACGAACAGAATGACGAAATATAAACTGAACAGAGTTGATGTCGTGAGTCGGGACAACCTAACCTAACCTAACACAGATTTTGAGACCACGAATCTGAGTCGTCACGGCTACAGGATATAAACGGATGTACAGAGACATAACAATGAACATTGCAAACACAATTCAACCATGAATGTATTCTGATATGCCATGGACACAACAATGAATACATGTACTTAATTACAATAAGGAGTTAGCACAAAATAATAATATATGTACAAAATTCCGTTAGAATTATTCAGAACATATGAGATTATTATGAATAAGTTAAGATGCTAATTATAAGAGAATATTTCCGAGTTTCGTGAATAGTTGGCAAATTGACTTCGGGCAACACGGAAATAATACCTTATACGGATCTCACCGACGTTTAAAGACTAAGATGAGTGAGGTCCCCTATTCGCTTTATAACAATAATTTACTCCCTTGCATTATTTTCTTCCATGTACCCTACACGTCGAGAAGATATGTGATAACTTTCAGTCAGGTAAAAAGCGCAACGAGCCAGGAATCGAACCCGGGACCCCTGCTTTGATCGCAGGGGTGTCCACGACAGCACACAATTTACACCCCTCTTTGATTACCAGNTTTTTTTTTTTTTTTTTTTTTTTTTGACCGAATATTCTTGAGAAGTGCTTAAAATGCTATTATATTTATTTGTTTCATATTAATGAGTATTCTGGTTTTACTAACACTTAGTATTCAGAAATGTTCACAGATGCAAAAACATTTGGTATCGTTCTTTCTTTGTTTCATTTCTATTTGTAATTTAAATGAGAAAATTGAAATCAGTGACTTAGCGATAATGAGTTTTTGTATTTGTGTATCCTTTCGTAAGTCACTAATTCGTAAAGATTTTATTGCAATATATCACTAATGTAAACGTAATATATTTTGAAGTGCACAAAAAATCGAGAAAGTTGAACTGGTTTATTAAATAATTCTAAGACAGAAATAAAAAATATTTGACTAAACGGCAAAGAGTCGAATTGGCTACACTAAATGTTCTTGATACACGACGATACTCGGTTCTTCAATCGAATCGTTTAAAGTTGACTACGTGAAGCCAATTTCATAATCGTGAAAAGAAGTTCGGGACCATCTCATTAGGGATCTCAAACTGAGTTTTTGATTATAAAGTTTATTTAATTAAACAAAACCCGAAGAAAAACCCAGAGCTACGTGGAGATAAAGACATTAGTACATAAAATTTCCTTTATCGAGTGATTATAAATTTGTGAAACAATTCACAAAATTTGACAGCTAGTATTTTAAATTGAATTGTTCTTCACGTGGAAGAAAACTCGAAGTTCATAATCCTTTTAGTTTTCAAGATCCTGGGTATTTAACGTTCAAGCGCCCTACAGTATGTTATCTCATTTAAGCTCCGCGTTTAATGTGTTTGAGAGCGGGTTTCGCCGTTCCCAATGACGTAATCGAATTCAAAATCTTTAAACACGACTTTCAACAGTGCGCGTAAAAAAGTGACCTGATTTAATTATATCAGTGGCATCGGGTAGTAATCGGGTAACCGAACTTTATGTTTTATCGAGTTGCGGACGTTGAAACTTTCCAAAACGTTTATATTTTATACCCTTGGTATTTAACTTTGATCTGATCTGAAACTACAATACGTTACACTAGACGGTGAAAAATAATTTTTTACGTTATTAATTTGTGAGTTTATTATGTTTTTATACCATAAGAAGATATAGAAAAAATGATTACCTTAAGTTCATCGCATTATGACATTTTTATCCTGTTTACCTAATTCTTAAGTCAAACTAATAACTTTTTTAAAAATATTTGTATTGGAGTTACATGTTTATTCCTATTAACCTGGTTTTTACTGCTTTTTGGTAAATTTTCTCTACTCGACTTGGGAAGATGAAAGTTTTTCAATCTTTTGGACTAATACGAAAGAAACCTTTTTTGACAAAAACAAACAAACACTTTTGACTGATAATCTCGTTTTGTTTACCTGGTTATTTTACTGTGAGCCGTGAATCCCGTTATCGCGTTACTGGTTCCGACCTCGGGGAGGCCTTGCCCTAGAGGCGGTCCCTGTCGGATAATTACAAAACTTCTCTCGATCATGGAAGAAGTACGAGTGGGTGTTGACAAAGGGGAGTCATGGCAACGGGTAGGGATGTGCAGAGTGCGAAGGCAAAAGAACGAGAAGAGATGGACTGGGTGTAGTCTGTGATGATCTCCTGTCGTTGAAAGACGCGGTTGCTATGGGTTGGAGTGTCGTCTTTCGTAGTAGTCCTATGGAAAAGGAGACAAAAGTATTCTTTGATTTTTTTGTGGAGTTTTACGGCTCGCCAACATCTAGGTCATCAGAACCCTAATATACTGTACAGGCACGGAAAATGTAGTTACGCACTAAGGAGAGCCAACATGACTCTCCCGGCCTGTGGGACTCGTCGAATGACTCAACTATACCCACTAAAAACCCTCCTGAATTACAACATATCTGAAAATATACATCAAAACATTGAGGACAAAAAATGAGGAAAATGAAAGATGCCCTAGCCTTCGGAACCTACAAGCGTCGGGATCGAAAAGAACAGGAGGTGACCAAGGAAGGTCAGGAAAGAGAAAGGAAGGAGCATGGCACAAGTAAGTGGAAGTAATGCCAGACTCAGCTCGGGGCCCCGTGTTCGCCAAACACGTACTTACTAGATGTAAGTCCCCTGGGGGGTCTGTGATGATGATCTTAACCAATATATATTATATAACGGAACGATGTATTCGAGGATTGGTCATCAATAAAAGATTCTTTTTACAACGTTTCGGCAATTCATTTTGCCAGGGCTACAAAGAACATACACAATTTACATTATTTCTAGTACAACTTTGTAACACCTTATTAACACAAACAATATATCAATGCCTGAAGGCAAAATAAATTGCCGAAACGTTGACTTTGTAAAAAGAATAATTTATTTATGACCAATCCTCGAATACATCGTTCCGTTATAACAAAGTATTTTCACGTTCGTTGCAAGTCTTGAGATATTTTTCTAATTTTCTCGTGCTCCAGTAGAATAAATAGAGAATGCTGTATCGAAATAATGCGAGACCTATATTTTATGAACTTTGAATATCATATATTTTGTGGAAAGAACTCACAACGTTTCGGCTTCGTTATAATTCGTCGTCAGGTGATTCAAATAATAACAAATTATAACAAACATAACAACAGAACATTTCAACATGATAATAAATATAAATATAAACACAAACATTTTTATAATATTGGTTTATATATAACCAAATAGCTTCTCTGTGTCTGTACGTAAATTCAAACTACAATGTTTGTTTTTTAAACACTGACAAGGTTATGTGTCAATATCACATACAATCAATTACTATTTATTTTCTATTTTCACTTCATTTCACATAACTATTAAATGTGCTTAAAATAACAAGCAAGTCATCGTCTCATTACTTTATTAGTCAGCCAACGTTTCGAGATTCATTGATCTCTTTATCAGGGTCAGCTGAGGTGCAGATAAATTAAAATTAATATATTGAATTTCTTTAAAACATTTGTTAGAATTTGATATCATGGAAGGTTCAGTTAGACGTAACCTTCTCCGTCATAACGTTTTTGAACACTCTCGGAAGGGGCAGACAGTTCGCGTATTGGATTCCCTTCTTGCTTCCTAGTCCATTCTTCTGTTAATCAATATTCTGTGAACCATTGTAGACGGGAAAAACGTACTTGCAACAACACTTATGAACTTACCAACAAGCGTAGAATGTTTCCGAACCGTCGTCTTGTTTCTTCGAAATAGCAGCACATGTGAAGTGCAGTGTAGTGAGGTGAATGGAGACTAAGGATATATAAAATGCAAAGGGAGCGAATAGAATTGCAGTGTAGGGTAGGGTGACTGTTCACAGCAATCCTGTTTTGGCGTTATTCTTTATAGTTATTATTTTCTTTTAATTATATTATATCGATTATTTTTACATTATGGTTATGGGAGGAGTAATGGTACATGTATGTTGTAGCGTGCTTCTACGTATGAGTGAGTGTGTGTGTATCTGTTTGCAAGTGAAAATGTGTTTCTGTACGTATGTGAATGTACACACAATCGACCGAATTTCACTTTTTAATTTCTTAGGTGTATTATCCTTTTTCGCTTATTATATACTAATTTTCTAAGCATTTTACTCCGTGTGAGTTTTGTATTTTATAGATATTTGGGCGAAGATTTTTTTTTTCAATTTCACGTTATCGTATTATCTATATTCTTATTATGTCTATTATGTTTTCCATCTGCCACCGAGCATTTGTTCACTTGCAGATTAATAAATTATTGTTATTATTATTATTATTATTATTATTATTATTATTATTATTTAAATACGTATTTTTCAAAAATGTTTTTCGTTTCCTTGTATGAATGTACTCACAGTTTTTTCTAACTGGACTGTTTCTTCTAAAGCAGGGGCATTGACTACTCAAAAATACGTTTTATAGCGTTTTCTAAATATTACACTTGTATAACATTACAATCACACGTAAAACGTTCTCAATATTCAGCTCATGAGTGCATAAAGCAGTAATTATAAGGAACTCCACTTTTCTGTCTCTGGCATACTTGAAATTTATAAAATTTATACATCACAAAAGATTGAAATATTAAATTCGACCTCTTTTTACTTGATAAAGATTCGATTATTTTTCCCACGACATTTCGACCACAAATTGGATCATCAGGTGCATAATTTGTAAATAAATAAACGAAAATATAAATAATAATAATAATAAACTTCATTGTCAAAAAAGCAGTTACAACCTGCGTATGACCACCTGGAGGACAATAAACTAATTTACTCTCCGGAAGCAAGCAAGGAACCATCCCATCAATTCCGATCAAGGACCCTGAGGCAGAGGCGGATTTAACTTTTCAACATACTCCAAATCATAAAAAATTGTTCGACGTGTTATAGTATTGACAAATATCAACAAATATTGTATTTAATAAAACATAGAAAAGTCATTTCACAAGTACGTATTATTATCAAACTATAAATCATTCGTAAAGTATTGTTGATAATTCGTAACTATTAAATAACACTATATTCGCTAATAATTATATCAATTGATGCAATCTCTAGACAAGATACTAGATAACCTGTATAAGAAATCTCCCTGTATCCGAAGGAAAACCGGAGAAAAACCCAGACCAGGATGGGGCTACAGAATTAATGTACACAACCGCCTTAGGGTTGAGTACATATACAACTAAATTAATATGAATAAAAATACGTAATACTAGCATGCAGAAGGAGTCAGCGTGGCTCAGTGGGTAGAGCGCTGAACTGCTGGCTGGATGGCTGGGGTTCAAACCCTGGTGAGGTGGGGATTTTTCATCACACCTCAACATCCAGACTGGCTCTCAGGCCTACTCAACCTGCTGTAAAATGAGTACCAGGGTCTTTCCTGGGGTCAAACCGGTCGGAGCGAGATACTGACCACATCTCCTCCTAGTACCGAGGTCAAAGTTACGCAATTAGCGGAGCTCTACTCTCCGCGAACCCCATAGACCTTCAGGGCATGTTGTGGGATAGTTTATTATTACTAGCATGCAGGAAAATAGTTTTGAAATTGTTGTCAGATATTTTGAAAGTACTACAATAATGGCGTGTTTAAGTATAAGACGGTTTTAATTTTTATTTAAATCAATAACTTCTTTTACAGTTACAGTGTAGAAGCACTGGTGCTGGTGGTAGCTTTTAACCGGTTTTGAAGAGATTCAATTTAATAATAATTCAATAAATAAAGGGAAATATAAGTAACGGAAAATATTTTAAAGTAAAGTATAATTAAAGGAAAGTATTGATATAGGAAAGTATTGTTTTTCCTTTATTAATATTTTAATAAAGACATAAAAAGGACATAATAAGGGACATATATTAATAAAGGAAACATTAACAAACGATAATATAAATAAACCAAAACATTCTGTATAAAGTTTGGGCATTTGCGGATGAAAATTCTCTGCAGTTCAGAAGTATCGAGAAATAGGAGGAACTGCGAAAATCTCAGTAGACAGGCCGGATACGTCGCAATTATTAGGAAAAAAACTAGCGAGACTCCGCTGGCCAACAGCCAAAGCTGCAGGAAATTGAAAAGCAAACTCTAGCGACGTGCGCAGGAAACGGAGAATCGGAGAAGAGGGGGGGGGTAAAACCCTTCTGAGAGATGGAACTCGGGATTTAGAACATGTAAGATGATCAAAGCAAGGAATTATGGGAATTGGAGGTTTATAAATTAATAGTTTAAAAAGTAAAAAAAAAACACACTTTTATTAGAAATGTATAAAGTAAACTTTTTACAAGCTGATCACCCGGGATTTTTCTTAGACTATTCTTCTTTTAATATTCCATTCGATGTATAAATACATTAATCTACTTTTACTCAGAAATTGATGAAATCTATCCATATTGTAAGATCAAAATCGTTTTACTTACTGGTTTTTAAATACATGTTTAGTACCCTAAGCTTTCAAATTCATAATAATATAAGATTTAATTCAAAACTGGGCTGTATACACTACACTGTCTTGCGGGAACCGCGCGCCGGTCGAATACTCGCTCACCAGGCGTGACGGGGCTGCAACATTTCATTAAAACACTTGTTAAATTTAAACTATTTCTCGAAATTTTACGATTTAAAAATATTTTGTATCTTTGTTTAATTCAAAAAAAAAATTATCCATTAAATTTGATGACGATTGAATTTTTTCCTTCTTAAATTACTCTTTGAAATATAATAAACATTTGTATTTTAATACAGTTTTATCGATAATTTAGGTTAATTTTTTTTGGTAGACACGCTGTCGCTAATTTTTTTATAGAACTCTTCGAAGCAAACAATATTCCCACTCATAGATGTCACCTGTATCTAAGTGCTTGGGTAGCGTAAGCAAATACAACTCATTCTCCCCAATTTTTTTGACATTGTCAAAAACTATTTCTATGTTCTTTATCAGACATTAAAGAAATAAGGTAGCGTATGTGAATGCCAAATATCATCACGATTGGTTCTGTTGTTTAGTCGTGATACCACTTTCGCGTTTATATTAGAATGTTTGTTTGACGTTTACCGGCTCCGATTCACGTGATTCAATTTTTAATTCATAGATATATGATCTCTGGGAAAGTTTGCGTGTAAATTTTTTTGCCTGAGGTGCCACAATAATATCAACGATGTCGGGGGAGGGGATTTCGGGGACGTATATTCGCTTACACACGTTATTGTATTTGTAAATGGGAAATGTAGCGTGCTATTGAAGCGTATCTACATGGAGCGATAGGAGGTAGGTCATTGTTAGTAGGTGGGTTTTCCCAAGTGGAGGGGTTGGTAGAAGTAGTTAGTAATAGTTCTAGTTATTGATACTAGGGGGAGCTGGGTAGAGGAAGGAATGTTCGCTTTTCAGTAGTCACTGGGACATTAATGTCAACATCGGGAATCGAACCCGGGATGACTTGGTGATGAGTGACAACACTACCACCTGAGCCACCGGCGGGAGTGACAACACTACCACCTGAGCTACCTAAATGGTTAGAGGTTGGTGACAACTATGGTGTCCCGCGTGATTATTCATGCAAAGAAGGAATTATATCTTAGGGTGTTCTTATCCATCTCATCGGCATCAAAAATTATGATATCCAAACTAATATCTTTTTTTTTTTCTTCCATAATTTGTACATGTAACCCCGTGCCCGCTGCCCCGCCCCGTCCCAAGGGATGGCAGAAACGTACGTCGCACTAACATCGTTTCCTTCATTCTACTTTTGTATTCGCTAATCTCGAAGTAACATTTTTGGTTTACGAAAAGATAAATTTTGTCTAGGGATCAATTGTTTTCTTGCGATCTTCTCTCGAGTGTTTTTTCTTTTTTAACAAATGAACTTGAAATCTTTCCACAAAACAACAGTTTAATGAATTTTAAATTTCGCTACATTCATGCTCAATGTAACATCAACACGCTCCGTAATAACAGCGAAAGTTAAAGAAGAGAAAATACTTATGAACACGTACGTTAACAGAACCAAACCATTAATACTATATAATCTATACGGGTGTATTGAGATGTATAAGGTGGGAACAGCACCCCAAGTTAGTCAATTTACGGAATTGTAGAATTGTTTTCTTCATTATAATTCTAATTGTTTTAAAATAGATTAAAATGTGAATAATAATAAAGCATGATTTAATTTGTATCTATCAGTTAATAATAAACTACAAATAATATTCAGTAACTCGTTTGAAATGCATAAGAGCATGTGCTGTTTCAAGATTTATGCATCATACCCCCGAAAAAGTGAAATATCTTTCTCAAATGTCTGGTGACCTATCGATAAAAGTGATATAAAAAATACGACAGAAAATTTAGTACAAATCAAAGACAAAAATTGGACTTTTTTTCGAAAGTAACTGTTTCCTCCTTACGACGCGTTGCATTACACTCTGTCAATTATGATTTACAATTTTACCTATTTAAATAACCGATGAGGTACGTTTTTCAAGTTGAAATCACAATTAAAGCAGAAGTTAAAAACTCACATTAGCAAATTTGCAGGCGACGTTCTAGGGAGTGAATAAAAGTGTATATCTCTACAGAATATTGAAACGAGTAAATTTTAATAAAGCCCCATTATCTTCTTCCTCCATTGCAATGTGATGCATGATCATTACGCTACAGGGAGCAAACATCTATGACACCATCTTCCCTCCGTTGCGAAGCGAATACTTCATTAACGTGTGCACCTCTTTGCCTCGTTAAGTCTTTATGAAGATTTCCCTCACGTATGAATCACCTGGAAAAGGACGACGTGTCAAACGCGGCGTGAAGTTATCTCCTTAATGGCGCATTCAGAGCCACGCACGATCGCACTACAGAGAGACCTTTTCGCTTTGTCTTCAACCCAAATACCTTTCTCCCGACCCTTTTAACCTTCTCACTCACCTTGTCTCATTCGTGCGCTTCGAGCAAATGATGATTCTCCTCGGCGCCGAGTTCCGGTGGTTCGCGTTTCTGCCGTACGTGGCGCGGCGATCAGTGCGAGTCCAAGGTCACAGATACGTAGAAGAAGGTTCTGGCAGCCTTTTTAAGAGCGACATGTCTACACACGAGGTCGTGTTTCTTACTTCGACAAAATTAACTTAAGAAAAGATGAATGAAAACGCTCTCTTCATTAGTTTATTGCATATTAACCGCAGTAAATTACTTTGTTGTCCTAGGCGGTTTGTTAACAGCTCTCATGACAAATTATTAATTTATTTATCGTAAGTCTAACTGGCTTGATGTTGGTACACAGCTTGTGCACAGTGTAGCCAACGCTTTTACTTCGCCATTGTCCATAATAGCAAAAATATTTGTACCTCGCGTTATGTTGGCAGGACATTCGAATTTCTGAAAACTTAAATCCATCGCCAACCTCAGCCACCAACTGAATTCGCTTGTTCTTGTGGCGCTATTCTGTTCTTTCTGGAACGAATATTACCTCGTGTCTTTGTTTGTTGTGTGATTAACTTGCATTTCTTTACAGCAAATAGTCACTTTTGTCTCTACTATTAATATTTATTTGGATACAAGTTGAATTCGCAGAAGTTGGCAACTCGTGTTAGGCAGCCATATTGTATAAGTTACATGACTTGGATTTTTTTATGGAGAAATTATGAGGAGACGTGGAACCTGCATTATTTGAATGAGATATAAATAATGAGGAAAGAAGATAGTGGATGACAGAAATGATAAAAAACTGGGAAATTTTACATCAAGGACTGGACTAGCTTCTTAGCCGGGTAGAATATGACATCTTACAGGAATGTATGGAACAAATGATGTGTATGAGATGTGAACAGTGAGGACATAAAAGACACGACGATTCAGGGACCGCGAGGGCAAGGAAGGGCCGAAAAGACAACAGACGCACGAGAATCATGCTACGTTCAAACCGAGGAAAACAAAGTAGAGAACAATTTATGTAAATAATTTTAAACCCTGGTACTAGCCTTGTACCAAGGAACAGGGTAGACAGAGAACTATGTAAATAAATAAATAAATTTTTGGAGAGCGCTTTGACAACAAGCATGAGCCCGATTGCAATCACATGACTCGGTGTCCATGTCTCCCTTTCTAACCATATAGTAATTCGACATTTCATTTACTACAAGGAGCGAATCGCTCTTCGTTCATTTCTTCATTGTTAACGGAGAGCATCAAAATGGCCGCCGTTGGCAGAACCTTTGTGTATCTGTGCCCTGTGAGACTGTGACCGATACGCTGCGCCATTTTCCATTGAAAGAGAGCGCATTTTGAAATTCCAAGAGATATTGCTATTAATCACGTGGATTTAAAATGTATTACCACAAATTTGTGTTAAATATTTGTTGACAAATATAAAGTATACATTTTTTTTGTTTTGTTTATAAAAGAAAGGGTTTTTTTTTTCGAAGTTGCGTTTCGCGATCTCCGCTTGTTCGATAACCCGAAACTTTGAAAACGTGTAAAACGAAAACGGTGAGAGAGAAAGGAGCTGAAACATGATGCGCTTATCTATATCAGTAAGGAGAATAAGTTAGCCAAATTTCATAAAAATCTGCGATGGTGACCTGGATGAATTGCCATGGAATGAATGACCTTTAGGTAAAAAATCATCACTACCAATTAATGATTTAAAAAAAAATTATTTCTCTACGTCGTGTCGTCGTCTCATGCCACGATTCGATCATCGACCCACATACTTATTCCTCTGAATCAATGACTGTTAAAACTGCCTTGAAATGACCCATGAATGATTAAATAAAATGGGAATCACGGTTGATTTATTTTGCCTTCGATCCCCGTAACTCCAGTCCATTCTTATTTAGGATTTTTCTATTATTTCCATCGGATTCTACCTATTGTGATATCTGCTTATCAGCTTGAAGTGACAACATTTTTAATAGAGTATTACCTATCATTCATAATCTGGGTCTTCATGTAAGTAGAGGGGAGAATGTGACCCTCACCTCACTCCAAGTGTTTTTTACTTCCTCGTAAACGTAGTGTTTTTTATAAGTGTTGTACTCGTGAAAAATTTCGAAAGTGAGATTTCGACGGAAATTTCCGTATTGGCGATCCCTGATTCTGAAAAAGTGTTTTTTCGCCTAACGTCTGTCCGTCTGTGCGCAGCGATTCTGAGTAAACGGATGAACAAATTTCATTCATATCATATATTTATGGTAGAATTTACTTGTTGTCCATGAACTTGCTCTATTTCCTTTACTTTAAAATAAAGAGTACTTCACATAAAGGTCAATATACTATTTCGAATATTTCTCAAAAAGCGACTCCAACTATTTTGGTTTAATTTTCTGTACGTAAAGTACAATTAGTATGCATTACATCCGCATTAGCGGTATTTGGCTTCAAAGTTTGGTATAGACACAAATAATTTCTGTCTGCAACACTCACACATTGGGTTACTGTTTCAAAGAGCTTGAATAATATTTAGGAGTGTAAATGGACCGAGCAGACATAGAATATACTTTTCATAAACTGAAATGAAAGATATGATAATGATTAAATACACAGGAGGTCAGCAAACGCACTGCAAACACGAAAATACATCAATTTCTGTCTATAACGAAGTTACATTTACATAACATATTTACGATATTTCTGTCTGATATGTCGCTATATGTATTGAAACAATATTCTGAATGTTTCTTTTCCTTTAAAATATCAAATAAAAGACTAAATAAAAAATGAAAGACAAATTTCAAACTTCATCTTGCGACTTGGAGCATGATTAGAACACTGGAAGACAACCAAAATATAGAGGTCCACGCCAGAAATGACCATTTCACTCAGTTTTTGCTGCAAACGGAGAAATATTTGAGAAAGTACAAGTGCAATGGGTTTGCACCTCTAGTTTGCCCCTTGTGTGGTTAGCTTCTCGCTCGCCACCAAGTCATCCAGACTTCAATCCAGCCTGGGGGGACCAGAAAAAACATGTGTAGCTTTTCACTTCAATGTTGTAGTTGATATAACTGTGACGATTGAGAAGCGAACTCTCCTATCCTAGAATCACTAACTCTTACTATTCCTCCTGGGCCGAGTTGTCGGTAATCTCAACTAAGCTGCGCAACTTCATTGTACTCTCCCATCGATCACTCCATGTGCATAAGCTTCACTTCCAAATCAATTCAGAAGTAGATAGAGAACCATTTCCTATTTACAAATACTACAATTGTTTGTTGTCTTTTTTTGAACAGATCAATAATTTTTTCCAACCAGTTATTTGGATTATTATCGATAAAGAGGTGTTGTAAATAACGTTTTTTTTCTCTTCAAACGGCGTACACTAAAAAGCTTGTATTTTACTGTATTTTATGATTTGTTGAGTTGGTGATATCTAAAATAAATGTTTTGTAAATTAATAATTAAAAACTTTTTGAATAATATTTATATTTTTTGTGAAGAGCTCACCACGTTTCGACTTGGATTCAAGTCGTCGTCAGGTGACCATGTAATAACAAATTATAACATAAAATGTAAATATTATTCAAAGTCCATGAGAGGTCGTAAGTTTTTAATTATTTATTTAATTAGATTATATAAAGGACGTGATAAAGAGGAATTCTACAGAATATTCTTCACCAAACCATGAAATGTCATTTTAAACTCACACCTTCCAAGCTCGTGGAGCAGTGTCTGCCTCGTCAACAACCGGGATTAACTGCCGATTGCAATGAAATGGTGCCGCCTGTGGCCACTTATCACCGGAACAGGTCGGGCGGAAGTTACGTACGAACATGAGGAGTCGAAGCGGGTGGAGCAATGGACAGCACACCTGCTGCCAGAGCACGAGGTCCCGGGTTCCAGTTCCGGTCTGTCGCAATTTTCACCTGGCCGTTGTCATGGTATATCATGTTTGCTACCAAGTTTGTTTTTTTTCAGATACCGTAGTGTTTGTTAATCCACAGGACCACAGGGCAGTCCATAATATATGATAATTGGTGAATAAGTTCATATTTGTCTACTTGATTATTATGGTTCTACATAGCTATCATACATATGCATACACCGAAGGAAACTAACATAGATAAAAATGTATATATTTTACAAAAAAACATATATGCGTTAACTTTAATAGAGTATTCTCTGTGTTGTACAATCGCTGAATTAAGATCTCATTTTTCAAATTATCCAAGTACAGTCTGTAACATAACAAAACATATTTGCATATAAGACTATGTTAATTATTTCAGTATATAGTATTATTTTATTTACTAACTTTTGACTGCGCAAAATGCTCATCTATTCAACTGTTGAATGCTTCCGGCGATCTGTTTTTAATTCTAATTAATAAGTTGTCATATTTCCGAAAAACAATCCGAATAACCAGGGAAGTCAACATTTTGAATTTAAATATGATTTACAAATATATTTTAGTTACACAGATATTTTTTTACATTTCTCATCTTACCTGGAAAATGAATGCTCAAGTTCCTGTAACTTGATTCTCTGGAGAAATTTAAAAAAAAAAAAAAACTATATCCCTTTCACACATTTTTATTTTAGTTACAGATTTATTTCTGTACTTTCGAATAAGTGATACCAATACGTATAACAATTCAGGGATGTTACTTTTTTTGGTGTAAACTATTGATTTGGAAGTAGTTTACGATACGATATTCAAATTTTAAGATATATTTCAAAATTAAATTCATAAATCAAACTACCCTGTTTTTACACACACGCACATTATTTTCAATTACACGTTCTTTGCAACGTTTAGACCCCTCGCTGTCGGCCTTCATCAGGCAACTGCCGAAGGAAACTTTTCGGGAAGCGAGCGGATAAGACGCTGGAAAAGAGACTAAGAGATTTCACGCGAATCACACAATACGGAATCACTCGCATGTTGAACAAAATCATAAACACGTGCGAAGACTACACTAATAAAAAGAATATTTACTCTATCAACACGAATATAACAGAAGGGGAAGTTTCGGAAGTTGCAGAATGTTTCGCCTTAATAAATTTATTTATTGTCAAAAAACAGTACAAACTGCGTATGACCACGTGGAGGACAATAAACTAATTTACT
>NNCF01128097.1:137345-148442 GCA_002313205.1 Laupala kohalensis | reverse complement strand
CCCCCCCCCCCTCCCCGAATGTTCTTGAACTTTCAAGAGATAGTATTGAAACTATAAATATATATTTATTCTTTAATATGTATTTGACATTTTAAACAATTAATACATTTGGTCGCTATTTAATGAACAGTTAATTATCTATTAGATGAATTGGTGTTTTATATTAAAACACAAAATCACTATAATTTATCAAAATCATATTTACGACCTGAGGCCTTTTCGGCCTTTCTGTGGTGAACGTCACTATTTGGAATCTGACGGAATCATTTATACATTTGTTTGAATTTCTTAGTTACGCAATCGATAATAATTAATAATAATAAAAACTTATTTTTCTCCTTGGGAGGAAATTGTTGTAAAAAATTTAATCCCCGATTCATAATGATCCGAAATGGTACGAAGGACTTCTGTACCATTGAAAGTCATGCCATGTAACCAGTACTGGATTTGGGAATAGTAAAACATTTATGAATTTGAGGTACATATATTTAGTTAATGTTTTACGAGGAGGTTCACACCATGAAGTTTGCTCTTCCATCTAACCATGTCTTGAGTGGAGAAATATTGGGTTGCTGGGAAACTTCTGGTTCGGCCCGAAATTTGTCTGGAGTAAGAGAAGGAAACCTAAACGTCATCTAGTTCGGGAATGCAGTCGTCACGTAGTTTTGAACCCTCCCGCTATACACGAAACCGTGTTACTTCTCCTCGAGAAAATGAAACTTAAGAAGAAAACGTGAATGGAAAAGCACACTGTTTATTATTTTACTGTGTATCAGTCGCAGTAATTTACTTAGTTGTCCTCAATGAGGTTTTATAAGATGTTTGAGACTCTGCTCTCTCTTGACAATATTGTATTTCTTTATTTATTGTCAGTCTATTTGGCTTGATGTTGGTATAGCGCTTGTACACAGTGTACCCAACACATTTATTTCGCCATCCATAAGAGATAACCTCGCGTTATGTTGGAAAGACTTTCGAATTTCTGGAAACGAATCCTTGTTTGTGTCTTGTGTTATCAAATTGTATTTCTTTACAGCAAATAGTCATTTCTTGGCTACTATTCATATTTATTTGGTTATAGCTTGAATTTGTAAAAGTTGGCAATTAAAGTGTTAAGCAGTCATATTGTATATTTTTTGCCAATGTTACATGATTGGGAGTATAGTTTCAACCCTCACGCTAACACTAGAGCACCGCCGTCGGTGAGTTGTCGGGCGATATCCATCCGGTCATGATGATTGAGTTGCCTCCACTTACCATTTTGGTTGTCAAACATGTGAGTGAGACACAGAGAATAGAAGACAGCCATCGTGAGGACCGACATGATGGAAGGATGGGGTCCTGGAGGATTGGCTTCTTCTTCTTCGCAGGTGGCGCTGCCACTCAATGCGGTAGTCGCAGATACCAATTACACAACACTCGCTCATATTGGTCTACAATGAGGGATGTTATCTACAATTGCCTGAATACCCAGAGTTTTGTTTCCGGGCACCACTGGTATCCATCCATCCATACTTATATATAAATGCGTAACGCGAAAGCGTGTCTGTCTGTTTCTTACTTAATCACGACTAAACCACAAAACCAATCGTGATGAAACTTAGCAAGAATATAGTTAAGATGTCCAGGACCAACGTAGGCTAACTTTTATTTTTTTTTAGATGAATGAAAAGAAAGATAATAAATGAAGTAGAAGATAAATGTCTATGAAAGCGTGAAAAAAAAACTGCCCTATTCAAAAACGCTACCTAAACGATTAGAGAGAAATGATAGCTATGAGTGGGAATATNAGAGATCTACAAAAAAGTCCCCGACAGCGTATAGTTAATTTATATTATCGAAAAAACGTTATGAAAATAGAAGTGATGAAATACTTCAACTTTAACTAAGGAATTTCAGAAGAAAAACTCAACCTTCATCAAATTTAATGGATTCTTTGTTTTGTTCATTTAACAAAGATAAAAATACTTTTAAATCGTAAAGTTTGGACAAATGGTTTAGATTTTATAAGCGTTTTAATGAAATGGTGCAACCGCGCTTCCGCAGTTGTATCTTGTATCGGAAGCAAAAATTCGACCTGCGAGGCTTCCGGTGAGCGGGTTCGTTGGTCTGACGAGTAAAATAACTTCCGGACAGGACCGGGTAATCAGCGAGTATAGTTATAAGGAAAATACAATTTTACATTTACTCCATCAAATAAATATTTTCACTGAACAAAAATCCTCCAGAAACGAAACTTTGCAGAATGTTATGTTGCGGGGTCACTTTATGGGGGAAAGAAAATTGAACACTCCAATGCCGGTGTGCATGCACAATAAACAATGTTGCTATTTTTAAATTTTATTGCAAAAAATAAGGTATTGCACTGAAATAGTTCTGAGCAAAGTTGGGAAGATGAAAACTTATATAAGTTTCATATAGATACTTTATATATATATATTAATACTTATATTAGTTTTATATATAATATAAAATTTTCGATTGGTCCCTTTTCAGAGAGCGTTTGAACTTGAGTAGTGATGATGTTTTCTCCTTCCTTCGTTCTTCCCAAATTCTCTTCATAAGTTGTGTTTTCTCTTCTGTCCATGTATTTCCCGATCTCTTTTGTGTGTGGTCTTGTTTAAGTGTATGTTTTTTTAATGACGTTCCTGAACTGCTCTCGATTGTTTGTTATCATCTGTAATTCCCACTTCTTTAATGTCTTCTTCTGTTTCGTTTTGTCTTGTTTTTACTAGCATTCGTTATCTCGAAGATTTGCCTTGTGAGTCTACTCTTTTCCATCCTGCAGATATGTCCGTAAAATTTCATTCTTCTTTTTCTAACGGCATCTGTTATTGTTTCTGTGTGTTTGTAGATCTCTGTTGATGGCCTCTTTATCCAAATTCCTTCACGAAAAACTGGACCAAATATTTTCCTTTCCTGTTTTTCAATTTCTCTTATTTTTGTTTGGCCATGAATCACCGCCGTATTCTGCAGCATACAGTGCTTCCGGTCGAACTACTGTGTTGTAATGTCTTAATTTTGCATTGACTGAAATAGATTTCTTATTATAGTGACTCCATGCAAGCCTTTATGTTTTTTGTAATTTTATGTTTCTTTCTTGATTGGCTATTGTGTTCAGTCCTGATGGCTGGATGATTTCTCCTAGATATTTGAATTGGGGAATCATGTCACTTTCCGTTTCGAGTTATAATAGGGAGATTATCTGCAGGTTTTCTTTCTATAAAATTAGTTTTCTGGTAGGAGATTTGTAGGCCAGTTTTCTGTGCAATTTCATGTAGTTTTTCCAGGGCAGTTTTGACTTCTTCTCTATTGTTTGTGAGGATAGGTAGATCTGCAAAAGCTAGACATTTCTCATTAATCCTCTTTTCTTTTTAAATCCGAGTTGAATTCTCTTTATTTCCTTTTCCCACGTTTTCACGATTTTTTCCAAAATTAAATTAAATAGAAGGGGCGAGAGGCCATCCCTATGGCGGACTCCGGTCTGGATTTGAAATGCTTCTGAGATTTTCACCATGAATTTAACTTTCGAGATTGTACGTATTAATGTCTGTTGAATAATTGCCTACATATATAAAAAAAATTCCATTACTTGATCATGCTAACAGGATTTATGCTTAGCCGAAATGTCGAAAATTTAGAAAACTGTTTTCATTAACTGTTAAAAAATAAGGGTGAGCAAAGTATAAAATTACGTGAGGAAAGACTGACCTTTCATTTAAGCTGAAGATCGTTCGAATCGGTTGAGAATGAGAAGTCCATTCCCACTAACTTCATGGAGTCAATGATTGGACTCGACCTTACTCCGAACAAAAGAAATTTGGGAAGGGAAAATATTCTGGAAGCAGCAATGATGTCACGTGAAAATTTCTTGCGTTTGACAGCGGATTGCATGCGACGAGAAAAAAAAGTTAATAATAATAATAAATTTATTGTCCAAAAACAGTACAAACTGCGTATGATCACGTGGAGGTCAATAAACTAATTTACTCTCCGGAAGCAAGCAAGGGACCATCCCATCAATTCCTATCAAGGGCCGTAAGGCAGAGGCGGATTCAAATATTTCAGCAAAAGTTCCTAGATAAGATAAAAAGTTAGCTGCGAGTTATAATACATATATGTCAATATGTTTGTAATTAAACGCAAATATGTTTGTAAATTTACATGTACAAGTTATTATCGAAATATAGATTATTCTGAGTATAGTGTTTAAAAAATCATAAGAGTTGANATACACATCTAGATGTGTATAAGAGACAGCCCCTAGACAAAGCCTAGAGAACCTGCATAGGAAATCCGCCTCTACCCGAAGGAATAACGGAGAAAAACCCGGGCCAGGATGGGTTTTCCTCTTTTGGTAAATCGATTGATAGGAGACTAAAACTTCGGAATATTTAGTTGAATTGTGAAAGTGGCTTCTCGAAACATCACTGCAACGGGGAGACCGTCTAACATATTTACTTGTCGGTAGGAGGTTAGTTTTCTCATATTTCTCATCTGCGACTAAGTAATGTTCTTGTACGTCTTGTACGCGCGGTATGTCGTGTGAGAAAAGGTAACAAGTTATTTTAAATATAAAATTAATGGAAGAATACTGTCGTTTCGTTGAATGTGGTAGATGCTTTTTTTTTAATTGCCGTCCAATGTAAATGTTCCATTAGATTATGTGAATACGGTGTTGAAAAATCTCCCCACTGATAGATTACAGTTCTATGATAAAAATATGTATTTTCTTCAAAAGCATGAAAGTAATATTATATAGTGCCATTTTCATTCGATGATTAAAGAAACGTACACGTGTTAATACTGTTCCCAAGTGCATAAGAATTTCATTTTAATTGTAATCCAGTATATGTAATAATTTAAATATTCATGAAACTGTTTGGGATGTGGCTGTAAAATCTTAACATTCATCAATTTCTCTTATAATTACTTTAAATTTGAAGAGGCGCGAATTAAATTATGTTTTGAATCGTAATATTTAAAGTTTGATATTTTCGAGTTTCTTAAGTGAACTGAATTTCATAGGTTGGTCGGTAATAAAAGGACATAGCGCATATCTGGATAACAATAGGGAAAATATTTTATTTTCGTCCGCCATGTTTAATAGATGTAAGATTAGTGGAGACTTAAATCATTAATAGATAATATTCAATCAGTTTTTTATACTGAGTGGGTGTTAACTATATTCTTTTCAGATCGTAGTTATTCAGACAATCATAGTTATTTTGTGCTATATGATTGGTTTTGAGTACGGGCTTTTCTACGTTTATAATTGGAGAGTAGTATCACTAGACGAAACTGAATTTCTCAACAATCAGTGACGCGCAAGAATAAACATCAAGACATCGCATTGTGTTGGGAGATAATGGGAACTATTGTTAAAAAAGTAAACAATAGTGTTTTAACGACTATTTCCAAGATCTATTTATAATATGAATTTTAGTTAAATATAAACTGAAGTCAAATACCTCAAACGATTTTTGTCGCTTGGTCTAGTAATGTGTTGCACTGTCCAATTAATCATAGATTTTATTGTAGCGTTGAAGAATTCTTACCTCTGAGGAAAATATCAGTGTAAGCAACCCTTGTCACGATGATTAAAATATATAATTCGAGTATATGAGTTAATGCTGTGTTGTTAAATTCCTTACCAAAATCTAACATCAGTTAGTATATTTATTTCATTTAACAATAATAATATTCCTGCAACTTCATGCACGTGTTGAGTTAAATATTTTCAACAATGACTACAAAGAATGTAGTGTTCATTTTTGAACTGTTAGTTAAGCACTGAATATACAAACATTACATGTCTCGCGTCAATCTGAGATAGGTCAACTGCTGTAGAAAAAAAATGATGGCACTATTCCCATTTTATAACATTGTAAAAGATAATTAACGATATAAATGAATGAGTGACGTACGATTTCTGTGTCTTTGGAATGACTCTAGTAGTCATTGACTTCGAATATTATTGGGTCGATGGAATGCGAATATTCACGAGCTTATTGTAGTGATATGTGAATTCGTTCATTTTGTGTGTTAAATGTTCATCAAGCGTACACAGACAAGGAGAATGGAAGTGAGGTACGACTCCGTATAAAACGTATGATGGTTTGACAGTTTCTTTGTGGTTGAATTGGTTTGCAGACCAAACGATCTTAAAATTGAATATTTTCAATATTTATATTCTTTTTGAGGTCGTTTAATATATTTAATTATTTTAGATTTAAAAAATGGACGTTAATTGTACAATGGAATTTAATGCGTGTTTTTGTTTCTAGGGAGACTACTATCCTATCAATAAACAAATGAAAATATTTTTATATTGACGACCACAACACACGTACATAGTTCTACAGAGCATTTCATCGAAGAAACAAGTCAAACATTTTGAATATATACAGAAGCACTTTCGTTCTTCAATTACATTTGTGTTATTGTGTAGTGAATGCTTTCCGATTCTCCGTCAGTCTTCTGTGAGATTTCGAACAAATCACTCAGGAGTAAGATGGACCAAATCAACAAGAAGCTTCGGCAAATGAGGAGGTTTAAAGTGTTCAAACGCCCTTCGAAACGAGCCAAAACCCCCACAAGGGACCCCAGTGTTAGCTCCCCGAGTGCTTCTCATTTCAAGTGTCCGAATTGTTGCGTGGAGAAATCCGAGGTTGCGACCCAAACGTCTAAACTGACAGAAGTCGATTCCAAGACACAAACGTTGGAAACCGATGTCGTCGATGCTTCCATCCAGGTGAACCTGACCCCAACCAGGATTCCTCGACTGTTAGGATCCAAGTATAGTGGCAGTTCCGACAGCTCGGTTCCTTCACCTCCCATCAACCACGATGCATCTTGTCAGACGAATCGGTCGGACTCTCCCACCGACACGATCCAGAGCGAACTGGCTTCCTCACTCCCTTCCACCACATCGGCCCTTTCGGATGCTCTGCCCAACAAGAAGAGTTCCAGCAAACACAAGTCAGCATCGGGTCTTCACGCGAGTGCTAGGGAGAAGAGTATACGATGCCAAAGAACATTACAGTCCCATCCAGTGTCTCCTCGTATTGGTACTAAATCTAGCATTAAATCGGAGTCTTGTCTGCAAGGCGCCACTAAAAGTGTACTCGATAGTGAAGGCTCTGAGAAGGAAGAAGTGCTTCAAGGGAAGAATAAGGGCCACGCGCGGCGATCTTCCTCATCTTCGGGCATCCCTGTGCATGTCAAGTTACGATCATTGCAGTCGCCCAGAGCTCGTCATCTCGGGTGAGTAATGGCTTCGCATTCCTTGGTCGCAATTGCAATATATTTTTCTTTAGAATCGATACATCAATTGTATGTGTACTTACCTTCACACATTCAGTTTACTGGTAATTCATTACTGTGATACATTATGACGAATAATTCATTTTTAAGAACATGCTCGTAATTAATTTTCATTTCTTTAGTTCCTCTACCATTGATTTTAATGTACTTGATTTTTACATTAGTGCGCACCTTATCTCTAAATGGGAATAATAAATAATAAATTGCCAAAAATGCAGTTGCAAACTGCGTACGCCAACGTGGGGGCAATAAAACTCGCCCTCCGGAAACAAACAAGGGACCATCCCATCAATTCCGATCAAGGGTCCGAGGGAAGTGACAGATTTTATACTTATAATAAAAATTGATAAAATACCAGTCATCCGTTTATTGTTCCAAAATGAATCGTATATATAATGTGCAGTCAAAATCGAGATAAATAATAACAAAAGTATTATGTAACATTCTCGCCTATGGGAAATCTACCACTTCCCGGAGGAAAATGTGAGAAAAGCTCGAGCTAGAGAGGTAATGTAAAACCAAGATTGCCTACAGTTAAAAATAAACTATTATAAATAAAAATAATACAAAAACATGTACGTAAAAAGGAATTTAATCAGTATCTAGAGTACCATAACAATGACGAGACAAAGTATAAGAGACATTAGCGTCACGTACATCATTCGAAATCATATGGAACACAAAATTGAATCTCTCAATAACTTCTTGTATAAAAATCAGTATCAATTAAAATATTTTTCAGTATTACTAATGTGTACTATCTTGATATTTTGTTTACCAGTTATGAATTATAATAAATGCTTAATTCATATTTAAACACAGGCTGGTTATTAATTTTCACTGCGGAACCACTGATGTTAATCGACTCGAGGCGGCGTGTTTATTGTAACAATAAATCGTGAATTTAGTGTTTTTTCAACTCTTATGATTTTTAAACACTATACTCGGAATAATCTATAGTTCGATAATAACTTGTACATGTAAATTTACAAACATATTTGCGTTAAATTACAAACATATTGAAATTATATATGAATTATAACTCGCAGCTAACTTTTTATCTTATCTNTTTTGCTGAAATTTTTGAATCCGCCTCTGCCTTAGGGCCCTTGATCGGAATTGATGGGATGGTCCCTTGCTTGCTTCCGGAGAGTAAATTAGTTTATTGTCCTCCACGTGGTCATACGTAGTTTGTACTGTTTTTTGACAATAAATTTATTATTTATTATTATACATTCATGAACATACACATAATAAAGAAAATCTTACATATATTTTAATAATTGGACTGTGTAAATACTCTTTTTAGGGATATCAATCTGGGGATCATCTCGGTATTAACCTTAAGCAAGTGTGGAAAAGTCAGAAAGAAACTCGGGATGACGGCTGAAGACCAAACGTAGATAATATAGAATAACGTGAATGACACATGATTAATACATAAAATACGAAATATGTTGGATACTAGCTGATCACCCGATGTTGCCCGGATTCTCTCTTATTCGTTAGACCAACGAACCCTCTCACCGGAAGCCTCGCGGGTCGAATTTTTGCTTCCGATGCAAGATACAATTACGGAAGCGCGGTTGCACCATTTCATTAAAACGTTTATAAAATCTAAGCCATTCGTCCAAACTTTACGATTTAAAAATGTATTTTACCTTTGTTAAATGCATAAAACAAAGAACCCATTTTATTTGATGTTGATTAATTTTTTCTTTCTTAAATTCCTCACTTAAATTGAAGTATTTCTACACATCTATTTTTCATCACGTTTATTCGATCATTTAAATCAACGTTAGTAGATAGACATTAGATGCTGTCGTGGACTTTTTTGTAGAACTCTTCTAGACGAACAATATTGCCCCGAATAGTTGTCATCTCTCTCTTACCGTTTAGACAGAGTACGTGATTTTGGCTGATGTGGCCGATTTTTACCCCAATATCATCGACATTTATCCTCAATTTCATTTTTTATTTTCAGACATTAGAGAAATAAAAGTTAGCCTACGTTCATCGTGGACGTCTAATCTATCTCCTTGCTAAGTTTCATCTCGATCGGTTCTGAGGTTTAGTCGTCATGAAGTAACAAACAGATAGACAGACACGCTTTCGTGTTAAGCATTTATATACAAGAATGGATTACTAGCAGAGACTACATAATACAAGTAGGCAAGATTTTTCTTCTTTTTAGGGGGGGGGGGTGCAGAAATGTTAAATGCGCTATTATGGGACACTTCATCGAAGCTGATTGGATTGTATTCTGGAGTTTCCTCCACGAGGCCATGTGCAGTTTGTACCTGATTTTTTGGCAATAAATTATTATTATTATTAACGTACGCAATAACAATACTCTTGGGAATTGTCTGTATTTATTTACTCATTACTGTCACAATGGAAAAATAGCTCCTATAGGAAATGCTCGAACGTGAAATATATCTTTTTGCAGCTAAATGTTCGAATCAGTTAAAAAAAATTCAAATATCACTAAATAATTGAGCCAAATTCTTTCAATATCATGTTATTTAAATTGATGTAATTAGAACAATCATCCTCAACGTTTTATCTCATAGTAGGCAAAACTAGTTTGGGTTTCTTTATTTGTTCAATATTAAAAATTATTCACCTAGTTATTATAAGTAAATTACGAACGTAAAATTATTCTTCACAATTCCTATGAATATGTTTAATGGAAAAGAAAACTAAAATATAATTTTAAAATGAAAATTAATTTAAAAGTAAAGATGTTTAATGAATTAAATTTTTATCTGTAATGAAAATACTTTCGTTTTTTAATGTTTCGTAGTTTGTTAATACCCAAGTAATTCTTCTAGTTGCCATTTGTGTTTACTTTTAAGAAATGGTTATTAAAATGGAAAAAAAATGACTTTGTAATAAAAAATGTGTCGAATCAATCGAAAGTAGGCATGAGGTAATTTCAAAATGATTTACGATTAATAATTTAAGATACATTTGTCTTTTGAATATGTTTTGTTATTCAAGTAGACGTAATTAATTCACACTATAAACGAAGTTTTGATGTAAGGTCAAAATTTTCTTCAATTAATTCACATTATACAGCCAAAGTGAACACAAATTTATTTTCCTCAGGACGAAAATAATTACAATATTTATGGTCATTTCATACACAAAAAGTATAAAATTGTTCACAATAATTTATGTACAATAATGTTAACGTAACATGTACCTAAATGCTCAATCTATTATCTTTAACATTACTCTAGACATTTCTTCATATCTGTTCCTTTTTCTACCACCAACCAGTTACAAGCAAATCTTTCCATTTCCTACATTTCTTAACTTCCAACATGAGTGTTTGGAAACACTACTCAATGTTGCCAACTTCTACTGTATTAAAACCAGTTGCCAGTACCAACCTTATAATATTACCATTATGTTAATGATACGTACTTGCTTATCCATATATTATAAATAAAGAAACATACCATCACAAATAATGTACATAGAAAATTTTAATTTTATATATATATATATAGTGTGAATTATTTGAAGAAATTTTGACCTTCCCTTTAAAAGCCTCCTTAATAAAGTTTAAAGTAGAACTAGCGGAGATAAAATTAAATCAGTAAAATTGGCATAAATAAACAGAAAAACATGAACTTATTGTGATTTTAACTTGAAAAACATATCTCACCAGTCATTTAAATCAAATAATTGCAATTATAATCAATGGTTTAATACATTTTGCCTCTTATGGAGGAAACACTTAATTTCAAAAAAAAAAAAAAA
>NNCF01128097.1:92756-121188 GCA_002313205.1 Laupala kohalensis | reverse complement strand
CACGAACAAATTGATGTATCGAAACTAAACTTGAAATTTGACCTTGAATGCGTTGGGGGAAGAGAAGAAACCTATTTCAGGACTTCCTGTACACACCGCGCTCCACTTCCGGTTTCTTAATATTGAAATTTGAAAAAAAATAAGCATAGAAACATTTTGATTGGTCAGTTCCTGTACGTCACCCCGTTTTCCAGAATTATTACGCTTCATTTGAATCTGCAAATAAGATAATTCCAGAGAGTTCCATTTGGAAGATAGTTGTTCACGCAATCTGTACTTCAATACGATACTTTGGGTTTTAGGATACCATGTATTGTGATGATAAATATGTTGCATCCGATTGATTCTAAGAAATATATCACCTTGTAGAATAATAAATTTTATTTTCAAAAAAGCAGTTCATACTGCGTATGACCACGTGGAGGATAATAAACTAATTTACTCTCCGGAAAAAAGCAAGGGACTATCCCATCAATTCCGATCAAGGGCCCTCAGGCAGAGGCGGATTTAATTTTTTTATTTTTTTATTATTTGTATCTTGAATTTTTTTTATTTTTGCTTCAGTTTTTGTGTGTAGTTCCGTGAGTTATTATTGTTATAAATCGTAATTGGAAAGTTGATTGAGACACATTCCAGATTTTTTGGTTAGATGAACTTCGTAAATCAATCATAGTAAACTATAGTCACTGTATTAAGAAAACCATTCGTTTATCAATGAAGTCTGTTTATGAGTTCAGAGAATTGGTAACCCAGTTAAGGTTACAAGTTTGCTGCACCCCCTGTGGTGTTCAGAAGCAACTCATACTAACACCATCCATCTCACGTACGTTTCCTGTACAAGCCAATGAGGGTACGCTTTTCCTCGTCCGCTTCACATCCATTTCTTGTACAGTAATTGGACGTAAATTGTCTACAAAATGGACAGTGTAAATGGGCTTTAGTAGAGTAGTACGAATTTGATATATGCATTATCTTCTAGTGTAGTTTGTTTTATTGATCAGTAAATAAAAATATCGGGCATTTTTCTCGTTTCTCGACACGTGCTTGGAATATGGGAAGTTGGAGCTACTTTTCGCAATCCGAAGCTCCAAGGACGAATGAGGAGCCAATAGATTACTTCTGCGATGCTCAGGAAACTCATTCCCAGGCAGAGACCCAGGAGACCACCGCAGTTTGCTGCAAAGAATATACAACTTCATCTATTTCATATTAAATAAACAAACGATGTCAGGGGAAATTGAGCGAGAACCGACTGGATGAGACATTATCATGAAGTAATATTACAATAGGAGGGGAAAGTAGGGTGGCACCATCTAGGGGGAGTTCCGTCAACTAAATCGACAACAACGCTGCGAGTGACTGGAATCAAGACTAGTTGGTCGTTAGGTTTACAGGTCTAGCAGTTCTGTCTGCATCTACGTTCTTCATTCATTGCGGGAATAGTTCGCTTCCATAAGTTTTATTATTTCCTTTCCAAATTCGAACAGATCAACCAATTTATAATTTTGGGGGGAAGGCGAAGTAAAGGAACAATAAAAATTGATATTTCTGTTATGTACATACAATTCTAAGAAAAGTGATACATATTACAGTATCTAGACATATTCAGTAACACTAGAAAACAATCCGTAACGTTCTGGAACATACACAAAGATATAGGGGAACTTATGCAATAAGACTGGAATAGATTCTACAACATTAAAAAACATACAGTGACATGAAACATACTAGAAAACGTGAACACAAACATTTCTTACTTGAGCCTGTTTGTTTTACGAAGTGAAATGACAGCAACGTGCTCAATTCGCGCGATCTCCTCTGTTTATCATTATAAATACATCAACGGTCTACTTCATCTCGCTCATTATCGAACTTATTTTGGTGAATTTGATGATATTGATGACAGAACTGGTGACACAACTTCCTGCAACAGTAACCCCCTCTTTCTTGAGAAGAGAAAAGAGAAAACTATGTTTGGACTTAATTTACCGCTGCCTGCGAAAAACGTTTTTTGCTCATCAGCGATTGTATTTACCGGGTCTTTTTCGAATTAATTATTTATCCTTGATTAGCCGAAAAGCTTTCAAGAAAAATAAGAAGGGTAAAAATAAAATTTGAGATGTTTTTTAAGTCAGAAGTAAACCAAATAAAAAGGATAATTTGAAATTTATAGTTATTTAGAATTTGGGCGGTCCATCGTTGTTTTTTTCTTTTTCTGATAATTTGTTTTGTTTTACACATTACAGAAATTACACAATCACAAAATACATAAAATAATAAACACAAAATTATATGAACATAAAAACAAGAAATACACAAAAATAGTTAGTAAATTCTGTTAATGTTGTGACATATTTCTGTAAACTTTAACTCAAGACTATAACTGAATAATTTACAAGAGCTAATTACTTCTTGGAACGGATGTACATTGCAAAATCGTGGTATCTGGTAATAACTGTTGTTATGGTGGATAAGGGGATGCGATTGAAGTACGTCAGTAGGCATTCGTTTAATTGTTAAGATAGTCCGTTCTGCATATTGTCTGTAGCGTAAGAATAAGTCTGGTCGATCAGAGAATAATTTGGTAAAAGTCTGTCTTTCGCTGTCGAGTGAATTAGAGCCATTAGTGGAAAACAATATTTTGTTCTTGTCGAAGTTTTAAATTGCTTATAATACGTTTGTTAGAATTCTTAGTGTACGGTTTTCTGCAATCTGCAGAGATGTGAAGGGGCACATACCTCGCAATCATAACGAGCCACACTACGGATACAAGTGTTATACATCAGGAGTTTTACATTTGTGTTAAGTTTGGGGTTTCTAGAAACAGAAAGAAAACAATTTGTTTTTGTGTTCATTTTTCTTTGCCGAATTTATTAAGTGCTTGGTCCAAAGCAGTCTCGTGTCGGAAGTGAATCCCAAATATTTAACATTATCCGTCCATAGTATTGATGTATTGTCGACGGTCGTTCTTTCGGTGATGTCTTCCATGTGAAAATTATGGTTTCGCATTTTTTTGTGTTTATTGTTATATCATTTTGTTTTGTCCAGTCTATTAAGTTATAAGTCGCCGTTTGTAATATTTATAAAGCATTTTTCAGTCCTTTCAGTTTTACAGTCATTGCTACATCGTCGGTATAAATGTGCTGGGTAGTCATAGGCGTTCATGGAATATCATTGATATAAAATGAGAACAGAATGGGTGACCAAACGCTTCCCTGTGGGACTCCAGCGTTAATATTGTACGTTTGTGATTTCTTTCCTTGAAACCAGACAAAGAATTTTCTATTTAACAAGAAACTACGTAAAATATTATAAAAAGAAGCAGGGAGGACAGAAAAAGTTTTGCGGAGGAGGAGAAGGTCAGAGTTAACTTTATCAAATGCGAAGCTGAAATAAAAAAATATTGCAGGAAGAGAGCATTTGAATTTGAAAGTAGAAGAAATTTCGAGAGCTAGACGTAGAACCTGTGTTGAGGCTCAAACACCTTTTTTGAAGCCACATTGGTGTATATTTATAGTTTTATCATCTAAAAGGAATTTATTTAATTTACTAATATTTTTTTCAAACTGCTTCCCAAGCGCTGAAAGAATGCCGATAGGTCTATGGTTTTTGGTAAATTTTGAGTTTTTGTTTGGTTTCGGAAGAAGATTAATTTTCTCAATTTTCCAAGAAGATGGGGAAGTAGGAAAGAGAAATGCAAGAGTTAAAAACATTAGCAAGATACTTGGGAGAGGTTTTTAGTTGACTGCCGAGGATCCCATCAGGGCCAGCAGCTTTTCGAGTGTTTAAACGACGAAGACAGTTTCTAGTTTCGTCGATAGTTGTTGTCATGTCTATGTCATCGTAAGGGGAAGGGGGAGGATGAGAGGCAGATATTGGGATCGTTGGAGGCTGAAATCTATTGTGAAGCATTTCTACAGATATTTTTGATTTGGACAAAGGATCGTAAGTCAATGTGTTTGTGGTGGGTACAATAAGCCCAGAAAGCTTTGATGAGGGGGAGGAGAATTGTTTGACTAACTTCCACATTCCGTTAGCCGTCAGCACTAGGTCATTCCATTTGGTCTTTTCGTGTGATTGAAGTTTATCTTTGAGTTCCCGTTTCGTCTTTCGATGTCTTGATCTCTCGTCCTATAGAATTGTCGTTGAAGTCGTCGATTATCACGTATCAGTAAATTAATTTCCGGAGGAAGTGTGTTTGTGGGAAACGGGTGAAGTATTTGAAGTAAGCAGATTTTAGATTGTACGTGACGTCCACAATGGTTTTGTCTATTTTCTCTATGGAAGTTAGTTCCTGATCCCTGGGTGTTTTTCGAAGTTTGCGCGAAAGCGTGAGCGGAAGTAAAAGCAATTGGTTTGAAAATTCGTGCGAGAATGAGAGAAGTGGTAACAAGTCGTGTGAAGAAAAAATAGAATAAGAAGATGATCTGAGACAAGTTCAAACAGTGGGTTTGGTGTGGAGGGTGTATGGAAGAAGAGCATAGAACAATATCTAGTATGTCATGGGGAACAGAATTTATCAGATGTGTTAATATTGGAGGAGGCTGTGTTGTTAAGATGGTGAAGTAGAGTTGCCCCTGAAGAATGAAAACAACCCCAGTCGGTCCGTTTAGCATTCAAGTCACCTGCTAATAGTATTTTGTCACCTAGTCTTTCAAGGGTAGTAATGTCTGTCGGGTCGAGAGGTAAAATGGGACGTCTGTTAACCGAAATTATAATGATATTACCGTCATTTGTACCAATTTCAACGATAGTTGCCTCAATGGATTTGAGAGGGGGAGTGGTGAGTCGCATATGTGGGACATCTTTTCGTACTAATATTGCAGTTCCCCCCTTAGGGGCGTTTAGTCGATCATCGCGGTAAATGAAATAGTTTTGAAAAGTAATATTCTTGTTCGGTTTTAACCAAGTCTCTTGTAGTAGGAGGAGGGAAAGTCGATAGTCGGAGTTAAATTGATTTATTACTTGTTTTTGTAAAATCAATCCACCATGGCAGTTATAAGATGCAATTGTTGTAAGTTTAGTCTTGTCCATTTCTGGTGTAAAATTGAGAAAGAATTGGAAGTATATCCATTAACTTTGAAGAAAAAGACCCTGATCGCATAAGTATGTTTACAACAGATTTAAAAGTCTTTATGAAGTTGTCAAATTTCATTTGTCGTAAAAAGTTTATAAGTTTATAGTAGAAATCATCATTTGGGGTGTTCCAGGGATTTGCATTATTTGGAGTATTGTCATTTGAATTTGCGTTCACTGGTTTACTGACTCGAGAAGTCAGAGAGGGGAAATGTATTGAATTGAGTTCCGGTGAAGAGGTGGTATTACCTTCATTGTCCCAAGAGTTGGAGGAGGAGTCATTAGGAGACGTTGCCTTGTCTGCTGGCGCACTCGTCTCAACGTTAGTAACGCAGGGCACTCTGCTCAGGTTTCTACGTGGTTTTGTGAGCAGTTAATAAATTGGGGAATCGTTGGACGTGGGTTGCAATTTTCTAATGTGTGTGGTCCCGCACATACAGGGCAACCGACAGGCCCAGCACAGCCGTTCTTGGAATGGCGCCACATCTGGTACCGATTGCAGTGAGGCACCCTATCTTTGTCCTTCATTTCTTCGATGTTAACTTTATGACATAGTAGATATCTAACCTTACTCTTGAAATCACCTATGTCTTTCTTATTTATGTCCACTGTGTAAAGTGCTAAATGAACGAAGGTGCTGTTCTCTTTACGCAATAATTCAGAAACATGGAATATTTTGAAGCCTAATGTTTCAAGTTCAGACTGAATCAGTTTTGCGTCGAGATTCGGTGAGAGTTCACGTATCAATAAATATCGGCGTTCTGTTGTAGCTCTGTGAAAATAAAACGATGCATCGTTGTCTGCAGGCTTCAATCGTCGAAGACGAGATACAATGTTTCGATGTTCTTCTACTGTACCGGCAGATATGATAAGATGCTGTCTTGTGTTTCTTCCAGTTATTTTCTGCCTAGACACCTTCTGTAGTTCATTTAACAAGCCACTATCATCTAATACATTTTCTACGAATATTAGGGCAATATTTACAATTTTTTTTTTTCATTTGCACCAGTGTGTTCAGGCGGCATTGGCTCATGCGTGGATGTAGAAGGCCCTGGATTTCATGTTGTGTTTAGTGATTCCACATTGTTTACATCTATGTCATTACAGTCTTCTGTTTCAAGGACACTAAATTGGTTTCATGTGGTAATTTTAGATGCGGCTGTATCTATTTTTTTTTCGAAAGAACTTCCTTGGAATACGAAATTCACCACTAACAGAAGGCAAGTTTCGAATGTCTAAGAAACTCCGTTTTTGTGGCAGTGACTGATCACTTTCATCAATATTAGACGTCATGTTAAAAGACTCACTTCCAGATTTTGAGAAGGTAACCCCGTCAATGTTGATGGATTCATTAGAATCCGTTAACTCTGTTTTCTTGAGTCGAGGTTGCGCTTGACGAAGAGCCGGGTGGATTAGCGTATGATTAAATATATTCCATTGTATTTTCCTCAGTGCGCCGTAGTTTCCTTTGAGCTTTTATTTCTTTATGCTTATTAACTATAGTTTTCAGAGTGTGGGTCTGTTTCGTAGATGTTTTCTGACTCACTTTGTTTTAGTGCACGTCCTGCACAATTTCTTGTGTTTACGCGTGACTGGCATAAACGTTCCAATTTACTAAACTCGAGGAATTAAACCGAAAGTCGCGTGCACTTCCAAAATGTTCAGAGGAGACTTCTCCACGGCCGAAACCACAAAAAAGAATTTTTCCAAATTGCAGTTCAAGTGCAAAAAAAACAACAAAAAAAAAACAACGAAAAACTAATATTATAGCACAACTAAATACTGTGGGCAAAAGTCCAATTCAGCAACTGAATTAAATCAGAAAATTTTAGACGAAATAGACCTAAAATGCAGGGATCACTTCAGAACACGTCTGCACAGCACGGTTGCTAAGAGACCACCTTGTCTCTCTCGAAGACATACATCACTAATACAAAAGTAGTTAGAGGAACTCTCCCTAGATGTCACTACGGGTAAAACTACACCAGTGCCTCTCAAGGTGCAGTCGCGCAACTGACCGAGTTTCCCCTCCTGTTCTTATTGTACTTCATGACATTATGACTGGACGTAATTAGCCCGATAGAGTCGGGCTTGGTTTCAAGCCAAGCGCAAAATTGCCCCTCAAGTTTGTGGAGAAGTGGTGGGGAGATGACGTCATTGAGAGTGCTCTATTGTCAAAAAATAGTTGCAAACTGAGTATCACCCAAGGTCTGGAAGCACTCGTATCCGGGGTGAAACCATTAGTCTCCATCTTACCTCCTCACTCCAAATAATTGTTGGAATATATGTATAATTAATATTTTTATGAATTAAAATTTTCGAAATGAAATGTGCTTATAGGGGAAAACGAAAGTCGTACACGCTCATATAAACGACGAATTTTTATTTATAAGTTATATTGCAACTAAGACAAGCGAGTTCATTGCACACTGGTTATGACTGGTTGGATGAGGTAAGATGGCGGCGAGCGCAATTCATCATCACAGCGCCCAGCATTGAGGCTGCCAATCTAGTAGTTCTGTGGTGTCGCCACGTACGGGATAACACACTAATTATTTATTTAATTAGATAACACACTAAGTTACTCTCCGGAAACAAGCAAGGGACCATCCCATCAATTCCGATCAAGGACCCCGTGGGCAGTGGCGGATTTCATTAATTTCATAACAGAAATTATTTAATAAAATATGTACTATTACCCATTTATTATTAAAAAATAATATGCAGTAAAAATTCTAGATTAATAATAAGGAAAGTATTAAATGATATTCCATCGCGCCTGTGGAAAAACCGCACTACTCGGGGTAAGAGAGGAGAAGAACCCGGGTGCAGCCTGTGCTGGGATTACAGCGGTGATGTTCACCACCGAGCCAAGATTGGGTACAGTTAGAAATAAACTGTTATAAATAAAATGGATCAAAAAGAACGTGCGTGAAAAAAGATAATCAGTATCTGATACATTGGCGTGATGAAATAACGTTATATAATCTTATCCATTCTAAGCTTATGTAACTCCCCGGCGAAGATCAATTTAAGAAATAGAAAAGTTTCAAAACTCAATCTTGATGAACAAAAAACTCCGCTTTTTCCATGCAACGAAGAAATTTTAGGCGATAACTAACTTGGGAATTAAATGACTATACTCCCGTGACATTTGGAATTTTTTGCGCGAAAATAACACTAAGCAATACGAATTTTGGGGTTTGCAGGATTTTTGCTGTACAGTAATATTTTGTGATTGCTAATTTCAAATATGGCATTTAAATTTCTGTATCACGCAAAGATTTTGGATAATCTTTAAAACAAAATTAGGAAATTTCTCAACTTGTAGCTATTTTTATAGCTGCGTGGAAGTTTATTTTTTAGAAATTGATTCAAAAATGCTGAATCGAAACGAATATTGTTTTTAAATGAACCAACAAACATCACTGTTAGAATAATATTTCACATAAAGATATAATAATTTTAAACACCGCGTTTTAAGTTTATACGTCATAGAAGTTTGTATGCAGTATTTTATCATTTGTCTCTGGTAGAATCTGTTTGTTTTACTTTTACTGCACGTGAATGTGAGTCAACAATTTCTGACATGTTTCTTTTATATGCGGGAGTTTTGTTGTCGAAAGGGACGGCGTGAACACGTTGGACGACGAGACTCGACAATTACTCTGAAGGCGTCTCACGAAACAAGGAAGTTCATTTAAACGGCGCAAAACGCTGTGCTAATGTTTCACGTTATGAATAATTCATTACCTTGTTTTAAATATTAATATTTCTAATTAATGTTTTTGTAAATATATTTTATTCAGTAGTTTTTTTATCCATATTCAAGGGATATGGTCTCACAAATAGTGCAACAATAAAGAAAAAAATATACTGTATTGTAAAATTACTTTTGCAATTTGAAAATAACCTGATGTGACAGTAAAAGAAATATAATTTTTTGATTCATCACAGTAACATTTGTCTAAATCACTTAATTTTATCAAAATTCGAGACACACAGCTAAATTTTGTAGGCTTGCGAAATCGTTCTTGAATTCATGTGATATCAATCGTAATTCGCTTGCCATGTTAAATTGTCAAAACAATTGTGAATTAAACCAAAGAACTTGAACATGTGGAGGAGGCGGGTGAACAATAAATCGCGAGTATGCATCGTCTACGGTCGAGTGAAAATAGTGACGCACCGACACTCGAACTCGGGAGGTCTGTTTTGACCGCAAGTGCGCTTCCGCTGCACATGCTGCCTTGACTCCCGGCTGCAGGTGGATGTTCTATACGTGTTTCTGCAGTCGAGGCGGGTTGACAACCGTTGCGCACCTGCGGTCAAAACCATTTCCACCCAGACATGGTGTTACAGTAGTCGAAGGCGAACGGGTGGTGTAGTGATTAACACCCCAGCGATCAAAGAAGGAATCCTAGGTTCGATTCCCGGTTCGTCGCCATTTTTGCATGACCGAAAGTTATCATATAGCAGCCTTAGTTACAGCTATGCAAATTCAAAAAGTAGAACAAAGAAAAAAACATCCAGATACAAAAAAATGTATAGACAAAAACATTTCAATATATTACCAAATGATCTAAAAAAATTAGATAGCACAGAAAGATCCACAAAACAAAGTAAAAAAATGTCTAAAAGGTCAAATAGTGTGCTGATCATATTTTCTGAAAATTACCTGACCGTAAATATTACGAGCACTAGTCAGTTATTTGGTATGTAAGTTTTAAGTATAAGTAAGTAGTATATGAGACATAAGTGCCCGAGTCCTGTGCACAGGTAACTTTGTTTACCTCTGCAGGAATTAAAATTGACAATTGTATTGTTGTTTGTAATACTCTGGTTAATAAAGTTAAAGGTGTTATACACAAACATCATAAAATTTCCCCATGTATTACAAACAAAGGGATATAATATACATATAACAAAATAGAGATAAATAAGAGTATGTTCAGATGTTGAAAAAGAGAATTGACAAAATAGATAAACATTCACAAATCGATTGTCAGAGAAGTAATAAAAATAAATGATGAGAGAGTACACGATTAAACGATTTTCCACAACAAAAGTAATTTGGTTTAAAGTTTGAATGCTCTTTTCCCATTCATTACAATTCCATACCGAATTAATGTGTAATCCTATAAAGAATTGTTCCACAAATCTCTCCTTGATTCTTTTCATCTCGAAATAACATTCTTTCTGACGATCAATGTGTTTTTTTTAAGAATTCCTCCTCCATTATCTCAGCTATGTTATCTTTCTTTAATGTACTCCGTTGTCTTGACGACGGGGATAATAAACAGCATTCAACTTCTTTTTCAGAGATTGTCGATGCAACCGATCACACGTCACATATCGAAATTGCATCGCTATAGCATAGGTGTGCTAGAGTTCCTTATGAGACAGGCCACAATTCGAATAAAATTCCTAGGAGTATAGAGGAGATTCTGAAACTTCGGCGGATCTTCTAAGCGCGCATCGTTATGTAGTAGACACATACCGTGACAAAAATGGCCGCCCTTTGATTTTGTTTACTTTGGTTGCTCTCGAGAAAGAAACATTGATAAAACCGTGTTTCTAAAGTTCTCTCAAAACAATATAAATTAGACACTACAACCAACATGACATGGAGAAGATCCTTGGGAATAAATTTAAACAATATTCCTTGCCCGTATGGACTCTTTCAGTCTGAGACCGAACACTTATATTCTCCCTTATGTTCTAGAGTCATTTTCACGGGACTAATAAAGATACACATCAAGGACTCTAATATGTTGAAGGTACGACAACTCGAACCTCAGGGGTCCAACGACTGCGATGTTGATAGTGAAAGGGTCATTTCTGGTGTGATCCTCTATATTTTGGTCGTCTTCCAGTGTTCATGCTCAAAGTCACTAGACGAACTTATTACTGTCTTTTATTAGAGATTTGAAAGGAAAAGAAATATTAAGAATATTATATCAAAACATATAACGACATCCAAGTCTTAAAAATATCGTAAAGGTGTTATGTACGTGTAATTCTGTTGTAGACAGAAATTGATGTATTTTCCTATCTGCGGTGCGTTTGCTGTCCTCCTACGTATTTTATCATTATCATATCTTTCATTTCAGTTTATAAAAAAGTGTATTCTACGTCCGTTTACTCCATTTACACTGCTAAATATTATTCTAGCTTCTTGAAACGGTAAACTAAAGTGTAAATGTAGCAGACATAATTTTTTTTTACTGCGTCTACACCAAACTTTCAAGCGAAATACCGCTAATGCGGTTGGAATGCATACTAATTGTAATTTACGTACAGAAAATTAAGGCAAAATTTTTGGAGCAGTTTTTGAGAAACATTGAAAAGAGTACTTTTATCTTTATGTTAAGTACCCTTTGTTTAAAGTTTAAAAAAATCAGAGCACGTGCATCGACAACAAGTAAATTCTACCTTGGATACGAAATGCGAATTAAATTGGTTCATCCATTTACTCAGAATTGTTGTGCACAGACGGACGGACGGACGGACGTTATGCCAAAAACCAGAATCAGAGATCACCAAAACGGATATTTCCGTCCAAATCTCGCTTTCGAATTTTTTTCACGATTACAAAACTACGTATATGAGAAAGTAAAACACAGCATTCACGTTTCACTGCAATGTGGGGGTGTTTCAACCCCTACCCAATCCTTGTCGCTTCTCTCCCTTATAAAGAAGTCTAAGGTGTCCTCGTGCTTATTTAATCCCATTTGTCTATAGGGGCAAAGTGTTTATTGTAACAATAAATCGTGAATTTAGTGGGGTTTTTTCAACTCTTATGATTTTTAAACACTATACTCAGAATAATCTATAGTTCGATAATAACTTGTACATGTAAATTTACAAACATATTTGCGTTAAACTCCAAGCATATTGACATTATATATGTACTATAACTCGCAACTAACTTTTTATCTTATTTAGGAACTTTTGCTGAAATTTTTGAATCCGCCTCTGCCTTAGGGCCCTTGATCGGAATTGATGGGATGGTCCCTTGCTTGCTTCCGGAGAGTAAATTAGTTTATTGTCCTCCACGTGGTCATACGCAGTCTGTACTGTTTTTTGACAATAAATTTATTATTATTATTGGAGTCTCGTGCACGCAAAATATTTACAATTGCCGCGCGAAACTGGGTTGAGTACTTGAATGCCGTTTGGACGTCAGTCAGGCAAGTAGACCCTGCGCAGAAAATTGCGCACAGTTCTGGATGACCAAATATATTTCGCTGAAAACATTTTTGAATTGAGCTCTCTGAATAAAAGCTTGCGTCATAAGGATAAATGGACTACTAAATAGTTTCTGCATACAACTCTGTTCAAATATACAATGTACTTTGGTACGAAAATATTGGGAAGATATTTGTTTTCAATTTTACGGAGATCATTAATTTAGCTTTAATGTAACTTAAATAGTGAGGGAAAACGGCCTGAGTATTTCGAAGTTTAATTTTGACTCAAATTAATAAAATAAAAAGCGCTCGTCACAATTGTGTAAAAACAAGTTGGATAATAAAGACAGATAAGTACTAACACTATGTTTCGTTTCATGAGATGGTGTTACAGTTGTGGAAGGCGAACGGGTGGTGTAGTGGTTAACACCCCAGCGATCAAAGCAGGGATTGCAGGCTCGATTCTCAGCTCGTCGCAAATTTCATCAGACCATGAATTATCACTTATCTTCTCCGCGTGTAGGGTCATTGTTTTTTAATGATTCATAACAAAATTATTATTATTAGAAGAAATGATACAAATATTTGCGGGGGGTGGGAGGGAATGCCAAGAATACGCGGGGATCGTTCGCAGAACCGGATAATACAACAAACATGAAAAGCATCGGTTGATTTACTAGCAGTGTCTTAACCGCTGGTGGCACGAGGCAACGTCTCGATTTACGACCTCGATTTGTCCGGAGCGCTTTGAGAGACTCTTTTGGTATTAGAGAAACATTTCCGTCAGCGCGGGTACGAAATATGTATCCATATTCATGCAAAGTATTAGCAAAATCTGTGACCCGCTGGGAGTATGCTACGTTCTCCCGTATGAGACGGGAGCGGGAAGGACGTGCTACCGCAACGAGGGATGGCTGGCGTCGTGATTATTATCTCACCTGTCACCTCACAGAGCACGATTTCCATTCAGGCAGAAAGCTCTGGAGCTTCCACCGACCTCGAAATGCATAACGACATGGATTTTCAACTATAGTCTTTCCGCTGAGGCGTGAAACCCGGAGGATTAAAGGGGCTTCATCGAACTCATTTCACCCTCCCGACACACTCTCACCGGGTCGGCGAGTAGTTTATCTTGGCCCAAAATGTTTCAATGTGTTGTGCAAAAACATTAATTATAATTAAATAATGGTGTTGTATTCGGTTTTTAACTTAAATTAAAAACAAAGTATAGTCAATCCAAAAATATGTATTTATTTGCCAAAGCGGCTTTCCACTGCTTATGCTGTCATCTTCAGTGGCCTACAATCAAGATACAGGAATATATTTAGCTATTGGTAAAAATGATCTTAATAATAATAATAATAATAATAATCAATCGACTTCATCTCCCAAAAAACATTTCTAACTTTACAAAAAGCAGCCATCCTTAACACCTGTAGAATANCAGCCTGTAGAATAGTCAGAAGATTTTTAAATTATGATATGCTTGAGATGATGCTTGGTGGGCCCCGCACCTCACCTGAATCCATCTACAAGTTGTGAAAATAGTTCATGAAAATAAACGGTTGTAATAATAGTAATAATTAGAAAAATATATATTAAAATAGAGTACTTTAGTTAATATTGTAGTTAATAATAATCAGAGAAATTTTTTATACTAATAGGTTTCAAATATTTTAGGGATTATATAAATAGTTGGATGATAAATATTTGTTAAAGAATTATTAATTGAAAAATTGAAATTAGTTAATATTTTGACTAATAAGAAAAAAGTTTTGTAAACCGAGCGTCTTTCTTTTCCTGCCCTGGAGGCGGTTCATCATCCGACAGAAACCGTACCGCCCACCCACTCACACCCTTTATTTTGGATAATTAGGATGGATAGTTTGGATAATTAGTTACTATTGTTAATAATATGCTCTTATCAGTTGATAAGTCTCTGTGTTCAGTGACAATTCCATCGTAGCAGATGAGAGTGCGTTGCAGTGGCCGCTCAGTTCATTTATAGTTTTGAGAAGGAAGACTGAATGGACTGATAATTCTTCTTCTTCATTCTCAATATAAACACCGTTGTTCGCTATAAGTCCTGCGATTCAACCTTCATTTAAAAGAATCTTCTATTGAAGGAATAAACTATTATTATTATTAAGTGACCAACAATAATTCACTTACTAGGCACTGTCCCACATAAACAAATCTTTTTTTATTTCAAATTTAAATTAAAATTTTAAAAAAAATTCGTTTCTGCATAAAGTTTTCAGGAAAATTAGTCCTAATGTGGGTGGAAAGATCGCATCGCTTGCGTGGGGTGTGACATGGGGTCTACGGAATCAGACCAAAGGGATGTTGTGTACGCGTCTGAAATCGTAGGGGCAGCACACCTGCGAAAGGTGTCAGTTAAAAATAAATTATTTATTTTTGGATAATGTATTTTATATTATAAGACTTAGATTTTTAAATTTAAGAATTTCGTATCTTGGTTTTGATTAAATTCACTGTATTGTTGGAAGACAGGGTAATGTATTGTGTTAAAATATTGAATATATTAATATTCCATTCAATGTGCAAATATTATAAAGACGATCCTACTGACTTTACACGACACAACACTGATATATTTCATGATCATTTGACGGTTAAAATCACATATTCACTATGGTTCTGGACAACAATTTTTCGATGCCGAAACTGTAGCCTCGAAACGTTGCCCAGAACCATAATGAATGTATGATTTTATCCATCAAGTGTGAAGCTTTCTCGAAGCTTCTTAATAAACTGACCCGAGTTCTCGAAGTTTCTTAACATCTCTTATGTGTTAATGCATGAGGGAGTTTCATCATATACGTAGTAAGGTACGTGTTTCGCCGTATATGTAGTAAGGTAAGTCTACAAAGTGATTATGAAGTACCGTAAAACGGGACTAAATTGACATTACGGGAAGCTTTGACAGAGTGCCAAAATACGGCATACATGCGAGTGGGGGGAATAGTTCGAATAGCTTTGGGAACAACGGTGTCAACGACCTCTCCGAACGTGTGTGTGTTATCTCGACAGTGTGTGTTATCTCGGATGTTGAGACTGTCCCAGCTACAGAGCACGACCCGACCTACGAACCAATCCCCTCAACTTGTTCTGCACCGTCTGCGAAAGACCAGACATCTTCCTTTGAGTGCTCTGTCAGAGTCAGAGGAAGACGAAAAGGACACCAACCTCTGTTACATCTGTATGTGTGACTTCCGGCTCTACCGCCACGTCGCAGACTGGATATGCTGCATTACCTGCAAAAATTGGTTCTGCGGCGTCGTGTGTAACAATCAAGGGCCTCCTCTCGACCTCTGCCTTTGAGGATACAGATTAATAAGTAATTTTCTTCTTCTTTCGTTTCTCGAATTTATCGTTCTAGTTTATCATAATTTAATTACTGACGTTGATCGTTAATGTAGCCAACGTTCATCTACTTCCAAAGGAAAATTATAAGACTGATTATCTGCTTATAATTGTGTCTCAAGTATGTGATACCATAATGTAAGATGTTTCCTTAGTAAATATTAAAATTGATCAAAAAATCGTTTTATTTTCATTAAATCCATGTGTAATGCACAAAACACTATAAATTGTTTTATCAAAATTATCTCAAAGTAGCCTTAACGTCGTAAGTTGCATTTTAATGCCTTGTCAAATAATAATAATAATATATATAATTGTGGGGGGATTGATTTTGTTATACATTTGTTGACCAAACGACACATTGTTCTATTGGAGCAAAAAAAGTTAAATTTTGGACGTTAAAAAAGTTGCCAACTAAAAACTACCAAAACAAAGTAGTTTACGATTTACGGTAAGTCAGTGTCGTATGTTATAATGATTGTCATTAATATATTTGCACAATGAATGAAATATCAATAGATTAAATAGTCAATCAGAGGGTGAGTGACGTAAAATTTAAATATTAAATGTGTGTTCCTAGGGAAAAACGAAAAGAATAAAAATCGTCAAATATATTTCTGAAACAGCAATGGACACTCAAATTTTGTTCAATTATTTTCAAAACTTAACAGTTCTTTAAAATACATGATAAGGAAAAAATGCATAATCTCACCGATCAATGTTAGGGTTTTGTATCGCTCCATGCGAAGCATAGGAATGTATCTGTCTTCTTTGAAGTAGATCTTCACTCTCACGTAGTGCACATTTCCTTCGCTAAAACAAGAATTCGGTGAAGTTATCAATATGATACAGAGTTTTTAAACAGAATTTTCGTGAATATTATTGCTTACGTGGAGTTGTGAATTTCTTGATACGAACTCTTGTCGAAATCAGACAGACTTATTCGACCATCTTGGAAATGTAAGTATGTACATAAAGGTAAACAATTACAAGCTTTCAGAGTGATACTTGCATCATGCACATCAAAATGGCCGCCCTCTGCATTAGCTTCAATAGCTTCCTGGTATCCTGCAAATAGGACAAATCTTATTTATTGAATGATTGTTCCGAACTTACCAAAGAGAGTAAAGTGTTTCCGCAACTGTCTACTTGCTTCGTTGAAATAGGAATATACATGAAGTGTAGTGACGTGTACATGATTGCTCTCAGCAACTGTGTTTTGGTTTTATCTTTTATAGTTATTAATTTCTTTTATTTATGTTATTTCAATTACTTTTGCGCTAAGAGTATAAGAGGAGTAATGACATATGTGTGTATATTGAGCGTGTTTCTACGTATGAGTGTGTTTCTGTAACTGTCTGTAAGCGAAAATGTGTTTGTGTATGTATGTGAATATACACACATTATGAGCCTCATGTAGATAATTAATTTCTTAGATATAATTTCTTTCTCGTTGTAACAATGTGTAATAATTTTCCAAGCATTGTTACATTCCGTTTGTGTGTGTATTTTATAGATATTGATGATTTGATTTTTAACTTCGTATTATTTTATTATGTATGTGTCCTTTTCTATCTGCCACCGAACATTGCTCACCAGCGGACTAATAAATTATTATTATTAATAGTTCGTGTGTACGGACTTTCTAACTTACTTGCCACTCCTTCCGTGCACGTTAACTTCTCTGTTCCACAAATTTTTGTATCCAGATCTCCTGTAGAGTAATGACAAGCGTTAGAATCGAATTATGAAATTTGAAAAGTGGGAGGAACAGTGTAATTTATGTCAAAACTATATCTGCTTCTACATCAATACAAATAGCCAAGCACATGGTAACGAAATTTTGGAACGTTTTAATACTCGCAAGCTGTACTGAAAATGTTCTTACCTTGTAGCACTTGTACCCGATGACTATAAAAAATTTATATCCGGTTCTCTAAACAACAGTAAAAATAGAAGAAAAAAATCCTGAGTTTGCTCGATAAAAAATCATCGCGTTTGGAATAACAACGATGCATTGTTATCAATTCCTTTATCAATTTAATCCCGCGATCGTCGCATTCCCTTTTGTTTTTGCTATTTCGTATATGTCAAGGTTATGTAGAAAAAAATATAGAATGTCATTATTGAATTTAATTTCCAGTACTTCCAGACGCAGTGCACACCCATAAAATAGCAATTCTTTTAGCACGATTTTCCGTTTTATAATTACTAGAGATAGAATTTTCTAGCACATCGCGGATCACCAGTTGGCGATTAGTGGTTACGTTTTCTCTAATTCATAATTCCAGAAGCGTTTTTTTCTGATCTGGCTACACATTCGTCCATGAACGTCAACAGTGCGCGTAAATTATCTTGTAATTCAGTAAAGTCACTATATAAGCAAATTTGTTGGAATCTAATTCTAGCAATAAGTCTAAAAATATAACAGATATTTGAGCTTAAAATTATATTTATTGTAGTTTTTATTACTAAAAATATAACCTATTTTTGAAGCTGAGCATCCCGCCTGCATTGAGTGGAACGAAGTATCATTGTTGGTACAATATGTGGCACGTAATCTAAAGCGCATATAGCTATGTATTATTTATATCTATTCTAATTACAATTATGCTGCAAAGGTTGTTTCAGTGTTTCTGAACAAGATTCATAGGTTGAACATGTGTTGCACGAATTTCCATTTCAACAAAAAGTAGCATTAACGGCTTCTCCACTTTTTTAAATGATTGAATTTCGATTGAACAAATTTAAATATGAACGGAGACGATACAAGTTACACGACATTTTCATTTGGCTTCTTTTGCTTGTGTTCGCTTCTGTTGCGGGGCTTTGGAAATGTATGGGCAGCCTCTTTTGCCGCCGGTCCACATCGAAGCAGTTGGAGAGAGATAGTTGAATAATATTTGTCGATGACTCTATGGCAAGGCTTGACATGTGTGTGGCCCTAGCTTTACTAGCCTCCTCAAACATGACTTTGAGTATAAGAAAATAACACAGACACACACACATACATAATGGAACTCACAAGGTGGAATCAACTACCCCTATGTATTTTGGGGTGCTGAAAACGATTATGACTATTAACAATTTGTTTAATTGTCCAATTTTCCCTTATCACCCCCCAACAGCCCCGAGGGGGGTTTGAGATTTCGTTTTTCATGAAAATTTAAAATATATGTATATTCTCAGGTATTTTGGAGAACCGAATATAACGATAAAAAGTGATTTGAACTACACAACCACCCCCTTGCAACCCCCAATGGGTGTTGAAATTTCACTTCTTCTGAAAATGTAAAATGTGTGTATATTTTCGGATACTTTTTTTGCGCTGAAGCTGCACATGACGATAGAGAATGATTCCGATTACCCGCAAGCACCCCTTACGATCCTCAGAGGATGGGAATTGTACTTAATACTCTTTATGAACATTGAAAATGTGTACATATTATGAAATCAGTTTATATCGTTATAAACGGTTTCAGCGCACCAAAATACCTGAGAATATACATATATTTTAAATTTTCATCCCCCCCCCCGGGTGCTGTAGGGGAGAGCTCAGGGAAAATTGGACAATTAAACAAATTATTAATAGTCATAATCGGTTTTAAAGCCTTAAAATACTTGGGGATATTATTGTCTACCTTCTGAGTTTCGATTTTTGTGTGTGCGCTTGTGTGTGCAATGTGGTGTTGTGATGAAGAGAAGATACTCACGAGGCATGTGGAACGCCACGCATCCGCAATTGGCGAGTGTGGCGTTGGCCAAACATTCGATGTCACAGTTCTGCTGCGTGTATTGCTTGAAGAATCGCAAACGCCGTTCCGCGTTTTGGTAGCAATGTCTGTGCGCTACAGTATAATGTGCGAGGACGTCAGGGTCTGTGTTGAGCTCTTGGGGCACGATGCCCACTTGCGCCTCGATGTCCAGAGGAATCACGACGGATTGGAGGCGCGGACGAGGCATTTCAGCAGGGCTGTGAATCACCAGCTGCGAAAGAGAAAGAGAAAAACCCTTTCCTTGGACAACCCTTTCCGCAGACGACAGTGGACTTGTGAAAGGGTAGACTCAGTGAAATGATTGTGCATATAACTTGGCTCGCAATGCATAACAACAGGGAGTTGGAATTTCAACTATAGTCTCTCGCCTCAGGCGTGAAACCCAGATAATTAAAGTGCTTCACCGAACTCTACTCACCCTCCCGACCCACTCGCCGGGTCGGTAGAAGGAGTCTGTTTGTCTTTGCCCAAAATGTTTTAACGTGTTGCGTAATAACATTAAATCGAGTCCAAATTTAAAAGGATTTACAAGGAAAATTAAACATTGCAACAACTTATACTTTCTTGTTAGAATTTTAAGATAGATTGGATAATTAGGTACTATTACTAATGCTGTGTTAATAACTTGTATATACTGAAGTATTTATAAAATTGGGGCTTCAGGGCTCGCCAACGACAAGGTCATTAGACCTATCGCGTTGTTGCTCGTTCAAGAGTTCGCGAGGGAGTCGCTGGATGATGGCCGACGGGCACACAACGTACCCCCTAATCCAACTCTCCTTCACACCTTGGGGCCTTGTGGATGCTCGGATTTGATACCGACTCTCCTTAAAAAGATCATTCCTTACTCTACGCTTGATGGTCGTCCGCCTAATACAGATGGTGCGGAGAAAGCTACAGCCCTCGCTGCATACCTACCACGGTTGCTGCCGCTGCTTATGTTCACTGATTTATATTTAGAAACAGAATTAAAATAATTGCCATGACTGGGTGGTTCGAGCTCTTGAGACTCCTTCTCTCGGTGTCAACGCTAGAGCTTTAACTTAGTTTAGATTCAATCGTGAGGGTGTTCCCCAAAGCTCTTCACGACACTTGTCTTGGAGATTGGTCCAGACGTCGCACACCTCGCTCGTAAACGAAACTCATCTTGACCCCCATCCTTCTCTACAGAATTATCCCGAATTCACGGTTCAAACTTTAAGGGTCTGGTACAGGATAATGTAACAATTACTTATTGTTTAGAAGTGTATGGGCGCAACTAACTCGTTGAGGTGCAAACACAGGATGTAAGCGATGCCGTTGCTCGATCATGAATCCTTAGCAGCTGCTGCACGTCATATGAGTGAAATACCTGGCGATACGTGTGCGGAAAATACATCAATCGTACCAATCGTGCCAATCGTACCACATCACACAATATAAAACACACATTTCAAGAACGTATTTAAATCCAAGTTGTTAAGTCAGTATTGTGTGTTTTATACTGTCTCTAATCATTATGTATATGGTCATCTAACTCATTTTGATAAGGACCGATACGTCGATGAGTTAAACATATGCGACTGGTCGTTCGCGTAAAATAAATTACATTTACTACGATAAAGCTTAAGTTCGCGTAAAATTGAGCTTGATCACTGTCACTATTAGTTAATGAAATTTACAAATTTCCTCCATTGTAGCAGAGCTTAATGTAGTGATTCTTTCCTCACTATGTTTTATGATATTGATAAGACTTGACAGTTGTCCTATTCTCATACCACGAATTTCACATTATGAACCTTTTTCCCTTAAGATAGCGAGTTTTTCCCTTAAGATAGCGAGATCATACATTTCAATCCAATCTATTGTCCATTCTTCAACTGCGTGTGAGTGTGAAATGTTCATACTGGTGCCGTAGATGGTTCATAAAATTACCTTGTTTGATAAAATTACTTTCAAAATACCTGACAAGAATTTCAAAACTATTTTCCTGCATGCTTGTATTGTCTTTTTATTCATTTAAATTTGGTTGTATATGTACTCAACTTTGGCACGGTTGTGTACATTAATTCTGTAGCCCTATCCTGGCCCGGGTTTTTGTCCGGTTTTCCTTCGGATAGAGGCGGATTTTTGATAAAGACTCGCTAGGTACTTGCATAAGGTGGCATCTATTGAATAATTATCAGCGAATTTAGTGTTATTTAGTAGTTACGAATTATCAACAATACTTTCCGTATGATTTATAGTTTGATAATATACGTACTTCTGATATAACGTTTTTGTGTTTTGTAATTACAAATTTGTTGGTATTCTGTTAATATTATAACACGTACCGAAAAATGTAAATTCTTATCTAAGAACAGTGTTGAAATGTTACACCCGCCTTTGTTCTGATTGATGGGATGGTCCCTTGCTTACTTCCAGAGAGAAAATTAGTTTATTTTCCTCCACGTGGTCATACGCAGTTTGTAACTGCTTTTTTGACAATGAAGTTTTTATTACCTTAAATCCCCGCACAGCCCTTGAGCACCAATCGTCGATGTCTTCCGCATTAAGGGAAAGGGACAAGACGAAGCCCTCTATGATGCCGGAGTTCAATGCCCTGTAGGGATACGAGTCTTGGTCCCGTGTGGAAGAATACCCTCCTTCTGGACTCCATTGAACATTCACCGGTGTTTGGTGTCTCAAATAATCCCTGGACCCATGAAACCTGAAAAATAAAACTGTAAGAAGAGGTATTAAGGGAATCCATACTAACTTATAAATGATCACGACTAAACAACTCAAGTGATGAAATAGACCAAGATGAACATAGGTTAGTTTATATTTTTTAAATGAGCGATACGTTAGATAGAAATGGTTTATGACAATAAATGTTGATAAAATCGGGGGTAAAAGAGAGTTATATTTGCTAAGGTTGCCTAAACAGTTCGACATACGTGACAACTATTAACAACAATATTGTTTGCCTCAAAGAGTTCCACAAAATAGTCCGCGACGGTTTATGTCTATCTACTATTAACCTAAATTATCGATAAAACGTTATTAAAAATAGAAGTTTTAAGATACTACAATTTAAGAGAGCAATTCAAGAAGAAAAAAATCAATCAATATCGAATTTAATATATTATTTTTGTGCATTTAACATTGATATAATGCAGTAAATGCACAGAAATGTTGAATTTAAAGGAAATTTCGGAAACAATTTTGTTTTTGAAAATAACTAGTTTTGTCAACAGAAAACGAAAAAAAATCTGCAAGAAGACACGAACTCGAAGCAGCCAGCAGCAGCCTCCTGGTAACTAACACAACTTATTGTTTGAAGGAGAATTAATCTGATTGGAGCTTCTAAAAATACAATTTCATTGTCGTGAAGTTTTTTAGAGCTATTTCAATAAAGAGTTGAATTTAATAAGCAAATTCCCACCATTCAATAATGCGAATTTTTAGAAATTGTTTCAATACGGGAAAATGACCAAAAAACGAATTTGATAAGATACAATACGTATTTTAGTCGATTTCTGGTTCTCAGTCGAATTTGACTTGACAAATGAATTCGTCGTCAAAGTTCGTCTTTTGTCTGTAGAAATAATTCGGTGATATTCGGCGCCGCCTACTGATGGAATTTTGAACTGCTTCCCTCTGCCTTAGTGAGGAAGTGACCTTAGACCGGTCACTGGCACATTCTGGTGTGATAATTTGGAGTTGTTTCGTTGCGACGGCGACAAGCCGTGTCTATGCAAGGCGGCTCCTCACCGCACACAGAATCATATATCTTTTAATCGGCAATCTCAATTTTGCAGAACTGCGCAGCCGCGTAGACACACCTGTAACCAAGAGTTGACTGCTCGCCCCAGGTGTTCATTAATCCGTTACCTGGACGATCATTTCAATCGTTTATTTTGGTTTTTTTCGAAACAAGTTTTATTTTAGCACTTCTACAATTCTTTACTTTTACTAATCCATAGGTATATATGTGCGTTTTTGGATTTAGACAAGTATAATATACATGTATGAATACATTTCAACCAATATTTGAACATATATATTAGTAGTTCATGCATACAGTTAACGCTTCAAAAATGCAGGTTTTTTTAAATGTGTTTGTGTGTGTGTGTGCATATATACATGCATGCATGGTAGTACATACAAAAACACTTACATACCCATATTTAATGCTTTTTACTCCACAAAAATCGGTCTAAATAAAAATTTCCTATTTCTCCTATTATCATAAAATAGCCCTGAACGAAGAATTGCGAAAAAGGTCTGAAATTTGAGTGCTCATATCTCAGTTTCTGTGTTTGTATTGTAATGATTAATTAATTCATTACGTTTAATTAAAAGTTATTAAGAAAAATATTAAAAAGGAAAGAATAATAAACCATATCGTACCCGAGGAGGTTGGGTTTTGAAGGGATGCGGATGAAGGACAAAAAGAGAAAGTGGAGTGGGAAGACTGCGTCATCGGACTGCAGTCCCCAAAGGTTCTTTTTGAATAGTATCAACCGAGGGTCGGGACATCTTACTCAATATCTCCCGTGGAGCAAACGTTAATGAAAGGAAAATTGAATAGATGAGGGAAAAATTAACCAGATACATTATTGCGTATCACAAAAGCATATTGCGCTTCACAAAAGCAAGTGGAAGGATACTATAGAAATTTGTGGGGATGACTAGGGTTATTTTCGAGAAAAACTCACAAGCAAAGTTCTAGAAAGTAAAGAGCGTGGACGAAGGAGTTCATTAGGAGAAATGTTGATTGACATACGGCATGGCAGTGGACGAGTGGTTCTCGCTGTCGAAAAAGGATGTACAATGTAAATGATTGACGATAGACAGTACTAACCAGGGGGCAGGAAAACGTTCGCGGAGAAGGAAGGTCAAAATTAGTTTTAGGAGAATAAAGAAGTGTCAAATGACGAGAGGACAAGGGCGTTGTAGTTGATTAGCACAAAGAGAGAGAAGGCAGCTGTCCTCTGTTAAATGTAACCCGTGAAGAGATAGGAGCAACGAGATCGTGCAGTATATTCATGGAAAAATACTGCGTAGTGTTGAAAATCGAGCGTTACTATTTGCTGAGAATGAACAATCGTCATCAGGAATAAGCCAACCAAAATTACTCTACGTGAAGTTGACAAAAAACCAACGATTGGATAAAATAAAACGTGACGTCCAGAAGGGCGTGGACTTTCTTATCAAGTTTTCGGAAATCTGCTAGGGAGATGACTATTTAACGGGGAGAGCGCAAGGGGCGCTCGAGATCACATTGAGCAAATTTTACGAATCACATTTATCACATCTTTAGAATCACATCTTTAGAATCACATCATTAGAATCATTAGAGGAATATTTATCAGATGTTGAGTTATGAATCTTCATCACGTTTTATCTAGCATCTTTATCACAGCATCTTAGACAATCGAAACATTGATCTCATCATCATTCAGACTTTAAGCTTCGAAGTCGTTTCATCATTACAGAGGAAAATGATGAACTCGATTTTCTTAACTAATGATTCAGTGATCATTATTTAAATGATTCGTTTCGATCGCCGTCCGATTTCAACAGAAGTTCTCGCTTCGAGTGGCTTCACTTCACGCTTCAACTTGAAATGGTTTTCCGAGAGACTACGCCGAGGGTCGACTTGGTCTTGGTATCTACGCAGGCGGCCGACATTAACGAGACAGAGAGGCGAAGGGCCTAGAGGTATCTGCGTCATTGATCTCTGAGGGATTCGGCATGTCCATGTTGTTTTGATGACTGGTCAGAAGACAGCTAGCTCGAAGGTCAGAAGAAAAGGTAATTAACATGACTGACTGCGCCCAGCATCTTTGTTAAAGCGGCAAGTGGTAAGTAAACTAATTCGAGCGTGTGCTACGATGACAAGAACTTTTGTAACACTTGTTGAAGTGTACTGAAGTTACACACATTAGAGACAAACAAGTATTGTGATTATTTAATATTTGTAAAGTAATATTGTTTAAAGTGAAATCTTGTTGGGACTGATTAACCAACAGTATATCGTAGAACTAAGTGTATATGGGTAGTAAACGTGTGATTTTGGGGGTACATGTGGGGAAACATTGTGCATGAGTCGAGAAGACAATTATGTAAATGTTATTTTGTAATTAGCCAATTAAATCAGTTTGTTCAAAGCTGTGTTCTTCTTGGTGTAAGAAAAATTTGTGTATTTAACGATATTAAGTCGGCGGAACCCCGACTCTGAAAAATTTATCCAAATCTTTCAGGAGGTGCTTTCCTGATGAGTTGATGAGTACGCCAGATAAGTTCTGATTACCTAGACACCCTCAATTTACTTTTGTTATAATTGACTTGCCCAACGTGGGCCTTAGATTACTTAGATTATTCAGCTTACCTCAGCACCCACAATCTTGTTTTGTTACAGTATATACTTGATATACTATATTTGGATATCGTAGAGGTGATACTAGTATTCATTTTTAAGAATAAATGAAAGAAATGTTATAAGATTTGAAAGGATGTCAAAATTCAAGTATCACATTGTTAATAAAGGGAAAGTGTGTCTGGTTAAAATCACTGAGGCGATGTGGGAAAAAGTCGGAGCCTTGAGAATCTGGAAATTTTTCAAAAACTAGAATGATGATTGGCTTAGAACGGAGACACGATTCGTTAAAAATCACAAATTGCAGCGACTCCACGTGGACTACGAGTCCATTTTAATTGGTCCTCAAAAGTCATGTGACTTTTGAAAACTGAGCACGTGAGGAAGCTGCAGGATAATTGAGAGGGGATAATGTTATTGAAGGTATGAGCAGAGACGCTCCAGGCTGATTCGCTCAATTTTCATTATTACAGACTTCAGAACATTATCACTATTACAGATTTCAGTACTCATTTTCGGAAAAGCACTTGACAATGTCACTGTTTGAAAAGCACTTCGTAACCTTTTTGGAAGCCGATTTATTTTGAGATATTTAGAACACTTAGTCGATTTTCGGCGTGTATTCTCGACTTATAATTTTTGTTAGTGGTGTGACTACCACTTTATTATTTTACGAACATCAATGACAAACAATCTTCGAGTGGAATCATTACTTGGTCGACTAATTAGTCGCGTTCTTATTTTGTTTTCGTGCGTGAAAGTCATCAACACGTAAGCGATAGTTAGGTCGACAGTTTATTCGGAAGCTGGATTTTTGTTTAAATAAATTCAATGAACTTTAAGCACGAGACATCCTCATGGCGTCGGCGACTCGCTGAAACCACCGAGGGGTCGGAGCAGAGGGAACTGGTTTCGTCAAGGGCACCTGGGAAAGGGCTGGAATTGTCAATGAATCCTGGCGTGGGGAGAAGTGCACTGACCTACGTCCTCAATTTTTGACGACCGGCACTTAACAAGGTAATATGTATTGGTTCCGACCAGCCATTGTATGTGCTTAATCGCAGCGAAAAAGAATGAGTGTAAATCTTGAGAACTTTGATGCCCTGACCCAAGACTTTTGATTAAACCTATGTTAAATAATTTATGAAGGGCGAAGAAGAAGGGCCTAAATGTATTAATTCTTTCATAATAACATGTTGTGTTTAATTAAGGCGCTAGTAAGTGCTTAATGAAATTGGGAGAGAAGTTTTTATCGTTGTAATTGTGTATTGTGGTGATTTTTGATGGGAAGTGTGCATGTGTTATTATTAGTATTTTAACATGTATTTAATTTTGTTATTAAATAATTGAACCAACATTATTTTAAACAGAAGCATTTTCCTACAAGGAACCCTGTGTGTCGTCCTCACCTCATTAAGGGGTCGAACCTACTTTTAAATTCTAGTAGAAGATAGCCAGTTAAGGTAAGNATATATATATATATATATATATATATATAATATATATAAAATTCTTACTTGATATTCTCGTACAGCTAAAGAATGACAATTTATTCAGGGACTCTCATGACTTACGTGTTATTGCGAAATATCAAGTAATGTGGCAACATATTGAATGTGTAGCATAAGCCATCTTCTGTCAGCAATCGTTTTAATGTACTCCGCTCCATTTTTTTGCTGCGGAAGGACATGAAGATGTACATCTCGTTTATATCGAAAGCAAGCTGCAAGAGAAACAATTCCCAGTACGTTGAAGTTTAAACCTTAAAAGAAAATTAAGATGTACAGAATGAATGAATGAATGAATGAATGTGTGACAAAAACATCTCTGGTATGAGACGTGTTAATAGAGTATGTTCTGATTTATGATGATTTTTTGGAATGTAGAAGAAATACGAATATATAAGAATTTAATGGTTGTTCAATCGTTGTACTTTGTTCAACTCTGGACGAGTTTGTCGATCTTTTTACTGGAAAACTCTAGTTAATTGTAACGAATCATTCATTACCAATTTGTTTTATTTAAACGTTCCTAACCTTTTTTTGTGTACGACCATACTGAACTGTATACGTAAATTATTCTGCTTGTTATTTCAATAAATTCATGTCAAATACTCTTTCGCTTTCAATTTAGCCTTTTCCTTGCGTCCGACTTTCGTTGTGTGTTTCACGACCGACCTGGACTAGCAGATTTGCGAATGTGTTAGTAATGAACAGTGATTTGCTACTGTAACATGCTTTTGCTAGATGTGATGAGAAATGTATAAAAATATAAGAATTATTTATTTAGAGAACATGGGTCTTCGACCTGGCACCTGGGATATAATGGATATCTCTTAACTGAATATAATGCAAGTATAGTATTTCAATTATTATTATTTTGTTTGTAATTATTATTATTATTATTATTATTTTCTCTCAGGCGTGTTCCTGATATATTGGTTAGTTGTCGGAAAGTGTCCCTATCTATAGTTATTCTAGGTAATTTCACTATGTTGCATGTATTAAAAATAGTGGATTTTACATGACAATTGTGGTTGGTTTTTTAAGCAAAATTTTGTCTAAGATTCTCTGATGGAGTTTTTATACGATCCCTGTACTTAAAACAATTATGGGAAGAATTTGTGTGCGAGTTTTTCACTGCGGTTAAATTTG